>CM045731.1:21160000-21330000 GCA_024760905.1 Plotosus lineatus
ACCTTACGAAAGTCTCACCAAATGAAAAATTCAGGTTACGAAATGCATTTTCCTAATATTTTTGTCTCTGGATACGAAACAAGTTCACGTTATAAAAGCGCCATCTTAAAAATTCAAACGCACCATTCAAACATTAAAACGTGCCACTCAAACAATGCACGAGCTGCTTTCCCATCAATGACGTTCAAACATTCCGCCCCGCTGGCCTCCCATTGGCTAACAACTGAGCTGTCGTTCATGATGCTTCATTTGAGCACCATCTTGGATAGGTCCACCTGAGGCCATCTTGGGCAGGGATCCCATTGGCTAGGAGGGATGACACAGCTAGGTATTATGGAGGTATTATGGTCTATTTTGGAGCTGCAGCAGCCACAATGCTTTGCTTGTAAAGGACGGAGTTACTGCCGATTCTTTCTTGGTTTATTTGTCGACTCAGGCTTTTAACCTTCCATAAACATTTGTAAGGTTATTACAGTACTCTGCTAAGAAGAAATGGTCAACTCACACGCGTGTGATTTCTGGTGCGCATGAGGAGAAGAAACGGGCTCGATTGATAACACAAAGGAATATGGCCTAATCCGTCTACCATTGGTACGATATTGAAGCAGAAGGAGGTCTTAAAAGGTATGCTTTTATAATTTTTAAAGGGTTTAGGGGGTAGTATTGGGAGCCTTGGAACGAATCATGCGTTTTACATGTAAAATGCGGTTCAATTTACGAAAAAGGCTCTGGAACGGATTGATTTCGTAAAGTGAGGTACCACTGTATATTAATATTGAATACAACTAAATTGAAAAAGAAGACTAACAATTTTAGAGTATAATAAGACTGAATTTATTTTTAACGGCATTTTCAATACTACAGGACTCGCATGCTGCGGTGTTTGTGACAGGAAGCGCGCCCCAAGTTTTGGCAGTCAGCTGGTCTGTGGGTTGAAGTTTTTCCATGTCTGTCCATTTGTGTTTGCTTGCCAGCTGTGCTTGGCTTCATGCAAATGAGCTGATCAAAAACGAGGGAAATTTACCGCTTTACTTAAAAACAACACGCGCAGTCTGTGGCTGTTGTTATAATCCAATAAAATTAGAGTTTCAAGGTATCGGACCCACCCACACACTGGCGTAAAGAAAGGATTGGCTCTCCGCTGCGCGCCACAGTGACGTGGCATTGAAAATAGATGTATAGATTTAAATGTGTGAGATTTATTCATATTTGTTTTATTTTGAGGGCTTTTTTTATTTTATTTAAATGACAGTGAAATTATGTATTCATTATTCTGTTAAGAAAGGCCACCTGATTTATCTGAGAGCCAAATACAGTCATGAAAAGAGCCACATCTGACTCGCGAGCCATAGGATCCCGACCCCTGCTGTAGAGGTACTTGATTAGCTAAAAGAGGTATGTCAGATTTTGATTGGAGATAAAACCTACAGGAAGGTAAATCTCCAAACAATGGCAATCAATAGCAAATGTAGAACCCTTAGACATCTTTAAGCTCCCTCAGGATGGCTCCTTTGTACAAGGTTCTATGTAGAGCCCAGACGAGAACCAGCAAAGAACCCATAAAAAGCCCAGAATTATTTTTTTACAGGCCCAGCTATCCCAGTGGGTGTTGATGTGCAAGTCGAAAGCTTGGACACTATCTCTGAAGTGGATATGGTAGTACACTTGGTTCTTTCTTTCCACATGTATGGCTCTATAGTTAAATAATACACTTTTAGTTATTTCAAATGCCTCATCCTTTCAACCATTCAAAACATCCAAGCCTGGATTGATTAAAGATGTACTGAAATAGTTGTTGTTTTTGTATATCAGGACTTCACCATGACTCTGTACCTGAGGCACTATTGGAAAGACGAGCGTCTGTCCTTCCCAGGAAAGACTAACCAGAGCATGACCTTTGATAGCCGATTAGTAAAGAAGATCTGGGTTCCAGACATGTTCTTCGTCCACTCCAAACGCTCCTTCATCCATGATACAACAACAGACAATGTCATGCTCAGGGTCTATCCGGACGGCAAAGTACTCTACAGCGTCAGGTAAGTAAATGAGTTTGGTTAGAGGCGGCCCAATGGTTAAAGCTCTGAGTTACTGGGATACCAAACAGGAGTTCAAACCCCTAATGGTCGTAAACCCTCAATTGCTCAGGTGTATAAACAAGATAAAAATGTAAGCTTCCCTGTATGAGGTAATCAGCCAGGTTTCATACATGTAAATGATGTCAAATGTTCCATTTAAAGTATTTCACCGACCTCAAATAGTCCATGGACTGAACATATTTACTCACTCAATCACTTATTTGTCGAACCACTTAATCCTATTAAAGGGTAGTCTGTCTTCCTTTTGGCTTTTTTCCTTTTTTTTTTTTACTCGGGAGTCGCCACAGCGAATCATCTGATTCGCACGTTTTGATTTGGCAGAGGTTTTTACGTCGGATGCCCTTCCTGTCACAACCCTTTTTTTAGCACGGGACAGAAACACGCTAACGACTTTGCAGCCTACTCTTTATGAATGTCAGCAATGGGTCTTTTACATACCTCACACCATAGACAGTGAGAGACATGGCCCACCTTTGATAACCCAGTTAGCCGCACTGGGGGGGGGGGGCAGTGATAACCTTGTGGAGAGTGGGACTCGAACCCCCAACCTTTGGATCAGCGATCCAGCGCCCTATACCACTAGACCACCACTGCCCCAATCCTATTAAAGGGTACCTGTACCCAAAATTTACAACATTCAAAAATATCCACTATACTTTATTATTAACTTTTAAACATCGCGTGATGTCGGTAGTTTATTTATAAGTCCACATTTCCTTTTCTTCTATACGATGTTCCTTGCTCACGAAGTTTGAGCGTGCGGACATGTTGGCTTCTTTTCACCGGGGTTAAAGGTCATTGTGACATAACATCGTTGACAGTCGTATAGCCAATTTCAGAATGTCAGTATATTTTCCTCAAGCAATTCATGCTCTTTACAACAATAGCACTCCTGATCGTTTTTTTGACGCACGCATTTTCCACAAGAGCAACAAATATTTGCTCGTTGTTTGCTATGATTTTCCCATGTAAGAGCTTCTGCCGACTCTCCAATATCGTCCTCCAAGTCGTCACTTTCCTGGTCCGATTTCACTAAATGTGGATAGTCTTCAGTGGTTCATATAAATAACCTTCTAATCCTTCTATGAAATTGTCTTCGTCCATGGTTTAAAAAAAAAAAAACTACTATAATGTCTGTTTTTTCCAAGTTTCCGTGAGCTTGTGTTGTATATGTCAGGTATATTATAGCCTTACGTTTACATTGCAATCTCGCAGTTCCGGTCGACGCTTTGTCAATGATATGACGACATGGCAAATGCGCCATTTTAAAACTCCTGTGCTCTGAAGATTGACGTTAGTGAAGCCCTTAAATCGCTTAAAGCTGGTTTGGAGGAGAATATAATAAACGCCTTTATAGGTGTATTGTCACTAGCTATACACAATACATCAAATTAGGTATATGAGCGCTTTCACTACAGGTACCCTTTAAGTTCATGGGGAGTCTGGAGCCAATCTCAGCCAATTCTGTACCCTGTACAGCTCACCAGACCATCGCTGACCAACACACACACAACGGCTCACACATAAGTTCGGGGCCTTATTCGCCTAAAGTGCATATTTTTGGACTTTGGGATAAAAACAGCGTATACAAGTACAAGCACAGGGAGAACATGAAAACTCCACCTGGAAATGCACAAGCCCTGGACTCGAGCCCAGAAATCTTCTTGCTGTGAGGTGGACATGTTTACCCCTACTCCACTGAGCTGCGCAGCAGAGCATTTAGCATTAAGATAAATATGTAGACATGGGGCAGTGGTGGCCTGGTGGTAGGGTGCTGAATTACTGATCCCAAGGTCAATGTTTCAAGCCCCACTGTCAGTGGGTTGTCACTGCTGTCTTAACTGGGATATCAAGGCCTGCCATGTCTCACACTGTCTGTGGTGAGAGCGTCCTGGAAAAGAAACACTGCAGACTTTCATCAAGAGTAGTTGCATAGCCGTCAGCATGTTTCTGTGCTGTGATGGCCTGTGATGGTGAACTGTTCAGAGTGTATTCTGCCCTTGCCCAGAGTTGGCTAAGATGCACATGTAAACTCCACCTAGAAAGGCCATCTCTGAACCCTGCTTGCTGTGAGGTGGACATGCTAACCGTGGCACCACCGTCCTTTCCCAACATATGTTACATGCAGTTCTGATATTCATTCATTCATTAATTTTCTGTTCAAGAGCAGAGTACATTGCCAGGCCATTGCAGGGCAGAAACACTGACAGCTGTGCAGGTACTCTTCACGATGTCAGCAATGGTTCTTTTAAGCACCATACCACTTGGTCACCACTGACCCAGTTCTGATCTTCAAAAGTATATTTTTCTTGTCAGGTATCACCCTGAGTATGCCATTTAAAAAAAAAAAAAAAAAAAAAAAAAGCCAAAGAACTTAAACTGGACTGCCAATCAAGAGCAGCATTCACTATTAGACAGGTACTTGACCGGTTTAAAAACCCATATAAAAATATTTTGAACTGTCAGAGAGCTGAAACTGTGGTCCATATCAAAGACTCTAATCACCACAGGAAGCAGCATGGCATGTTAAAGCTCTCATAATCTCGGCGTTCATGGATTGTCAGTGCGTTTAGCTCTTCCTTTCGATATGATGTCACCCGTTAATTCCAGTATTATTTGTTTCGTTGCAGCTCAAATTCTAAATCTCCACCCTACAGGACATGCATGGTGGTAATTCTGCTTCTGTTCTGGGAATTGTGGGATGTGCAGATTTGAGAACATGTGACTGGCCTGTGGGAAACACCAATCTGGCTCATAGATGAGGGGTTAATCTCCAGCATTCTACTGCAGCTGTGTTGCGTTCGTTAACAGCAAACACAGCTGGGCTTTTCCTAATTATTTGCATGACATCCATTTAATGGAAGATTAAGAAGCTAACGATTTGTGGAATGTTAAACAAGGAAAAATCTGAAAAAATGACCCTTATGATGTGTGCTTGGAGGCATATCTGAAATTACTTTAATTTGTCACCAATAAAGCTGCAACATGGATAAAGTTCTTCTTGTACTACTACATTTTGGGGGGTTTTCCACCCAAACCTTTTGTTGTTGGAAATTTTAATGGCAGTTTTGGATATTTAGGGCTGTATGTCTTTACCACTAAATTTTAGACCCTTGTCCAGATGCTCTGCTTAAAAGGAAGATTTCATAAAATGCCAATAGAGAAGAAGCACAGCAGGTTTGAAAGCCCCAGCTTCTTTGTGTGGCAAACAAATGTTTGGAAACCTAATGCACAGTTTTGCCTTTAGGACCTTTGAAAAGTAGGCCAGGGTCTCTCGCACACAGTGTTCACCCTCCACTCATAGTAGTGAGACAGTATACCAGGTTCGAAAGCCTCAGCTTTAGCACACGGAAAGTAAATGTCTGGAAACTAAAGTATGATGGACGGACTGAACCCATTCGTATAATGCAGCAAAAATGTCCAGGGTGGATGAGGGAGGTTCTGTGCTGAATTTGCATGTTCTTTCTGTGCTTGTATGGGTTTTTTCTGGGTATTCCAGTTTCCGTCCACAGTCCAAATACATGGACATGAGGCAACTCGGTTGTTCCAGAATGTAAGCACAGATAGTTCTGTGTTTGTTGGCCTTGTGATGGATTGATGAGCAGTTCAGGATGTTCCCCATCTTCTTAAAAAATTGGGTGTGATGAGCTCCAAGGTAATGTTGTTTGAAACATGGATAAATGAATGACTGCTTCCAAAGAGGGGATTTAGCTCAGTTGGTAGAGCGTCCGCTTTATCCTCCAGAAGGTCGGAGTTCGAACCGGCCGCGTCATACCATAAGACGTTAAAATTTGGGAGTTGTTGCTTCCTGCTTGGCGCTCAGCATCAAAAGGATAGAACAACGCAATAACTGGTGCCGTACAGTGGCGACGGGTGCCCGGAGCGCTGGGAGTGCTTTGAGCATGCTATTCAGTGTGCATGCAGCGCTATATAAATCTAATACAATACAAAAAAAAAAACCAATGCATGTTTCAGTCTGCATTAATTTTATGAAGCATAATTTTTCAGGCGAGAAAAATTCCACAAAGTCTGTATTCAACAAGCAGACGTACAGGGATCCCTCACTTTCCGCGGTTAATTGGGACCACTGAATTCCGAGAAGTAGGATTCCCCCCCCCTTCCCCGGCTGACGTATGTGTATACAATATCAATAAACACATATTCAATGCTATAAATGCCTACAACAACAATTAAACATTAAAAAATAATGCATAAGATGTAAATAAAATATATAGACGTGCACACAGATGTGCATCTCACAACAATGCAACTAGTTTTGATGGGAGGTTTTGGGTTGGGTTTTTTGTTTGTTTGTTTGTTTAGGGTTTTTTTGCATCATTTGGCCTTGTATTTATGGAATTTTTTTAATTCGATGAACATTTCAGGGATCCGGCAGTGGTGGTCTAGTGGTATAGGGCGCTGGATCGCTGATCCAAAGGATGGGGGTTCGAGTCCCACTCTCCACAAGGTTGTCACTGTCCCCCCCAGTGGAGCTAACTGGGTTATCAAAGGCCGGCCATGTCTCTCACTGTCTATGGTGTGAGGCATGTAAAAGAACCATTGCTGACTTACGACAAGAGTAGGCTGCAAAGCCGTCAGCGTGTTTCCGCCCTGCGATGACCTGGCGAGCTGTCCAGGGTGTACTCTGCCCTCGCCTGAAGTTGGCTGGGATGGGCACCAGCCTCCCTCCCCGTGACCCAAATTAGGATTAAGCGGGTACAGAAAATGAACTGAACTGATTTCAGGGATCCCATATCTCTGCTATTTAGCGGAATCCCGCTGTTTTTTTTTTCAGCTTTAGGGGCCCTGTGACCTTTGACCTCCCAGCTGAAATATTTAATTTCCTCTATTTCTGAGCCAG
The DNA here is from genome assembly GCA_024760905.1 of Plotosus lineatus. Lineage (NCBI taxonomy): Eukaryota > Metazoa > Chordata > Actinopteri > Siluriformes > Plotosidae > Plotosus > Plotosus lineatus. The sequence continues at coordinate 21,166,958 of CM045731.1, forward strand.
TTTCCTCTATTTTTTTTTTTTCTAAACCTCACTGAGATCCCTGACATTTTTAGAAAAAATCCACGATGCACTGAAACCGCATGAATTGAAGCAGCGAAGTAGCGAGGAATCCCTGTACTTTGCATTTGATTTTATGTATTTGGTAACATAAATGTTCATTATTCTTTATGAACTAATCATAGTTGTCACTTACATTATAGCAGCTATAGACAGTTGCCTTTTCTTGATCAAGACTTGCCGTGAAACCATAAAAACAGAACGCTGTCTAACGTAAACACCCTGTTGTTTGTTAGTAGTTACCTCTTGACTTACCACAGATCAGTACAAAGAGCCAACATTTGAAAATAATTCCACAAATAATTTAATTTGTCTCCTCACAGATATCACTCATTTATTTTCTGCCGCTTATTCCTTATTTGGGTCGCGGGGAAACTCTGGGAGATGCCAACCCAGGACAGCCCGCCAGGCCATCATCAGACATTATCATAACAGCAATTTTGCACATTACTCAACACCTTCTGTCAAATCAGGATTGGGAATGCAGGCACAATGCTTTATAAAGACATGCTTCAAAAAAATTGACCAATTATTGTGTCTAATATTATGCATGGTGTCTGGATAACCTTTTCAGGGTCACAGTTACAGCTATGTGTAACATGGACCTCAGCCACTTTCCTCTTGACACCCAAACATGCTCGCTGGAGATTGAAAGCTGTGAGTGTGAATTTTTTATACAGTTACTCAGACTAATCTGTTGTGTTTAGTAATAGTGTTATGGTAATATATCTTAAACTTGGCCTGAAATCTGAGATGTGCGGTGCTTAAAATTAGTCCTCCTCTTTGTACGTGCGTGATAATAATAAGTGAACTGTAAACAGGATATTTAAGGCTCGGTTTACTCCCAAATCCACCACGGAATATCTCAAAAAGTAGAAATGACGCAATGCAATGACCAAGTTAAAGCCCAGATTTGAACCTCATTGAAATGTTGAGGGATTTGAAAAGGGCGTTATATCAAGCATCTTGCAACTGAAGAGTTTTTCAAGGAAGAATGGTCCAAATTTGCAGAAAGCAGATGTCAGAAACTGGGGCTAAATTAGGCAAAACGGCTACAAGTTATTTTCTTGACATGGCAAAAGTAGTTTTTGAGGCCAAGGGTGTGCATACTTCCTCTACAGAAAAATATTTCATCTTTTGATGTTTCTGTTGGGTAATTATTGGTTTTGTTCAAGTATTTACCATGAGATTATTCTGACGTTTTTATAGATGCATACACTGATGATGATTTGATGCTATACTGGAAGAAAGGGAATGATTCTCTGAAGACAGATGACAAGATCTCACTCTCTCAGTTCCTTATTCAAGAATTTCACACCACCACAAAACTGGCCTTCTACAGTAGCACAGGTATTGCTTAGTGTCTGCAGCAAGACTAGCCCAAACGAGCTGAAAAGATGGAGTACATACTGGGAACAAATCAAAGCAATGTATAAATAAAACCATGTAATAAAATCCTCACTCGTTTGTCAAATTGCTTAGTAGGGTTGTGGGCAAGATATAGCATATCTCAACTGACACCAGGCAAAGGAGAGGCACATCCTGAACAGTACACCAGTCCACTGCAGGGCTAACGTGACCATACAGCTATTCACACTCGCATGTAGGTTCAATTTCGTAACAATTAGGTACCTTAGTGTGCATCTTGGAGTAAACCGAAATGCCCAGAGGAGACCCACAAACGCATTCAGAACATTCAAACCCCACAAAGAAACAGCCTGGTCTGGGACTAAAACCTAGCACCTTCTTTCTGTGAGGTGGATGTGTTAACCACTTTGTCACCATGCCACCACTTACTGCATCAGTTATGGTTAAATGACTTGTGGCTAACAGAAACATTGGTCATTGCGGTATTGATCCAATGAAAGGTAAGTCTGTTGGGCCTTTTTACACCTGAACCTACTGACGCATCAAGCCAGAGCTCATCCCTGGTCTCCGTAGCGTGGAAACTGGAGGAAAGCTTTGGACGGGATAGGCTAGTTCATTGTATATTACCTTCCCAGTATTTTTACTGTTACCCATTAATGCTGATGGGTAGACGGAGTCATACTTGTGTGCCCAGATGTCTAACAGGAATTCAAACCTACAACCTCTCAATCACGAGCCCAGCTGCAACCCCAAGCAAAAATTATGGAATCACCAGTTTCGGAGGATGTTCACTCAGTTGTTTAATTTTGTAGAAAAAAAGCGGATCACAGACATGACACAAAAGTAAAGTCATTTCAAATGGCAATTTTCTGGCTTTCACTTCACTTCACTTATCCCTTAACATCCGGGGATGTCGTTGGGGCACCTTCACGGCGAGACTTGGGCTGATTTGGCCTGGCGGAGCCCATCCCTCTCCAGGTCGTGAAACACGCCAGCAGCTTTACAGCCTACTCTTTACAAAAGTCAGCAATGGTTCTTTTACGTGAATCTCACACCATAGACAGTGAGAGACATGGCCCACCTTTGATAACCCAGTTAGCTGCACTGGGGGGGGGGGGGGGGGGGACGGGGGCGACACACAGTGACAACTCTGTGGGGACTCGAACCCCCAACCTTAGCATCAGCGATCCTGCACCCTATCCACTAGACCATCACTGCCCTTTTCTGGCTTTAAGAAACACTAAAAGAAGGCAAGAAAAAAAATGTAGTAGTCAGTAACAGTTACTTTTTATTAGACCAAGCGAGGGAATAAATTATGGAATCACTCACTTTGAGGAAAGAAATTATGGAATCACCCTTTAAAATTTCCATTCCCAAAACGAACACCTGCATCAGATTAGATCTGCTCGTTAGTCTGCAGTTAAACAGGAGTGATCACACCTTGGAGAGCTGTTGCACCCAGTGGACTGACATGAATCATGGCTCCATCACAAGAGATGTTGATTGAAACAAAGCAGCGGATTATCAAACTTCTTATAGAAGGTAAACCCTCACGCAATGTTGCAAAGATGATGGTTGTTCAGACAGCGGTGTCAAATCTGGACCAAGTACAAACAACATTGGAAAGTTATTAAAGGCAAGCATACTGATACACCAAGGAAGACATCAAAGTATCAAGACAGAAAGCGTATGCCTTGAAAACAGAAAATGTACAGCAAAACAAATGGGAGGAAAACCTGAGTCGTTTGTGACCGCACTGTAAGAAACTGCCTAAAGAAAATGGGAATTGGAACAGCACCAAACTAAAGTTCCAGCGTCATCACCTTGCCTAATGCAGATTTGCGATTCGTCACTGAATATGACTTTCATCCACAGTCCACGATTGCTTTTCCTTCGCCCATTGTAAGCTTGCTTTTTTCTGTTCACGTTTTAATGATGGCTTTTGTTTATTTTTTCTGTATCTTCTTCTTCTTTTCCTTTCGGCTGCTCCCTTCAGGGGTCGCCACAGCAAACCATCCGACTCCATCTTGCCCTGTCCTCTGCATCTTCTTCTCTTACTCCAGTGACCTTCATGTCCTCCTTCACCACATCCATAAATCTCCTCTTTGGTCTTCCTCTAGGCCTTCTGCCTGGTAGTTCCAACCTCAGCATCCAACTGGCAATATACTCACTATCCCTCCTCTGTACATGTCTAAACCATCTCAATCTAGCCTCTCTGACTTTGTCTCCAAAACATCTTACATGGGCTGTTCCTCTGATGTACTCATTTCTGATCCCATCCATCCTTGTTACTCCCAGAGAGAACCTCAGCATTTTCAGATGACCCCTACTCCATTTCTCTTCCCATCCACACCATGAAAAAACAGCTTAAACCCTGCTCCTAAGCTTTTAGCTTTGCTACCTTTCCACCTGGTCTCCTGAACACACAGTATGTCCACCTTCCTCCTCTGCATCATGTCAGCCAGCTCTCGATCTTTTCCTTGTATAGTTCCAACATTCAAAGTCCCTACTCTCAGTCCTAGACTCGTGCTTTTCTTCTTCTCTCTCTGCCTACGGACAGGCCTCCCACCTCTCCTTCGACGTCCTCGACCAACAGTAGTCCAATTTACATCAGCACCCTGTTGGTTGACAGCACTGATGGCGGTCATTGTTAACCCGGGCCTCGACCGATCCGGTATGAGTTTAGTCTTTCTGGTTTGCATTTTGTATTTTGGCAAAAGTTTTACGCCGGATGCCCTTCCTGTCGCAACCCTCTGCATTTCTCCAGGCTTGGGACCGGCATAAGGGGGAGAGACACTGGTTAGTGCCCCCCCGGCCTCATGGCTGCATTTTTCTGTATGTGTCTTTTAATAACTTTCGAATGTTGTTTAGTCACCACTGACTGTGAACAACCAACATCTTTTGCAATATTGCGTGATGATTTACCTTCTTTAAGAAGTTTGATAATCCTCTGCTTTGTTTTAATTGACATGTCTCGTGTTGGAACCATCCTCCGAAATGGTGATTCCATAATTTTTGCCAGGGGTTGTATTACCCAGATCATAACCCGAACTATTACATCAGCAGCCCAACACCTATAGAAGCTATCTGTTTCCTTAGTTATATCTGGGGGATGAATTACTTTTTTTTTTTTTTTTTTTTTTTGTCCGGGCAGTATACAACATAAATGTGATTTTAAAATGAAATGCCTTGGAATGAATATGTCTTATGGCATAATTTGACATTAGCATTATAAGTATTACAATTTACTGGAATCTGCTGGAATTTAAGAGAGGAGCAGTGGTGGTCTAGTGGTATAGGGCACTGGATCGCTGATCCTAAGGTTGGGGGTTCGAGTCCCACTCTCCACAAGGTTATCACTGTCCCCCAGTGCAGTTAACTGGATTATCAAAGGCGGGCCATGTCTCTCACTGTCTGTGGTGAGAGGTTCATGTAAAAGAACCATTGAGGACTTTCGTACAGAGTATCTGCAAAGCCGTCAGTGTGTTTCTGTCCCTTGCTAAAGGGTTGTGTCAGGAAAGGCATCCGACGTAAAAACCTACACCAAATCAAACATGCGAATCATTCGCTGTGGCGACCCCTGAGAAAGGGAAAAAGCCGAAAGGAAATCTCATCTCTACTGACATTTTAGATGTATGCAATTGTTGAATACGAACTTAACCATAGACAAATTATGATGAACCTAATTTTACAATATTATTGAGAATAAAGATAGATTCTTGGGTCTGCTGCGTGACTCGAATTCAGAATATCATGGGTTGTTTCTGGGCTCATGCTACACCCGTCTACCATGTTTTAAGGAACGCTCATAGGTGGGTTTTGTGTAATTCTGCTGAAAGACAAAAAAACTACAAAAAATAACCATCTTAGCAGAGGTAAATAGTACTTGGCAAAGGAGATGAGCACGTGTCCTTATTGGCTAGTTGTGTAGCCATGCTCGCTGCCATTCACTTGCATTAAAACCAGCTGGCCCAACTACACTGTTAGCCCAGGTTGTTCTTATAGATACTGTAGTGTTGTCTTCTTTGTATGCATTAACATGTTTACTGTAATTGCATATACATTTCTTTCAATCACTAGCTTTTATTCTCCTCTTGCAGGCTGGTACAACCGTCTTTACATCACGTTTACCCTCAGACGTCACATTTTCTTCTTCCTGCTGCAGACCTACTTTCCTGCTACTCTAATGGTCATGCTGTCCTGGGTGTCTTTCTGGATCGACCGGCGTGCTGTGCCTGCCAGAGTTCCTCTTGGTAAGACACACTTTGAGATTTGATCCCCAACCCTCCGACACTTCTATTTAACACAACCTCCATGAATTCCGTGTTTACCCTTGTAATCATCATACCATCTGCAAAATCATTCTACAATGGGATACTCTGTTGGCTTTAAGTGATGTCTATAATAAAGTGGTCAGTATTTCCTCAGGTATCACCACGGTGCTCACCATGTCCACCATCATCACAGGTGTAAATGCCTCCATGCCCCGAGTATCCTACATCAAAGCTGTAGACATCTACCTGTGGGTCAGCTTTGTTTTTGTCTTCCTTTCCGTTCTTGAATATGCAGCTGTCAACTACCTGTCCACTCTGCAGGAGCGTAAAGAAAAGAAGCTCAGAGAGAGGGTAAGGTAAAGCCATGGGCTGTTCTATATTCAGAATGCTAAGGGTGATGGGTATGCCTGCATGAGGATTGAATGATTTAAACTTTTTTTTTTTTTTTTACTCAATATTTATTTAATTTTTTTGTTTAATTTTGTAGCAGTGGTGGCCTGGTGCCAGGGTGCTGGATTACTGATCCCAAGGTTGGGGGTTGTCACTGCTGTCCCTCCAGTGTAGCTAACTGGGTTATCAAAGGCCGGCCAAGTCACTCACTGTCTGTGGTGAAAGGTTCATGTAAAAAAACCATTCCTGATTTTTGTGAAGAGTAGCAGCATAGCCATCAGCATGTTTCTGCCCTGCGATGGCCTGGTGAGATGTTCAGGGTGTACTCTGCCCTCAACCAGAGTCAGCTGAGATGGGCACCAGCCTCCCCGTGACCCTAACTAGAATTATGTGGTTCACAAAATGAATGAATGAATGAATGCTCTCGTCGTGTTTGTGAGGGTTTTCTCCTACCATGCACAGTAAGCTAATTAGTTGTCCAAAATTAAACTAGACGTGAGTTTGAATGGTTGTATGTGTGTTGGCAATGCAATGGCCTGGTGAGCAGTTCAGTGTGTACCCCACCCTCATCCTGAGTAGAGTTAAATGGCCATCAGCCTCCCCACAACCCTTATTATGAATAAGCTCCTAGAAAATAAATTAATGAATAATAATTGTAATTGTAAGTATTTTATCAAATTAATATCTTATATAAAATAATAATTTCTATAAAATAATAAGGGCAGTGGTGGCCCGTCGGTAGGATACTGGATTACTGATCCCAAGGTTGGGGATTCAAGCCCCACTGACATCCTGCCTGAACCAGTTCTTCACTCACTTCGACCAACACAATGGAGATGCACGCACCTGCCGTGCAGTTCTTGTGAGTGTCGACAATGACATCCAGCTGCAGAAGCACCAGATCAGAGCCACCTGCGGAGATGAAAGCTACTGGTCCAGATGGAGTTACAGGAATGGTACTTAAAGCATGTGCAGATCAACTAGTGGGGGTTTTCACCACCATCTTTAATCTCTTGCTACTGCAACATACGGTTCTCACCTCCTCAAAACAGCCACCATCATTCCAGTGCCGAAGAAGAGCACAGCAAGCTTCCCAAACGACAACCACCCAGTTGGCCTTAGCCCCATCATCACCAAATGTTTTGAGAAACTTGTCTCACATCAAGGCTGCCATATCTACTGAACTTGACTGACATCATTTGCATACAGAAAAAAAAATACAGGTCAACAGAGGATGCTAACAATACAGCCCTCACACACCTGGACAGCAGCAACTCCTATCGGAGTATGCTGTTCATAGACTTCAGCTCTGATTTTAACACCAATTGACCACATTAACTGGTTCAGAAGTTGGGCAATCTGGGCAGAGGGAGCTCAATGTGTATTGGGATATTGAGCTTTTTTCAGCAACAGACCTCACAACATCAAGATACACATTGCCTTGACTCTCATCCTGAACACCACAGGGGTGTGTTTTTAGCCCCCTCCTCTTCCCCCTGTTATCACACATCTGTTCTCCCACTCATACCAGCAAGGTCACTGTCATATTCGACAAGGACACCACCGTCGTAGGTTTGATTACGGATAACAATGAGTCAGCTTACAGGAAGGAGGTCCAGGATCTGCGGCGATGGTGTGACAACAATCTGGAACTAACCACATCCAAAACCAAGATGATAATGGACTTCAAGAGATTGGGGGGGGGGGGGGAGACAACACTCTTCCCTCTACATTGATGGTGATGGGGTGGAGTGCTTCAAGTTTCTAGGAGTCCACATCTCTGCTGACTTCACCTGGACCATAAACATCTCCCACCATGTGGGGAAACATTATATATATGTATGTGTATGTTTATATAGGTGCTTGTGTGTGGATACCATGATCTTCTGCTTATTTCAAGCTCGGGTCGGGGGCAGCAGCAGCCTAAGCAATGAGGTCCAGACATCCCAGCCACTTCCTCCAGCTCTTCCAGGGGAGGTGTTCCCAGACAAGCCGAGAGACATAGTCCCTCCAGTGTGTCCTAGGTCAACCCGGGGTTCTTTTCCCGGTTGGACATGCCTGAAACACCACACCAGGGAGGCGTTTGGGAGGCATTCTATCTAGTTGCTCGAGCCATCTCAACTGGCCCCTATCAATGCGGAGGAGCAGCGGTTCTATTCCGAGCTCTCCCCGGTTGATTCAGTCTTTCACCTTATCTTTAAGGGAGAGCCCCGCCACCCGGTGAAGGATACTCATTCCAGCCACTTGTATCCACGATCTTGTTCTTTCGATCACTACCCAAAGCTCGTGACCATAGGTGAGGGTCAGAATGTAGATCGACTGGTAAATTGAGAGCTTTGCCTTGAGGCTCAGCTCCCTCCTCATGGCGGACCGGTACAGGCTCTGCTTGACAGCAAAGGCTGCAGCAATTCATCTGTTGATCTCCCACTCCATCCTCTCACTTGTGAACAAGAACCCGAGATACTTGAACCCCTCCACTTGGGGCAGGATCTCATTTTTGACCCGCAGGATGCATTCCACCCTTGTCTAACAGAACCGTGGCCTCAACTGCAAATCGCTCCAGTGAGAGCTGAAGGACTTTGCTTGATGAAGCCAAAAGGCTGTCACCCACAAAAAGCAGAGACGAGATCCGATGGCCATCAAACCAGAATCCCTCAACGTGTCGGTTGCTCTTGGAAATTCTGTCCATAAAAATTATGAACAGAATTGGTGACAAAGGACAGTCTTCGTGGACTTCAACCCTCACAGGAAATTAATCCGACCTTTTGTTCCCAATATGGACCAAACTCTGGCTCTGGTGATACAGTGATGAAATGGGTCCGGAACGCAATTATTCCAGAACATGCTCCACAAGATGGCCCGAGGGACACAGTCGAAAGCCTTCACCAAATCCACAAAACATATGTGGACAGGTTGAGCAAACTCCCATGCCACCTCCAAGATCCTGTTGGTTAAGAGTGCCATGGCCAGGACGAAAACCACAATGTTCCTCCTGAATCCGAGGTTCGACTATTGGTTGGATCCTCCTCTCCAGTACTCCTGCATAGACTTTCCTGGGTAGGCTAAGGAGTCTGATTCCATGATAATTGGAACACACCTTCTGCTCCCCCTTTTTAAAAAGGGGGACTACCACCCTGGTTTGCCAATCCAGAGGTACAGCCTCTGAAGACCATGCAATGTTGCAGAACTGTATTAACCAAGAGTGTTCTACAGCATCCAGAGCCCTGAAATATTCAGGGCGGATCTTATCCACCCCCAGAGCCCAACCACCAAGAATCTTTTTGACTACCTCAGTGACCTTAGCTCCAGTACTGGGCAGACCCCTGCCCAAACCCCCAGGGTTTCCAGGTCCTCACTGAACTCTTCCCACTCCCGGGATTTTGCATCGCTGACGGCTTTGGCTGCAGCACGTTTGTCCTGCTGGTACCTGTCTACTGCCTCGGGAGTCCCACAGGCCAATAAGACTTGATGGGCCTCCTTTTTCAGCTGGACAGCCACCTTCACTGCAGGTGTCCACCACTAGGTTCAGGGATTACTGCCACAACAAGCACCAATGACCTTCTGGCCACAGGTATGGGCTGCCGGCTCAGCAATGGAGTCACAAAACATGGCCCATTTGGATTCCATGTAACCCGCCTCCTTTGGGACGTAGTTGTTCTCTGCCAGAGGTGGGATTTAAAGGCCTCTCTGACAGGAGACTCTGCCAAACATTTCCAGGAGACCCTAACTACACGCTTGGACAACGGCCTCCCCCGCTATGAGATCCAGCTCAACATCAGGTGGTGATCGGTTGACAGCTCAGCTGCCCTCTTCATCCGAGTGTCCAGAACATGTGACCGCAAGTCTGGTGACACGACTACCAAAGTCAATCATCGAACTGCGACTTAGGGTGTCCTTGTGCCAAGTGCACTTATGGACACCCTTATGTTCGAACATGGTGTTAGTGATTGATAGGTTGCAGATGATGTGTACATCTCCCTTTCCCCCCCCCCCCCCCCCCCTTTCCACACGTCATCATGATTGCTTGAATTGTGAATTCACGATTTTTAAATTTAATTAATTTTTATTTAATTTATTTTATTTACGTCAATTATTTAAGCTCTATGATGCCAGTCAAATGCCCTGCATTTTCTCTAACTTCTGGTAAGGCGCTTTCATTGAAGTGTCAGATCTTGGGTGACGGCGGATTGTTCATTTTACTGAAAAGTGCCTTCTGCCTGGCACGGGGGCCGGTATTGGGTTGGATTTTTCCCGACCTCCAACAAAAATGTGTATGTACAGTATGTACTAGTCCTTCTCAAAAAATTAGTATATTGTGATAAAGTTCATTATTTTCTGTAATGTACTGACAAAAATTAAACTTTCATATATTTTAGATTCATTGCACACCAAGTGAAATATTTCAGGTCTTTTATTGTTTTAATACTGATGATTTTGGCATATAGCTCATGAAAACCCAGTTGACAACGATCTGTCTTATATATAATATATATATATATATATACACACACATTATAATGTGTATATATATGTTCATATTTAAATCTATAAAATAGAATGTGTTAGGATTCGTACTTATTATTTTAGATACATTAATTTTTCCTTAGTATATGAAAGTAAATGTGAAGAGAAGTTTGATGAACATTGAAACTTTTCTCTACCTCCAGCTGCCATGTACATGTGGGATGTCTCATGTAGGCCACATGATGATGAGTAGCAGCTACAGTGAAATGGACACCATGACCACAGGTCACTATGGTGTATCTGCGGTGAACCGAGACAAGCGGGAGCACATACTGGTGCAGTTAGCCTTGGACAATGAGCCGGGCACTCCCGGTCTACCTGGAAATCCTCATTCTTACAGCAGCTTGTGGATCGACACCCATGCCATAGACAAGTACTCACGTGTGATCTTTCCTGGAGCTTACACACTTTTCAACATCATATACTGGTCTATTTATTCATAATATCAACTTCAGATTTTGTCCAGCCTTGCTATCAACATGGAGATACGTTTCAGTGTCATAACTTATTCGTTCTGCTCCAACAGCAGCTAGACCTGATAACCCGAGTCATCTGGAATAAGGATGAACCTGAATATTCTATTATTGGTTAATAGTTTGAACGCTTCATCAGATAGATATTGGGAAATAGAGTCAACACATCATCACAACAAACAATTGTTGGGTTTCAGTTCAAATGCAGCTAAGGATATGAATATTTGAATCAGTAATCACATACAGGTAGTAGCATTGTGTTGCACCTGTTTCTGAAAATACTGTACCAGGATTAGCAGATTGAAGATGAAAAAGCAAGAAGAAAGCATTTATTAGTTGCAGTAAAAAAAAAAAAATAATTCTAATATTCCTGCAAATTATGGACAAGAACCGTGTGTGCTGTAGTAGAGCAAACGGGGCCATACTTGTGGGGCCAACAGTTACCTAGCAACAATTCTATAGTGATTGCACTTCATGTAAATATTACTGCGTGCAACCTTTTTTGGGGGGGGCTGTGTGTGTGTATTATATATACACACACTTCTTCTTTTCCTTTCGGCTGTTCCCTTCAGGGGTCGCCACAGCAAATGATCTGCCTCCATCTCTCTCTATCCTCTGCATCTTCTACTCTTACTCCAACGACCTTCATGTCCGCCTTCACCGCATCCATAAATCTTCTCTTTGGTCTTCCTCTAGGCCTTTTGCCTGGTAGTTCCAACCTCAGCATCCTACGACCAATATACTCACTATCCCTCCTCTGTACATGTCCAAACCATTTCAATCTAGCCTCTCTGACTTTGTCTCCAAAACATCTAACATGTGCTGTCCCTCTGATGTACTCATTTCTGATCCTATCCATCCTCGTTACTCCCAAAGAGAACCTCAACATTTTTATCTCTGCTAACTCCAACTCTGACTCCTGTCTTTTCCCCAGGGCCACTGTCTCTAAACCATACAACAATGCTGGCCTCATCACCATCTTGTACACTTTTCCCTTCATTCTTGCCGATACTCTCCTATCACACATCACACCGGACACTTTTCTCCATCCATTCCAACCTGCCTGCACGCGCTTCTTCACCTCTTTTCCACACTCTCCATTGCTCTGGATTGTTGAGCCTAAGTACTTAAAATAAATATAATATAATATAACAACTCTGTACATCTCCCTTGTTCTTAAAAATGGGCACAAGCACACTTCTCCTCCATTCCTCTGGCATCTGCTCACTTTCTAAGACCTTGTTGAATATTCTTGTCAGAAAATCTACTGCTACCTCCCCTAGACACTTCCATACCTCAACTGATTTGTCATCAGAGCCAACTGCCTTTCCACTCTTCATCCTCTTCAATGCCCTCCTCACTTCTCCCTTACTAATCTTTGCTACTTCCTGCTCCTCAACGGTCACCTCTTCTACTCTTTTTTCTCTCTCATTTTCCTCATTCATCAGCTCTTCAAAGTACTCTTTCCATCTTCCCAGCACACTTCTGTCATCAGTCAATACATTTCCCTCTCTGTCCTTTATCACTCTAACTTGCTGCACGTCTTGCCCATCTCTATTTCTCTGCTGTGCTAACCTGTATAGATCATTTTCTCCCTCCTTACTGTTCAACCTATCATACAAGTCATCATACGCCCTCTGTTTGGCCTTTGACACTGCTACCTTCGCCTTACGCTGTGTCTCCCTGTACTCCTGTTTACTCTCTTCGGTCCTCTCAATGTCCCACTTCTTCTTAGCTAACCTCTTCTTTTGTACACACTCCTGCACTTCCTCATTCCACCACCAAGTTTCCTTATCTACTTTCCTTCCAGAGGACACACCAAGTACTCTCCTACCGGTCTCCCTGATCACATTGGCTGTGGTTGTCCAGTCCTCTGGAAGCACTTCCTGACTACCCAAAGCCTGTTTCAACTCCTCCTTGAAGACAACACGACACTCTTCCTTTTTCAGCTTCCACCACTTTGTCTACTGCTCCGCCTTTGCCTTTTTCACCTTTCTCACCATCAGCGTCATCCTGCACACCACCATTCTATGCTGTTTGGCAACACTCTCACCCACTACTACTTTGCAGTCACTGACTTCCTTCAAATTACATCGCCTACACAAGATGTAGTCTACCTGTGTGCTCCTACCTCCGCTTTCATAAGTCACCCTATGCTACTGTTTCTTCTTGAAGAAAGTATTCACCACAGCCATTTCCATCCGTTTTGCAAAATCGATCAACATCTGTCCTTCTGTGTTCCTGTCCTGGATACCAAACTTGCCCATCACTTCCTCGTCCCCTCTGTTGCCTGCACCAACATGTCCATTGAAGTCTGCTCCAATGACCACTCTTTCACCTCTGGGGGTACTCTGCATCACTTCATCTAACTCACTCCAGAATCTCTCCTTCTCTTCTAGCTTACATCCTGCCTGTGGGTCATAAGCACTAACAACATTGACCATCACGCCTTCAATTTCTAACTTGAGACTCATCACTCTGTCTGACACTCTTTTCACTTCTAGAACATTCCTGACAAACCCCTCCTTCAAGATGACTCCTACTCCATTTCTCTTCCCATCCACACCATTATAAAACAGTTTAAACCCTGCTCCTAAGCTTCTAGCCTTGCTACCTTTCCACCTTGTCTCCTGAACACACAGTATGTCCACCTTCCTCCTCTGCATCATGTCAGCCAGCTCCCTATCTTTTCCTTGCATAGTTCCAACATTCAAAGTCCCTACTCTCAGTCCTAGGCTCACGCATTTCCTCTTCTCTCTCTGCCTACGGACACGCCTCCCGCCTCCTTCTTCGACGTCTTCGACCAACAGTAGTCCAATTTCCATCAGCACCCTGTTGGTTGACAGCACTGATGGCGGTCGTTGTTAACCCGGGCCTCGACCGATCCGGTATGAATTCTGTATTGATCATTTGCATTTTTAAATGTGGCAGAAGTTTTACGCCGGATGCCCTTCCTGTCGCAACCCTCTGCATTTATCCGGGCTTGGGACTGGCATAAGGGGGAGAGACACTGGTTAGTGCTCCCCCGCCTCATGGCTGCATTATATTTATATATATATATATATATATATATATATATATATATATATATACACACACACAACAGACATATAATGTGCACCAGAGATGTTGTACAATACAATACCCCCCACCCCCACCCCCCAATCCATTCGTGGCCCTGCATACTCGTGGATTAGCGGCAATCCCAGAAGTTACTGGCACGTGATTCAAATTTAACCAATGGCTGAGAGCTTTTGTTTCTCCCTCCTGCTGATTGGTTGCAGATGATGTGTGCACCACTTTTTTTTTCCTCTCCTTCGCTCACAACTCATCAATGTGATGGCTTGAATTGTGAATTCACATTTTTAGTGTGTTTATAATGATTATTTAAGTGCCATGCCATTCAAACGCCCTGCATCTTCTCTCGCTTCTGGTAAGGAGCCTAAGTGCTTTATTCATTAATAAATATCACAGTATAAAATTAACAAGTTTTTAATCATTACTACATTTTACTTCATTATTATTGTATTAATGAGTAAGACTGTCTATAGAATGTGTTTAAGAAGCATATTTTAGCGCATGCAATATCATACATAGGGTTTTGAAACTGCATCAATAATTCGCGGATTTTCAGGATCAGTGGGAAGGGGCGCAATGCAACCCTGCGAATAATGGGGGTGGGGGGTGTACTGTATGTCATTAGGCACTTGTCATATTTGTGCATATTTATGTTCACTCACTGCACATCTAGGCATTTATGTAACGAATTTTATATGTAATGTATGTAGAAATGTGCGTTTTGCATCATTTGTAGAAGAACCTAACATCTGCATGACATGCAAACCTTTCTGTCATGAAATTCTTATTCTTTCCTTGGAATGCTGCCATTTAAAAAAAAAATAGTGATTCTATGTAGGAGAAATACATACAGTATATCTGGAAAATATGTATTCCTTATATATGTATAATTACTAAATAAAATATGTATATAAATGAATGTTTAGGTCCATGGGTGTGAAAATGAAATGCATACTGTACCTAATTGCATTCTTGAAGATATTAATTTATCATGCACAAAATAATGTTATACGTACTGTATTCTTGTTGAAGTGAGAAAAAAAATAAGTACAGGGATCCCTCGCTACTTCGCGCTTCAATTCAGACAGCTTCAGTGCATCGCGGTTTTTTAAAAAATAGATGAATAAATATTCATCTAATTAAAAAATAAAGAAATTAAGGAAGAATAAGGGAAAAAGTTAAAGAAAATGCCACAATAACAAGGCCAATTAAAAAAAAATCCTAAAACAAACAAAAAACAACCCAAAATCTTCCATCAAAACTAGTTGCATTGTTGTATTGTGTGTGCACGTGCATCTGTGCACGCGTGTATGTTTGTGTGTCGTCTTCTTCTCATGCAATGCCATATGTATGTGTGTGTATTTATTTTATTTACATCTTGTTATTTTTTTTTTAATGTTGAATTTTTATAAGCCTTTATAGTATTGAATATGTATTTATTGATATTATAATATATACAGACGCTCCCCAGCTTACGAACAACTTGGGTTCAGGACGACCGTTCATTAGATGAATTTGTAAGTTGTTACAGGGCGTTCTTTAGAGGGGAACGTATGTTTAAACCTTGTATAAGTAACCTATACGAGTTTGTACTGTATACAATCTCGCTCGCTCGCTCTCTCTCTCTCACTCTCTCTCTCGGAGTTATTAAGTAACTGACAGCACGGTGTAATGATGCTCTTGAGCTCAGTCTAATTGAAAGCATATCCTCTCTCTCTCTCTCTCTCACACGCGTACAGACACAGAGGTGACACTGGACAATTGAACTGATCAGCTTCCGGTTGCCCTTGGAAGGAGCACCGGAGAACTATTGTCGAACTTCGTGTTTGATTGGTGATTCATTTCCCAATATGATTCATGGTTTGTGTCTCACTTAGCCCCACTTTGACCCGACTCGACTCAACCTGCTGCCCGCACTCGTGAAGTTAAGTCTTTATGGTGTTAAATCATGACCATCAAAAATCATTGTTGATGACACCATTCCTCCCGTGACGCCACAGTAAACCTCATCCTGCACATCAAAACCAATCAGCATCGCTAACGCACACCATTTAACCCACCGGTCCTGGTCCCAGATAATGAAGTTATCTGTAGGATCAGGAGGTGCGCGGCGGTCGCACATGCGCTTCAGGTTGCGCATCGCTGGAACGGTGCAAGATGTGCTGAGCTCTGAGAGCAGCGCACGCACATTACCGGCTCACAGGTGGAAAGTTCATACTAGTGGGGGACATGAAATTAAACACTTTTAACCTCTCTCTCTCTCTCTCTCTCTCTCTCTCTCTCGCCATAATCATCACATTATCAATATCATTATGTCCCGCGTTTAAACTCCTGGTTCCTCTCAAGCACAGCACAGCAGATCTGATCAGATTTACAGAGTTTCACTCTTATCCAGTTCATTATAATACTGGAGTCAATTTGTTTCTTTGAAAGTTTTGGCAAGAGTTCAGAAATGTATCGTTCTGCTTCTCTTTCCGGATCGCCATTGTAAGCCACGCCCCTCTACCGGATCCTAGTATTAAGTGAACCTCAGGATAATGTTAATCATATTTCATACTTATATTTATGATATATCTTTCTATAGATTTTATTCCATTTCTATTACTACTTGTTCTTCAATTTCATTTCACTTTCACTCTCAACCTCGGACCGGATGTTCGTAAAACAAATGTTTGTATGTTGGGAAGCATCTGTATTATACACATATACGTGTACTGTATGTATACGTCAGTCAGGGGGGTTGGGGGGGTTTGATCCTGCTTCACGTATTTTGATGGTCGCGTAGGGATCTCGGTCCCAATTAAATGCGGAAAGTGAGGGATCCCTGTTTTTGAATGCTTTTCGTCATATAATCAACCTCCGCATATAATTTCAACTTGGCTGAATACATAGGCACAGCACGTGATGTTTGGGAGTTTATTTTATTTTTTTATTACTCATACATTTTCTACATTACTAGATTGGGCACACCTTATTCATTAGCATTTGTATCAATGTGCACGTGGCATTGTAATTACTATACTGGGAAGACGTAAATTGTTGGGTTTTACATCAGCAGACAGTGAAGTTTAGAGAAGAACTTAAAAATATTGTGGCCATATTTCTATAGGAATTTAAAATAAACATCTCCCATTAGAAAAGTGAGTTGTACTAGTATATGGTGAGTAACATGTTTTAATATTATCTGAAAGGTGGATGGAGGGGTGAATACCGCTATCGGCCATATATGGTAAAGTGGAATGTTTTATTATTTCCATATTCACTGGGATGTGAAGTGTATTTTTTTTTAATGTGTCATGTGAAGTGAAAATAAAGTCAGTGAAAAGAATACCTGTTTACATGTCTTCAGTCACCCGACGCCAGCGAGCAACCAGTTTTAATCTATGAACTCGAACTGCACCGTTTCAGCAGTCCAGGCTGGTGGAGGTGGTGTAATGGTAAGGTTTTTGTAATTATGTACATGGCCACAGTTTACCTATCTTCGAATGCAGGTGTGGCCAAGTCGTGACTTCCGAGCCGCGTGTGGCTCTTTACCTAGTTTCATACAGCTCTTATGTTCGTATCGAAGTTTGTGTGTTTTTTTTTTTTTTTTTTTTTTAATGTGCGTGTTTGCTTCTCTTGAGTTCAATATGGTATATTTTAAAATGCTTATGTGCGTGAGTGAAAATACTGCAAAGCTTCCCAGTATGGGCGAGAACATTTCAGTAAACCGTTTGTGTCAAATTTGCTCTTAAAATGGCAGAAATAATGCACAGCAAAATGAAAATATGAAGATGAACAAAGGACATTTTTTAAGAGTGGGACGGTTTTTTTTGTTGTTGTTCTTGAATGTAATGGAAGCCGTTCTGCTTTATATGTCAGGGGTCATTGGTGCATTTTAAAAGTTCAAATCTTCAGCACTACTTCAGCTCACTGTATGCTCACTTCGACCAGGAATTTCCAAAAGGGACTGAATTTCGCAGGCCCAAGTTTTTCACTTTGAAAAGTCAGGCAGAAAATCAGATAGAGCAGGGGTCGGGAACCTATGGCTCGTGAGCCAGATGTGGCTCTTTTGATGACTGCGTCTGGCTCGCAGATAAATCAGGTGGCCTTTCTTAACAGAATAACGAATACATAATTTCACTGTCATTTAAATAAAAATACAAAAAAAAAGCCATCAAATAAAACAAAAACAGATGAATAAATCTTGCACATTTAAATCTATACATCTATTTTCAATGCCATGTCACTGGAGCGCGAAGCGGAGAGCCAGCCACTTTGTGGGCAGGTCCAATACCTTGAAACTGTAATTTTATTGGATTATAACAACAGCCTCAGACTGCGTGTGTTGTTTTTGAGTAAAGAGATAAATTTCCCTCGTTTTTGATCAGCTCATTTCCATGAAGCCAAGCACAGCTGGCAAGCAAAACACAAATGGACAGACATGGAAAAACTTCAACCCACAGAGCAGCTGATTGCCAAAACTTGGGACGCGCTTCCTGTCACATAAACACTGCCGCGTGTGAGTCCAGTCGTGTCGAGTCCTTACCCTGTATCAACCAGATATAAAGCCATCAGCAGAACCATGCAGCACCAGAAGTCGCTTGAATAGTAAGCATTGCTGTAGTGGTGGATGACGACGCCGTCTACCCACTTGTTTTAGTGGCTGAGTTGTGTGTAGACTTCATTTGGTCTACTTTATAGTTGATCAACGTAAATTTCCGCAACTGTGTAAATAAAAAGCGGAGATGAAGTGATGAATAGTTTCAAAGCCAAAGCCACGCCCTCCTCGGTCGCTTCGCTGCCATTGTGTACCCACTTATTTTTTGACCACTACAGCACTGATAGCAAGAAGTACTTTTCTTATTAGTAAATAACTTCATTATGACAATATCGTTTAAAATAAATTCAGAGTCTTACTTAAACTTACTTACTTTAAGTAAGAAATGTCGGATAAAATAAATTCAGAGTCCTATTATACTCTAAAGTTGTTGGTCTTCTTTTTCAATTTAGTTGTATTCAGTCTTTTATTTATATATATATATATATATATATATATATATATATATATATATATAAACTAGTATATATGGCCCTCAGAGGATTAGATTTTAAAATATGTCTTTTTTTTTTTTTTTGGCTCTCTTAGTCAAAAAGGTTCCCGACCCCTGAGATAGTTTTTCTAAAATTTACGAAGCGCTCAGAGACCGTAATACTTGCATCGTATCAACGGGCTTGGAACATTACGAGGGCCAAAACGCCATAGAGTGAAGGAGAGTTCGTTATAAAATCCCTCAATGATGATGTTGAAATCTTGTCTCCTGAAAATAACAAACTAAAACACATGGTATCGGACGTCCAACTGTCCCGTCACACCGTTGAACACAGAATATTGGACATTAACACAGCTATTGAATCATAGTTTCACTCCAACCTACAAAGATGTATTTTATCAGGTTGGTGTTTGAATTTAAAATAAATCTGGCTGAGTGTGTGTGTGTGTGTGAGAGAGAAAGGGATGGGTGATGTCCATGTGTGCCCATGTGTATGATGTGACTCATTGCGGTAACACAGTAAAAAATATGGCTCTTGGTCTCTGACTGCTTGGCCACCCCTGTTCTAATGCCTACTTCCAGCACAAACAATTGCAAAATTAAAATAAAAAGGTTGTCTGAATATGTTCCATGATCATGAGTTCAATGTTCCCCAGTGGCCTCCAAAATAACTAGAGGCCAGACACTCCTCCCCTTGGTCAATTCCATTAAACTTTCAGGATTTTAAAACTCTACCAAACTAGATGAGGGACAAGCTCTACAGCGTGTCCTGGCATCCTAACCATCTTATCTGGCTGCCCTCGACGTGTAGGAGCAGGAGCTCTACCCCTATCTCCAAGGCTGAGCCCAACTACTCTATAGAGGAAAATAATTTTGGTCATTTGTATCCATGATCTCATTCTTCAACTCCATTTTCTTCAGGCTCATGAATAAGAGCACAAGATAATTGAACCACAGTCCTTCTGTGACCGGGGCTGGACAAACAATCCATTTTCTGCTGAGTACCCTGGCCTCAAACTTTGAAATTCTTAGTCTCATTTCAGCCACTTTGCTCTAATCACACACTATGCTCTAAACCAGTGGTCTCCAACTTTTTTTGCACCCGGGACCAGTTTTATGTATGAAAATGTTTCCGTGGACCGGTCAGAGTCTACTCTGTGGTCTTGTTTTGGTTGGTGTCACTGCAGAAAACCCCGCCTCACAAAGATATCTGGTTGGAAATGTAAGAAGGGCTTTCAGGGCTTTTGTGGCAATGTCAAAAACAGTGCTTTTTCAAAATAAGATCCGGAAGCTTGAATAAAAATAATAATATGTACCATGAAAGATTTTTTTTATGTACCGGTATCAAATGATCCGCGGACCGGTACCAGTCCATGAACCGGGGGGTTGGAGACCCCTGCTCTAAACCTTTCTAATGTGAGTTGAAGGTGAGTGCACGATGACGGATGCCAAAAGAACTATACAGTACTGTATTATCCCCCCCAAAAAAAAGCAGAGATGGAATCCTAAGGCCATCGTACCTGACACTCACCACCACCCAGTTGCCCCTAGAAAGTGTGACCGTAAAAATTAAAACAAGGTCTGGTAACAGAGGGCAGCCCGGGCGGAGTCCAATGAGACTGGGAATGAGTCTGACTTACTGCAGTTATTTGATAGCTTTGTTCCGCTTTATGATACTCAGAAAAAATTGCCACGCCCTTTTGTGAGTAGAAGCATTCATGCATTGGTTAATTCTATTACCTGGTTTCTCCCACTAGGGCTACAGGGAGGCTGGATTGCAGGGTTTCTGGTAGAATGTCCCTTTAGCCCTGATGATCAAACCGTGGTTGAACCAGTTTAGGACAAATTTAGGTTGAAGCATAAATGGTCGGGGCCTGTGGTGTAGTGGTTAGAGTGCTGGGCTCATGGTCAGGAGGTTGTGAGTTCAAATCCCACTGAGAACCCCACTGTGCTAAGACCCCTGGGCAAGGTCTCAACCACAAGTCTGCCTCTATTCACCCAGCAGTATAAATGGGCACCAGTAAAAATATACTGGGAAGGTAACCTGCGATGGATTAGCGTCCCATCCAGGAGGAGTTGAGCTCCTGGTTGCTTCTCGCTATGGAAACCGGGGATAAGCACCGGCCTGATGAGCCACTAGGCTCGAGTGTAAAAACCCAACAGACTTACCTTATGAATGGTAGGGTTTTTATATATGTATAGTGCTCAAACCTTTACCGCAATAAATAAATAAACAAGTTTAATACTCGTATCTCACCTTGGATTTTTTATTTTTCTATGCACACACACGTGCATACACACAAATACAAACGCGCACGTATGTATTTGTGATAACTGGTCCATCCCACCCCATCCATATCATAAGCTGCAGATGGCGCCTGAGGAGTGTGGTGATGCTAAACAGACAGCACTGGCTTCATCACTGCTGTAATTCCAGTCCTCCACGGGATATATTAAAGGATACGGCTGTGGATCCTTAGGGTGCATTACTGCAGAATTAAAGAAACACAAAGTTAGTGCTGTCCTCTTCCATCTCATCCTCATAAGTTTTAATATACTCTTAGATGATAATATCTGTGATGCTATAATAATATTCCCAAACGGTGAGATGGATTGTCCAGGGGATTATATAATCTGGCGGCATCCGTCCAAACTGAAGTGAATAACTGTTTTTATATGGGATATTAAACGAAAGGGTCAGTGGTGGTCTAGTGGTATAGGTCGCACGATTGCTGATCCTAAGGTTGGGGGCTCGAGTCCCATTCTCTACAAGGTTGTCACTGTCCCGTCCCCCCGTCCCCCCCCCCCCCCCCCCCCCCCGTCCCCCAGTGCAGTTTACCGGGTTATCAAAGGCCGGCCATGTCTCTTACTGTCTATGGTTTGAGGCATGTAAAAGAACCATCGCTGACTTTCGACAAGAGGAGCTGCAAAGCTGTTGGCGTGTGTCTAATCGGGAGTCCGAGTCCCCTGAGGTAGTTCGTTCACAGTAAAGTTCTGGTAAGTCCTGCAGCGGCACTGGAAGCCAGTCGTATTGGCACTTGCCCTTCCATTGGATCCTTCTGGTGGTGCCGAGAAGGGGGGCTTGCTGCTCAAGTAGCAGCCTGTCCTACATTACTCCCTAGCTACCCCGGCTCTGCGCACTGGAGAGTATTACAAGCCGGGATACCAGCCAGAGTGCAGCCATAGTCCTTCGGGACTGATGGAGGCCAACTAATTTTAAAAGAAAAAAAATCTAACCAAAAAAACAGTATAAAAGTTATTTATTATATGCCGCTCGTGAATGCTTGTCGAGACAGGATTCGTCCAGTAGATCAGGAGTTTATTATGGACAGGCAACCCTGGCGTTCCAGCTTAGTCTGTACAAGGCCTCCAAACATTCCTTTGATTTTATACATTTATTCATCTTCTGAGCCACTTTAACCTGCTAGGGTCATGGTGAGGGTAAAGGTAAAGTCTGTTGGGTTTTTACCCCCTAGCCTTGTGGCTCATCAGGCCGGTGCTTATCTCCGGTTTCCATAGCGTGAAGCGACCAAGAGTTCAACTCCCCCTGGATGGGATGTTTGTCCATCGCAGGTTACCTTCCCAGTATATTTTTACTGGTACCCATTTATACTGCTGGGTAAACAGAGGCACACTTGTGGTTGAGACCTTGCCCAGGGGTCTTAGCACAGTGAGGGTCTCAGTGGGATTCGAACTCACAACCTTCCAATCATGAGCGCATAAAACGAACCCTAACCACTACGCCACCGGCCCCACCAGGGTCATGCTGAGGCTGAAGCCTATCTCAGCCGACTCGGGACGAAGGCGGGGTAGACCGAACATCTTTCCAGACCTTTATTGGGCCAACACACTTACGCACATACAACCGTGCACACTCAACCTAGGGAGCATTTGGAATAGCCCATTAGCCTTTATGTGCATCTCTCTGAACTGCTGGAGGAAACCAGACAACCTGGATGAAACCCACATAGGAACGGGAAGCCTGTGCAAACTGCACAGAGAAATGCTCTTGCTGAACTCAGAAATCAAATCCAGGACCTTCTTGCGGTAAGACGGATATGCTAATCACTGCGAGACCATGCTGTCCTGATTTTGAAAACAACCCCTTCTCAAGTACTTTCCACAATGCTGAAAAAGGTTATAAAATATTCCTTTAATTTTTTAATGTTACTTACTGCTGACATATGGGGCAGTCTTCCTAATGATGGGGATCTTTGTGTTGATTGGGAAGTTCTTTGGTTTGTTCTGGTTTAAAAGGGGTGGTGGTCAAATCACATGTAAAAACATTAAATTGTGTTCATACTACTAACAGATCGTTTTCTCAACATGCAGCAATACAAATCTGATTATTCATACTGAAAGATTTCTTTCTCAACTATAACCTAATGTATAACTTAATACAGGGATCCCTCACTTTCCGCGGTTAATGGGGACCGAGACCCCCACCCCCCACAACCACCGATTTCTGCAAAGTAGGATCGACCCCCCTGACTGACATATATACTACATGTATGTGTGTATATAATATCAATAAATACACATTCAACAGTATAAATGCTTATAACAATTAAACATTCAAAAATAATGCATAAGACGTCAATAAAACGTGAGGCGCTCCATCGAATGTAGGCGCTTGTTGCAAGTCACGTATGGTGCTTGTGAGACGAAGCGCGGTTTATCCAAACTTCTGATCTTTCAAGTGAGCAAGTGAAGGTTGAGTACTAAACAAGTATTCAACGCACACTTGCTCACTTGAAAGATCGGAAGTTTGAATAAGCCGCGCCTTGTCTCACCATATGTCACTTGCGACAAGCACCTACATTCGGTGGATTGCCTCAAATTTTAAATATACACACACATACACACATACACACACACACACACACACACACACACACACACACACACAGATGTGCACCTCATATAAACATGTAAGTAGTTTTGTTGGGTTGTTTTTTTGTTTTTGTTTGGGTTTTTTTTTTTGCATAATTAGCCTTATTTTGCAGCATTTTTCTTAACTTTTCTCTTATTTTTCCTTAATTTCCTTTTTTTTCATTTTTCAATGAATATTTTTGAAAAACCCTGCACTGAAGCTGCAGAAACTGAAGCACGAAGTAGCGAGGGATCACTGTATTTACATCACCTCAAACATACCTCTGAAGAGTTCAGGAAGGGAAGTGCCAAGCTTTTTAATGGACTCTGATTTGCTTCTATTTGTTGCGAACCCCCCAAGTTATCCATGGAAATTCTGACAGATTGAGACTTTGGGGATGTCTCTGAAGAAATACAAAGAAAGTATGTATGCTTCTCCTTTATATGATTCTTTATAATACAGCTTAATATGCCAAGACAAGTCTGACAACAACTGGTTCTATATACAGATATACCTCACCCAACGTCGTTAATTGGTTCCAGGAGAGACGACTTAAGTCGAAAAACAACTTAAGTCGAATTAGCTTGTCTCTATGCTAGCCTAGGCTAGGCTACGCCAAATTTACTTGTCTAGACTAAACAGAAAATAACCATTCCTAGTTGTGTACTTTATTCATGAATGCAATTTTCAATATGGTTAATTATGTTGCATCTGGAGCATATGCATCGGACCCAAAGATGCAGGAGACCATGTAAGAAGATTTTATTTTGCACTTTGGAAAATCTAAAATCACTGGAAATAATTTATATTATTTATAGCTCTCTGATTGCTGATTGCTGAATGGAAACAGGTGCGCTCTCTGGACCTCGCCTGCAGGTAGCAGCCACGCCCCTCGCCAGCGTGTGCAATGAATGAAGAGAGTTAACGCCTCCAGCCAGCACAGACCATAACAAATAAGATCTATTTCATTAAACTTTATTTATTAAACTTTATTTATTAAACTTTATTTTTATTCTATTTTTTATTTTTATATACTTTTTTGAAAACCGACGTATAATCGAAAACTACTTAACTCGAAACGACTTAAGCCGAGGTATACCTGTATATATCAATATTCCTCGATGGTGAGATGGGATATGTAGGGAACTATTCAATCTGGCAACATCCACCCAGTTTGAAGGATGGATAACTATTTTAGCACAGGATATACTACACTGGAAAAGGGGGGGGGGGGTGAACCACAGTCTATAAGATATTTATTACATCGAAAGGACAGTACATCTTATTGGCTAACACATGGGCAGGAAATCAAGTATGGACAGGTGCACATCGCCCTGCAAGTTCTCTGTCAGATAACTGCTCAGTGTCTTATGGTGTTAAGCAGCTTCCAGGAAAATGAGAAGTGAAATGTCCGGTGATTGTGGGAAGGGACTGACCCAAAAGCTACCATTCACAAATCCTCACTAAACAGGATTCATCTGTAAGATCAGGAGTTTATTGTGGACTAGTAACGCTTGCCTTTCAGTTTGGTCTGGTTCAGTTTGGTCAGGTTTTTCTCTGTACAGACCTCACGGTTGGTTATTATATATTGGCTGTTGCTTACTGTTGGTTGATGAAGCTGGTTCTCTTAGTTGTGGTTGGTTCTCTTCATTGAATTCTAGAAGCTCTTTAATTGCGATGTCAGCCTCCTGTATGCATAATAGAAAGACATTAAAAATGTCCTGTTCACTTCTGCTTTCATTTCTTTTCATTCAAACTGCTTATTCCAACGATGGTTATGAAGAGGCTGTAGCCTGTTTCAGTCAGAATTTCAATCTGGGTAAAGGCAGAGTACATTCTGGACACAACCATTCACACTCACAACTGGGGCGATTTGGAACAGTCAGTTAGCCTAATTTGCTGTTTGCAGATGACATGTTTGCAGATGACATTGTGATCTGTAGTGAGTGCAGAGAACAAGTGCAGGAAAATCAAGAGAGGTGGAGGTATGCCCTGGAAAGGAGGGGAATGAAGGTCAGCCTCAGTAAGACAGAATACATGTGTGTGAATGAGAAGGACCCAACAGGAACGGTGATGTTACAGGGAGCAGAGATAACGAAGGTGGAGGATTTTAAGTACTTAGGCTCAACAATCCAGAGCAATGGAGAGTGTGGAAAAGAGGTGAAGAAGCGTGTGCAGGCAGGTTGGAATGGTTGGAGAAAAGTGTCCGGTGTGATGTGTGATAGGAAGGTATCGGCAAAAATGAAAGGAAAAGTGTACAAGACGGTGATGAAGCCAGCGATGTTGTATGGTTTAGAAACAGTGGCGCTGATGAGAAGACAGGAGGCAGAGCTGGAGGTAGCAGAGATGAAAATGTTGAGGTTCTCTTTGGGAGTAACGAGGATGGCTAGGATCAGGAACGAATACATTAGAGGGACAACACATGTAAGAAGTTTTGGAGACAAAGTCAGAGAGGCTAGAATGAGATGGTTTGGACATGTACAAAGGAGGGATAGTGAGTGTATTGGTAGTAGGATGCTGATGTTGGAACTACCAGGCAGAAGGCCTAGAGGAAGACCAAAGAGACGATTCATGTATGTGGGGAAGGAGGACATGAAGGTAGTTGGTGTAAGAGAAGAAGATGCAGAGGATAAGGTGAGATGGAGGGAGATGATTCGCTGTGGCGAGCCCTGAAGGAACAGCTGAAAGGAAAAGAAGAGAGCCTAATGTGAATGTCTTTGGACTGTGGGAGGAAGCCAGAGTACCTGAAGTGAAACCCACAGAAGCATAGGGAGAACATGAAAAGTCCACACAGAAACATCAGCACCGAGTCCCAGACTCAAACTCACAACCTTCTTGCTGAGGTGGACGTAGTAACCATGATGCTACCATGCCACTCCACTTTTGCTTCCTGCATTTTTCATTCATTCATTCATTTAATTTCTACGCTGCTTAATCCTAACTAGTGTCTCGAAGAGGCAGGTGTCCATCTGAGCTGACTCTGAGCAAGGGCCGGATATAACCGGACAACTCGCCACTGAGCCAAGACTTACACAACAATTCACACTTGATTTGAAACAGCCAATTAGCCTACTGTGCATGTTTTTTGGACCGGGAGAGGTAACCAGAGTACCCAAAAGGAACCCACGTGAGCACAGGAGAACAAGCACAGGAGAGCATGCAAACTTCACACAGAAACATCATTGCCAAGTACGGGACTCAAACTCGGAATCTTCTTGCTGAGGTGTACCATGCCAACCCACTTCTACCTATTGCATTATTATTATTATTATTATTATTATTATTATTATTATTATGGCATAAAGACTTTTTGAGGTTTGAGATATTGGGCCCAGGAACCCTGCCTTCCCCTGTTTAGAGATCATTCGCATGGTGAATATGAAAGAACTCTATTATACCTTCATGATCACAGAGGAATCTTTCTGCAGAGGTTTGAACGTTCTGGACTGCTTGAGCTCCTGAGAAACCACTTTCTTCTGGAAGGACTCCTTGCCCTTATTTTTCTTTTGCTCTTGTACGGCCTCAGTCTTCACTTCAATTCTCTCCTAGAGCAATCAACACAGTCAAGTCAGTATATACATTTGGGGGTTTTTTTCAGTTCATATTTATATACAGTATGTTTACAGTATATTCATCTTACATCTGCTTTTAGGATGTAGGTTTTGGAGAGTTTCAGGAAGTTCTCCTTGAACATTCTTGGCTGCTCGATAAAGTTTGAGCATCTTTGGATGTCTGATTTCATTGTGTCCAACATAGTTTTCAACTTTTTAACCTGAGGAAATAAAGACATTGTGAACTACAAGCGCATTCAGAGAGTACAAGGTACCTCCTCCATGAGGCAAAAATGGATTACCGGTATTATAACTTGGCATAGTTATGATTACATCACCCACTAGTGGATATCAGATGGGCACTTCACCCCACGTGAAAGATAGGGCCCTGCAATGGCCTGGTGAGTTATTCAGGGTGTACTCTTCTTTCACACAGTCGGCTGAAATGGGCTCCAGCCCCCCCTGTGACTATAATTAGGATTGAGTGATTCAGAAAATGAATGAATGAAAGGATGAATGTTCCAGATAGGGATTTTTATTGAGAACGTCAAGATTTTTTTAACATGATCACCTCCAAAATGTAAAGGTTTTTTCCAGGCCCCACCCCTCCACCAACTTTGATGAAATCCAGATAAGTAGTTCTTCCATTATTTTACTAGCAGTGAAAATCTGTTAAAAATGCATGTCATAAAGTGTTTTAAAAACTCCTGGGTATGGATCTGTTCCGAAATATTACAGGCTTTTGCCAGGCCCCGTATTCCATCTCTCCACCAAGTTTGGTGAAAATCAGTTGGGGGTTTTTGCATAAACGTGCTAACAAGCAAACAAGCACAACAGTAGCTGATAAATACCCCACCAAGCAGCAACGATGGTAGCAATGGTACCGGTGGTTAAATTCATTTTTTATTCATATCACCAATGATGCAAGTAATAACAACCAGCTAAATGGGAACTGTTGTGCAGAAAACTTGAAACTTGGAAGCCGTATTATTTACTTTCTGTTTTCATCTCTGTAAACCACTTACACCGCACTCTCACAAATGAGCAAGACAATTAAACAAACCTTCTCCTTCTCTATACAAAGCTCTTTGTCCTTCATTTTCAGCTTCTGGTCCGACTCATACTTGGTCTCCATGTTCTTGAAGTTGATACTATCCACACTGATCTCAAGCTAAAATACAGAAACAAAAGACAAACGTTTACATACCCTTCAATTTGTGCAATCTCAGAACTTTAAAAACATACAGCATACTTTAATGTTTGGTGTTTTTTTTTTATCTCTGAGCTAAATGATATGACTGTCCTGTCCTGTCCTGAAACACATCAAGGCTGATGTTATTATTCACAAATCATCATTTTTATTGAATTAAATTCACAGCTGATGGGTTGAAAATGATTCAAAACACAGTCCATTAAATAAAAATGATCCTTAATCATGTTCGGCCTGTGCTGTCGGGTGGTGGTGGCCTGGGAGGGTAGTGGTGGCCTGGTGGTAAAGTGTGCTGGATTGCCAAACTTAGGGTTGGGGGGTTTGAAGATGGTCGAGCTGATAAACAGACAGGAGACAGAGCCGGATAGGCAGTGGAGGCCTGGTGGTAAAGGGTGCTGGATTGCTGATCCTAAGGTTGGGGGTTCGAGTCCCACCCTCCACAAGGTTGTCACTGTCCCCTCCCAGTGCAGCTAACTGTGTTATGAAAGGCCAGCCATGTTTCTCACTGTCTGTGATGTGAGGTTCATGTAGGAGAACCATTGCTGACTTTCGTAAAGAGTAGCTGCATAGCCGTCAGCGTGTTTCTGCCCCTCGCTAAAGGGTTGTTGTGTCAGGAAGGGCATCCGACAGAAAAACCTATGCCAAATCAAACATGTGATGATTTGCTGTGGTGACCCCTGAGAAAAAGGGAACAGCCGAAAATAAAAATAAAAATCATGTTAAGTCTGTGCTGTCAACAGTTATCCATTTACTTCTTTCAATCCTGAACTTCAAGAATGTGAATGAGTTTTAACCAGAGGTGAGCGCCGAGAGCCGCCTCCCCTAACGCCCTGTCCTTGAGTTGGAGTTTGTGAAAGTGCCGGCTTTCTTCCTCATCCTCAACCCTTCCTCAATCTGGGGGCCGTGCCAGAATTCTGGTGTAGGCAGCAGCCATAACAGCCTTCTCGTTGCGGTTCTTCAGACCCTGAGTGAGCATTTGTTCTTGTCATGGCTGTATACGAAGGGCAAAAAATCCGCAGTAGGGGCCCAGAGTTCTTTCTGCAGGGTGTTTTTATTGAGACGCCGTCTCTAGCTAGCTGGCCGTTGACTCTAAAGAGTTCATCCGCCTTTTGATAGATCTTGTTTTTATTCCTACTGGGTTGCTCGCTACCCTTCCTCAATAAATCCATTAAATCAGTGGTCCCCAACCTTTGTATCACCACACTGGACAAATTTACCACGGACCGGGGGGTTTTGTAATTGTTTGTATTGTAAATATAACATTTATATAAAATATTGTTATTAATAATAATAATAATAATAATAATAATAATAATAATAATAATAAACACTCCATGAATGTTATGTTTCAACAGCTAAAATAAAGTTGGTTGGGAAGTAGAGCTTGAACTTTTCTAAAAAAAAAAAAAACCCGGGTGATCATGCACCAGCTGGGAGAATGAAGGTTCAGGCTCAGTCTCACCCAAAATCCCAGCACGCCTCTGCTCACGTGCCGTCCCCTTGTGAGTTACATTTTAGCGCTCAAATAACCGACATATAACCGAGAGAATCCAGTCATTTTTCAAAATAAACGACATTTTCAAAATTAAAGATCGTTCAGACTCCGATAATAAATAAAACGAAAATAATGAATTATTTCTTCTGCCAACCGGTACCAATTGAGCCACGGGACCGGTGCCGGTCCATGGACCAGTGGGTGGGGTCCACTGCTTTAAATAACTGTAATAATGATAAACTTCTCACCCTTTTAAAAAGCTGTGTCTTCATTGTGATCCGGTTCTCCAGTTGCTTGATAATGGTTTCCGCTGTTTGAGTCTGTTGATTTTGTCGTACTGTCTGTCCATCCAGTTTTTTGTTGATCATCTCCAAATTTTCTTCATTCTGTTTTTTGCACTGGTTATGCAGCAGAAGTATGTCATGGAGCATGAGTTCCTACAGGGATACAGAGAATGAGTGTCTTTTATTTATTTAAAAAAAAAAAAAAAAAACATAGATTTGGTCGCTGTCTGTAACTGGAGCACACGGTAGACAGGTAGATGTTCAAGGCTGGTGCTGTAGGAGCAGAGCAGCTCTTTTAGGGGTTATAGAGCTGCGTTAAATTTAGCTGTGAAAATTTTAATACATTAATCTCCCCTGTGTTTCCTGACTCCAGTGTCGAGCAAAGGAAGGAAAGATAAACATTGGGGGGTTTTCATCATCTTTCATTAACTGATTCCTGGGTTTGGAGGTTTATCAGCTGTCTTTGTAGTTTAATTATCCGTTTAACAGGTTCATGTTCTGTGCTCCCATTGTTTTGTGTTGTTTTGCTCAACAAAAGTTTGTCTGCCTAGCTAACTTAG
This sequence comes from Plotosus lineatus, assembly GCA_024760905.1. Classification (NCBI taxonomy): domain Eukaryota; kingdom Metazoa; phylum Chordata; class Actinopteri; order Siluriformes; family Plotosidae; genus Plotosus; species Plotosus lineatus. Next base: position 21,198,128 of record CM045731.1, read on the forward strand.
ATTATGTTTTTATTCTGTGTGCGTCTGAGTGGTGGTGTATGAACCTTTATTTTTTATGTTTGAAGTTCATAAATAAAAAAGAAATGTTTTTCTTTTCTTTTTTTAATTATTGGTGTCTATCCAATGTCCTGCCTGTATGTTATATGAAATGGTAGGTGTAGCACCACTCTCTGTGACATCTTCAAAGAGTGAGTAGATTATGTGGATGTCATATACTGATTGATCTACACAGTCTTCGGTGTCACAGAGAGGGTTGCTCCCACTCTGGGATGTCCCAGCCACAAAATCGTCATACTGCTTGTAGTTTTTTTTAGTAATTAATGATAGGAGGCTTTACGACTGCCTTCCATCCAGATGAAAGAGGTGGTCAAACTTGCTATCTTAGTGTAAAGTGCTTTGAGAATCGACGCTGCTCGTAGATTGCGACAATTCCGTGGGGGAGGCTCAGTCCACCAACACCAAAGAATTATAACTAGGGGTGTGGTCAAATTCGCGACATCACACAATGTTCTGTATAATGATTAGAAATCATATGGTTAAGTGGGGTTAAATGGTTGCCAAAAAGCTGATGTAATGTTAATGTAATAACACGAGCAGGGGTGGCCTCATGCTGGATTACCGATCCCAAGGTTGGGGGTTCAAGCCCAACTATCACCGGCTTGTCACTGCAGCCCCCCCAATGCATCTAACTGGGTTATCAAAGGCCAACAGTGTCTCTCACTGTCTGTGGTGAGGCTGTAAAAGATCCACTGCTGACTTTTGTCAAGAGTAGCTGCATAGCCTCAGCGTTCGTGTTTCTGCCCTGCAATGGCCTGGTGAGCTGTCCAGGTCCCTTTCTCAAAATCGGCTAAGATGGGTACCAGCCTCCCTGTGACCCTACTTAGGATTAAACGGTTCAGAAAATGAATGAATGAATAACGCATGCATGCATCACCTGGTCATCATTGGTCTTTCCCCGGCCCTTTTTATCCTTTATAACATCACTGGATTTCTTCTGTTCCTCATATAGGTCGTTGTTCACGAACTCCTTTATCGTACGGATCTCCTGCCTCTGGTCATGGATCTCTTGTTTGATTTTCCAGAACTGCATCATCTTTACAACAAACAATGCACATGTTTTCCACTGTCAGTTTGTGATAGCTGAGATTAGCCTCTCGCTGTGCTGCCTGTTCACTCGTTCAAATCGTGTTCCCAGTTAATGAAATCCAAACTCAAAGCTCACACCCACCTGCTTCTCCAGGAGTTTCATTTCATACTGAAGGTTGCTGTTGATCTCCTTCTGCGCCTCAAGCTCCCGTCTGTATTTACGCACAATTTCGTTGAGTTCAGTCTCCTCCTCTTTCATCACCTCGGGTTTCTTTACTTCTGACCGTTTCTGTAACGTGAAGATGCATCCTGACTCTAAGTCTGGCCTGAAAATAATTCTACATGGCAACAACTAGAGTATGTATGTAACAAATGGAACAAAGAACTTGCCATGATCACAGAGTCCAGTACTTTGGGGTTAAAATAATGTATTTATATAAATATATATATATATATATATATATATATGGGCGGCACGGTGGCGTAGTGGTTAGTACGTCCGCCTCACAGCAAGAAGGCCTGGGTTTGATTCCCGGCCTGGGCGTTTCTGTGTGGCGTTTGCATGTTCTCCCCGTGCTTGTGCGGGTTTCCTCCGGGTGCTCCGGTTTCCTCCCGCAGTCCAAAGACGTGCACTGTAGGTTAATTGGCTGTTCTAAATTGACCGTAGATTCTCTCCTGCAGCGGCACTGGAACCCAGTCGTATCGGCATTTACCCTTCCATTGGATCCTTCCGGTGGCGCCGAGACAGGGGGGGACTTGCTGCTTGGGTAACAGCCTGTCCCTCATTACTCCCTACCCAGGCTCTGCACACTGGGGGGTATCACCAGCTGGGGTACCAGCCAGAGCGCAGCCATAGTCCTTCGGGACTGACGGAGGCCTACCATATATATATATATATATATGTATGTATGTATATATATATGTACACACACACACAGGTATACCTCACCCAATGTCGTTAATTGGTTCCAGGAGAGACGACTTAAGTCGAATTAGCTTGTCTCTATGCTAGCCTAGGCTAGGCTACGCCAAATTTACTTATCTAGACTAAACAGAAAATAACCATTCCTTGTTCTGTACTTTATTCATGAATGCAATTTTCAATATGGTTCATAATGTTGTGTCTGGATCATATGCATCGGATCCAAAGATGCAGGAGACCATGTAAGATGATTTTATTTTGCACTTTGGAAAATCTAGCCGAGCACGAAGCAGGATACCAGAGAGATGGCAGGAAAACAGAATCACTGGGAAGGACAATCTTCTGACGTCGGAGGGAAGCGCGCCGCTCCTATTTATAGCTCGCTGATTGCTGATTGCTGAATGGAAACAGGTGCGCCCTCTGGACCTCACCTGCAGGTAGCAGCCACGCCCCTCGCCAATGAATGAAGAGAGAGTTAACGCCTCCAGCCAGCACAGACCATAACAAATAAGATCTATTTTATTAAACTTTATTTTTTTATTTTTATATACTTTTTTGAAAACGACGTATAATTGAAAATGACTTAACTCAAAACGAATTATGCCGAGGTATACCTATACTGTAAATATGAATCCTTATTGATGGTACTTCAGTTTTATATGATGTGCCATCCCTCAAAAAAAAATTAATTAAGCAGAAAGTTCTCACATACCGTCATGGTCATTTTGGTCACCGTCCTCAGTTCCGCCAGACTGGTGTCATATTTGATGTCAGGAGTAACTTGGAATTTCACCTAATGAGGTCAGGACACAAATATAATTATGCCGGGCCTTGTGTGTGTGTGTGTGTGTGTGTGTGTGTGTGTGTGTGTGTGTGTGTGTGTGTGTGTAAAAACCAGACAGTTGAAAAAAAAATCTTGGAAGCTATGCATGCGGCTGCCGGAGAAAAATAGATTTCTTTTAGATCTCACTCATTTGCAGAACAGCTTCATTCTTTTACAGTGGGGCCTGTGGAGTAGTGGTTCGGGTGCTGCACTCATGATGGTTGTGTGTTCAAATCCCAGTGAGACTAAGTTGTCCATTGTGCTAAGACCCCTGGGCAAGGTCTTAACTACAAGTGTGCCTCTGTTCACCCAGCAGTAGAAATGGGTACCAGTAAAAATATACTGGGAAGGTAACCTGCGATGGACTAGCGTCCCATCCAGGTGGAGTTGAACTCCTGGTCGCTTCACGCTATGGAAACCGGGGATAAGCACCGGCCTGATGAGCCATTATGGCTCGGGTGTAAAAAGCCCAACGGCCTTTACCTGTAATTCTTTTAGTTTAATGAGCATGTTGGAGCTCATCTCAGCTGACACTGGGCAAAGGCAGGTGGTACGCCAAGAACAGCTTGCCAGACCATCACAGGGCAACATATACAACCATTCACACTCACACATACACCTGGGGAAAATTTGGAATTATCATATAGCCTAATGAGCATGTTTCTCAACTCGAACCCAGAACCTTCTTATTGTGAGGCGGACGTGCTAATCACGCTACCGTGCCGTCGTTCATCAATCAGTTCATTTTCTGTACCCGCTTAATCCTAATTTGGGTCGCAGTGAGGCTGGTGCCCATCCCAGCCAACTTCGGGCGAGGGCAGAGTACACCCTGGACAGCTCGCCAGGCCATCGCAGGGCGGAAACACGCTAATGGCTTTGCAGCCTACTCTAGTCAAAAATCAGCAATGGTTCTTTTACATGCCTCACACCATAGACAGTGAGAGACATGGCCAGCCTTTGATAACCCAGTTAGCGCCACTGGGGGGGGACAGTGACAACCTTAGTGCAGAGTGGGACTTGAACCCCCAACCTTTTGGATCAGCGATCCAGCGCCCGATACCACTAGACCACCACTGCCCGCCCGTGCCGTCGTTTATTCTGTAATTGTTTCACAATATAGTACGTAGGTGCAGTTTTTTGGAAGACTGTTGAAACTCTGCCCGGATCATGGTACTGTATTGACCTGCGCCCCAATAACCAAAAATACTGTAGTAGAACCTCCAGCTGTTTCTTTTCAGTACCTCTTACTTTTCCAACTTTTTGTTGTTCTGATGTTTTTTGAGATGTGTTGCTGCTCTCAAATTTCAAAAGGGTTGGATGTTTGAATTCAAAATGTCTGTAATGTATATCGTAATACATGTGTGTGTGTGTGTGTGTGTGTGTGTGTGTGTGTGTTAATCTCACATCTAATTCATGGATCCAGGTTTTGTGAAGTCTTATATAATTGTCCATTAGCATCTTTGGCCGATGGAGGAAATTCGAGCAGTTCTTGATATCAGATTTTATCTTCAGCAGAACAGTCTTCAAGCTTCTGACCTGATGAAACAAACAAACAAAAAAGATTACAGTAACATCACTGGTTCAGCTATAAAACTTATTATCCCAAATCTTCAATCATTTGAGTAATTTCAAGGATTGTACCTTTTTAAAGTGGACAGTCTCATACAAAATTTTATATGTGAGCGTAATGATAAATAAAGACTCTTGAATCGTAATGCTATTTCCATAAATTTAATCAAGACATTCATTAACAAAACTCAATTTAATATGAGCTGCTGTGCAGGGAACTTCTACAATCCAAGTCTTGTATATTTGCTTTTAAAGTTGCATGTACAGGGATCCCTCGCTACTTCGCGCTTCAATTCATACGGCTTCAGTGCATTGCCTTTTTTTTTTAAATATTCATTGAATTTAAAAATAAGGAAATTAAGGAAGAATAGGAGAAAACGTTAAGGAAAATGCCACAAAAACAAGGCCAATTATGCAAAAAAAAAAAAAAAAAACCCAAAACCTCCCATCAAAACTATTTCCATCTATGTGAGGTGGTGTGCATGTGAGTGCGTGCACGAGCGCGCATCAATATGTGTGTGTATTTATATTGTATTTACATCTTATGCATGATTTTTTAATGTTTAATTGTTATAACTATTTATAGCATTGAATATGTATTTATTTATATTATATACACATATACACGGGCAGTGGTGGTCTAGTGGATAGGGTGCAGGACCGCTGATCCTACGGTTGGGGGTTCGAGTCCCCACAAGGTTGTCACTGTCCCCTCCCCAGTGTAGCTAACTAGGTTATCAAAGGCGCGCCAGGCCATGTGTCTCACTGTCTATGGTGAGAGGTTCATGTAAAAGAACCTTTTGCTGACTTTCGTAATAAAGAGTAGCTGCAAAACCGTCAGCGTGTTTCTGTCAGTCTAGGAACCACCACATCCGTCTCAGCCAGCTGAGCCACCGTGGAAGGGACCTAGGCCTAGAGAGCGAGGATCAGCCAGCGCGAACTGTCTCTCGTTATACGAAAAATACTCAGCGCCGGCGAGGAGAAATAACTCTTCACTATCTTCGAATTTGAAGAACAGAGCCATCTATATACATATACATGTACATCATGTACGTCAGTTGGGGGGTTGATCCTACTTCGCAGAAATTTGTGGTCGCGGGAGGATCTCGGTCCCAGTTAACCGCGGAAAGTGAGGGATCCCTGGATTATGTTTTCAAGCAATCTGAGATGGGGCACTGTCACCAAATGTATTATTCCCTAATAAGCAACTCTGTGCTCTGTATGTTCTGAATCTGTCCTTCCCTCTACCCATCTGTGAGTGATTGCTTCTCCTTCTGTGATCACTTTTTATGTTCACCTCGGATTACTTTATCTACACTAGTTATACCTGTATGTAAAGTTTCAGTAAGACAATGGACGCCTGATTCATACCCCGGTCTGCCAATGGTTTTAGCCCTTCTGTGAACTCTGACTACAATTGTAGGAAATGTTGAAATAACTACCATGCGATCTTTACACATGAACTATTTACATATTACAAAGGATTATAAAAAATGATATATGGAATTGTGATCAAACATAAACTGACGATGAATATTGTGCAAGTTGTGCATATTGTGGTGAAACAAACCTTATCCTTCTCTGTGCTTAGCTCGTTTTCCTTTTGCTTCAGTTCTTCGACATAAATGTTGTTTATGTTTTTTATCCTCTCTAATTCCGCCTTGAACTGAAACAAAAACATCTTCAAATGAGCTATGCACAATAATAATAATAAGAAGAAGAAGAATAAGAAGAAGAATAGTAATAATAATAATAATAGTAATAATAATCATAATCATAATAGTAATAATAATAATAATAGTAATAATAATAATAATAATAATAATAATAATAATAATAGTAATGATAATAATAATAATAATAGTAATAATAATAATAATAATAGTCATAATAATAATCATAATAATAATAATAATAATAGTAATAATAATAATAATAATAATAGTCATAATAATCATAATAATAATAATAATAATAATAATAATAATAGTAATAATAATAATAATAATAATAGTAATAATAATCATAATCATAATAGTCATAATAATAATCATAATAATAATAATAGTAATAATAATAATAATAGTCATAATAATAATCATAATAATAATAAAAATAGTAATAATAATAATAATAATAATATTAATAATAGTAATAATAATAATAATAATAGTAATAATAATAATAATAATAATAGTAAGAATAATAATAATAATAATAATAATAATAATAATAATAATGTCTCGGCTGATCTGAGAGTGTTTTATCTGGTGTCCCCAGGAAGAGCTGGAGGAAGTGGCTGGGAAGAGAGACATCTAGACCTCATTGCTTAGGCTGCTGCCCCATGATCCGACCCCGGATTAAGCGGAGGAAGAAAATGATGATGATGATGATGATGATGATGATGATGATGATGATGATGATGATGATGATGGGTGGCGGTGACGGTGAGATGAAGATGGCGTAGTGGTTAGCATGTCTGCCTCACAGCAACAAGGCCTGGGTTTGATTTCCAGCTTGGACATTTCTGTGTACAGTTTGCATGTTCTCATTGTGCTTGTGTGTGTTTCCTACGGGTTCTCCTGTTTCCTTCCACAGTCCAAAAAACATGCATAGTAGGCCAATTAGCTGTTCCAAATCACTTCTAGGTGTGAATGTGAATGTTTGAGTATTGGCCCTGTTGTAGCCTGGTGTAACTGCCCAGGGTGTACCCTGCCCTTGCTCAGAGTTGGCTGAGATGGGCGCCAGCTTCACCGCGACCATAATTAGGATTAACTGGGTTAGCAAATGAATGAATGAATGAATGAGTGAATAATAATGATTCTAGTAACAATAATAATACCTCATGAATCTCATTCCAATGCTCCTGTAGCTCTTCTTTAAATTTCCAGAACAGTACGACCTTATAAAACAAATGCAATACACATATTAATTACAGTGAGAGTGTCACAAATAACACTGAGAACAACAACTGTGGTGTTGGAATAAATATTAAAGGAACATTTTGGAGGATCAGTTAGCAGAGGTTATGTTACAAGAACATGTGTATATATATATATATATATATATATATATATACACATGTTACAAGAACATGTGTATATATATATATATATATATATATATATATATATATATATATATATATATATATATATATATATATATTCATTAAACACAGTATGGTTGCTTCATGGTTATCCTGACCACCTCACAACAACAACATTCTGGGTTCAAGTCCCGGGCTCAGCTCGGGGAGTTTCTGTGTGGAGTCTGTATGTTCTCCCCATGCTTGCATTGGTTTCATCCTGGTACTCCAGTTTTTCCAACAGTCCAAATACATGCACATTAGGCTAATTTTCTTTTCCAAATTGCCCCTTGGTATGAGTGTGTGTGTGTGGATGGTTGTATTATCCCTGTGATGGCCTGAAGAGGCATTCTGGGTGTACCCAACCTTCTCCCAGTGTCATCTGTGATGGGCTCCAGCCTCCCCGCAACCCTAATAGGATTAAGTGGTTGGGAGATAAGTGTGCGAACTCATTTAAAGAAGTCATTAGGATTAACAATCCAGAGAAATGGAGAGTGTGGAAAAGAGGTGAAGAAGCGTGTGCAGGCAGGTTGGAATGGATGGAGAAAAGTGTCCGGTGTGATGTGTGATAGGAAGGTATCGGCAAGAATGAAGGGAAAAGTGTACAAGACGGTGATGAGGCGAGCGATGTTGTATGGTTTAGAAACAGTAGCCCTGGGGAAAAGACAGGAGGCAGAGTTGGAGGTAGTAGAGATGAAAATGTTGAGGTTCTCTTTGGGAGTAACGAGGATGGATAGGATTAGGAATGAGTACATCAGAGGGACAGCACATGTTAGAGGTTTTGGAGACAAAGTCAGAGAGGCTAGATTGAGATGGTTTGGACATGTACAGAGGAGGGATAGTGAGTATATTGGTAGTAGGATGCTGAGGTTGGAACTACCAGGCAGAAGGCCGAGAGGAAGACCAAAGGGACGATTCATGGATGCGGTGAAGGAAGACATGAAGGTAGTTGGTGTAAGAGAAGAAGATGCAGAGGATAGGGTGAGATGGAGGCAGATGATTCGCTGTGGCGCCCCCTGAAGGGAACAGCCGAAAGGAAAAGAAGAAGCAGATTGAGGCTCCAACTCTTTAGAATATACGTAATACGTATTTATATCTATGTGGGGCGGGTCCACTCTCATGGGTGCTGCCATCTTTATCTGCAATGTTTTTACAGTAGGTGAGAATCATAGAGGTAATCTGAAACCTCAGCACTAGATGTCACTAGATACTGCAAAATCGGATACTACAGCGTCCTTTTTAGAATGTGGCAATATAATTTTAACACATATTACACAAATGCAAAAAAGGATTAAAACAGTACACTGTGGTTATGCCTTGTGCTACTATTTCTTAAAACATTAAATAATGATTGGGAGGTTAGAGCGCCTCATCATGACCATGTGCAGGTTACTGCAATGACAATGGTAAAATCAAACAGCAAATCTTGGCCAAGATGCATATTCACTCTCACCAGTCTGAAGTTATAATAGGGCACATAAAGTATATATTATAATATATATTTATTATAATCTTTTTCTTTTTTAATATGAAGAAATGTGGAAGCAGTTACCTGCTTCTCCAGGAGATACATTTCATTTTCTGTCTTTATTCTGGCCTCCTTCTCTGTCGCCACCTGCTTTTCGTATTCGAGTAGGACATCTTTAAACTTTGAGTCCACCTTATTCTGCATTTCCTTAAGCTTCTCCTCAGCCTGCTCCAGCTTGTTCGCCTTCTGTAGAAGTGAAGATAATGAAGAACATGTCCGTTATAGCATTAAATCTCTCATGCTAAGTCTTGATAGGCTGCTGGTATGCATGATAAATATCAGACTTTGATAACTCTACATTTAATATTAAAGCTGGGATCGGTAATCTGGAAAACTAAAAAATTGTGTAAGTAGCATCAATTCAAGGAAATGACAAAATCCTCCCTCGCCCTTCGATGGTCCTTCCCAAGACACATACCCCCATCACCACCACAATTCTTATGTACAAGCTCAGCTCTGACTGCTGATTCATGCACAATTGGGTTCGATAGTGTTTGTGGGTTCAGGTACAATACCGTTTTTTGGCCCTATGATGGCCTAGCGAGCTGTTCAGGGTGTATCCAAACTCAGCTAATATAGGATTAAATGCTTCGGAAAATGAGTGAGTGAGAGTGAGTGACTTTTCTCAGTATAGGTTCCTTAGCTAGTCTGTAATTTTATTATTATTATTATTATTATTATTATTATTATTATTATTATTATTTTAGCTAACTGGGTTATCAAAGGCTAGCCATGTGCCAGGTGAGAGGCTCATGTAAAAAAAAACATTGCTGACTTTCATCAAGAAAAGGCTGCAAAGCCGCCGGCGTGTTTCTGTCTTATGCATGATTTTTGTATGTATGTATGATGTATGTATCTTATGTATGATTTTTGTATGTATGTATGATGTATGTATCTTATGCATGATTTTTGTATGTATGTATGATGTATGTATCTTATGTATGATTTTTGTATGTATGTATGATGTATGTATCTTATGTATGATTTTTGTATGTATGTATGATGTATGTATCTTATGTATGATTTTTGTATGTATGTATGATGTATGTATCTTATGTATGATTTTTGTATGTATGTATGATGTATGTATCTTATGCATGATTTTTGTATGTATGTATGATGTATGTATCTTATGTATGATTTTTGTATGTATGTATGATGTATGTATCTTATGTATGATTTTTGTATGTATGTATGATGTATGTATCTGATGCATGATTTTTGTATGTATGTATGATGTATGTATCTTATGCATGATTTTTGTATGTATGTATGATGTATGTATCTTATGCATGATTTTTGTATGTATGTATGATGTATGTATCTTATGTATGATTTTTGTATGTATGTATGATGTATGTATCTTATGTATGATTTTTGTATGTATGTATGATGTATGTATCTTATGTATGATTTTTGTATGTATGTATGATGTATGTATCTTATGCATGATTTTTGTATGTATGTATGTATGATGTATGTATCTTATGTATGATTTTTGTATGTATGTATGATGTATGTATCTTATGCATGATTTTTTTAATGTTTAATTGTTATAACTATTTATAGCATTGAATATGTATTTATTTATATTATATACACATATACACGGGCAGTGGTGGTCTAGTGGTATAGGGTGCTGGATCGCTGATCCAAAGGTTGGGGGTTCGAGTCCCCACAAGGTTGTCACTGTCTCCCCCCAGTGCAGCTAACTGGGTTATCAAAGGTGGGACATGTCTCTCACTGTCTATGGTGAGAGGTTCATGTAAAAGAACCATTGCTGACTTTCGTAAAGAGTAGCTGCAAAGTCGTCAGCGTGTTTCTGTCCCTTGCTAAAAAGGGTTGTGTCAGGAAGGGCATCCGACGTAAAAACCTCTGCCAAATCAAACGTGCGAATCATTCGCTGTGGCGACCCCTGAAAAAGGGAAAAACCCGAAAGAAACTCACTAAACTCTCATTTTTATTTTTGACATGCTGTATGAATTCTATAAGGGAAATCTGACTTCTGTATTTAACCCATCGAAAGTGAGCACACATGCACATGTAAACAGTGAGTGCACACACACACACACACACACACACACACACACACACACAAGCACACACACACACACACCTAGGGGAAATTTAGAACAGCCTAATGCATGTTTTTGGACTGTGGGATGATTAATGATTTTTCTCCTGATGGTTTGGAAATCAAACCATTAACCTTTTGGCCCCAAACCTTCTCTAATCAGGGAAGGTTAGGCTATAGCTGCCCCCAAATTATTGCCCTTAAATTATGCATGAAATTTGGGATTGGGTGTTTATGTGTGGAGTTGACATGTTTTCTCTGTGCTTGCATGGGTTCCATCCAGGTATTGTGGTTTCCACCCACAATCTAAAAACGTATGGTCGGCTAATCAGCTATTCCAAATTGCCCCTTAAATGTGAGTGTGAGTGTGAATAGTTGTATGTGTGATGGCCCTGCAGTAGCCTGGAAGCTGTTCAGGGGTGTACCCTGTCTTTACCCACAGTCAGCTGGTAGGTGCCAACCTCCCTCCGTCAATATTAGAAAATGGATGGATCGATGATATTTTTAGCCTGAGCCAGCAATCACTAATGAACAGCAGAGTGTGTTGTACATAATATGAGGGGAAAATGAAACAGAATAGAAAGAAGAGCTTCCTGACTTTCTTACGTCATGTAGAAGGTCTTCGTAGGACTTCTTCATGTATATGGTGGTGTGGAAACGGTTATTGTCCAGCTCGAGCAGTTTCTGCTCATAGCTCTGCTTCATTGCCTCCATTTTCTGCAGTGTGCACTTCAGTTCATCCTCCGAGCTCTTTTTCTTGTCCTCCATGCTCTTTTCCATAACTGCCATGCTCTTCTGCATATCCTCCAAGCTCTTTAGATTCTCCTCTTCCATGGCCTGGATTTGAGCCTTCAGCTTCTCCCTTTTGCTGAGCTCTTCAAATATCATCTCTTTCTGTATATTTTCTGCAAACAAAATTAATCATTTGCTATTTTTTAAACAGTTATAAACAATATGAGTCTTTAATAAAAACTATAATAAGATAATGGAAGATCTGCAATGAGTGTATAGATACATGGTGCCTATTTACCCATTGCTGTTATATTCTTGGCAAATTCTTCCATCAAAGCCGCAATGTCCAACTCATGAGTCTCTTTCTGTTTCCTATTCTCAGCATTCAGCTTCTACACTCAGATATATATTATTTATTTACTTCTTCCTCAATATACAGTATATTTAATTTAATGTATTTAATATTTATTGCACATACACAAAATATCAGAAATATCTTACATCACTCTCAAACTCAAAGTCAGCAGGCCAAATATGGCCTGTCAACTAATTTTTTGAGGCCCACAAGAGCCTTTGAAGAATATGTTTAATGTACATTCAGTTATCACCATGTAATGTAATTCATCATCCATCCACTAGGAGGCAGCTAGTCGTTCACGATCGATAAAGATCTGAAGCTAGCTTTGTCGCTGTCGAGTGTTGTCAGGAAAAAAGAGGGAAGTTATCTCACTAGAGGTGAGATAGAAAAGCTATTGACGTGAATGGCAATTCGCAGCTGTAACTTTTCATTCTAAAATTTCTCGTGCAACATTCGCAGCATTTGCATTCAGGTCACCAGGCCCAGGAAGCCATTGCAAAAAAAAAAAATTCAAGCACGTTTGTCGCGAAACAAGGCCCTGACCAGAAATAGTCTCAAACTCTTCTCATACAGTCTGCACATATCGTGAGAAGTTTGTAGAGTTGTTTTATTTCTTGCAAATTGTACATGTTTTATTTTCCACAAGGAAAAGCAACAAGTTGGAGATTTCCGCATGGAAAGTTTGATGCATCTGCTATATTGCGTATATTATTTTGATATTTGTATTTTATTCACATTTTGCTCTGGTTAATAATGCGCAAATAAAAAGCAAATGGTTTGAGAATAAAAATCACAAATTACTTGCAAATCAGTCGCAAATATGTCGCAAATTTTTAAGATAATTTCCAGCGTCTTTCTGGCAACATGCATATTCAAGCTTTGACACCCCTACCCCACAGTATATAGTGTTATGATTTTTTTTTTTTTTTTAATCAGGTGAAGATCTAACCTGGATTAAGTCTCTCAGAGCATCAATCTTCTTTTCCTGAAATTTAACATGAAGGGGGGATTAAAACACCTAAAATTACAACAATGAGACATCACCCCAAGAGATTAAAAGAAAATATACACTTCCTAGACAGAATGCATGGCCATGGCTGTACTTACACTTTTCTGAAGGCATCCTTTGCTACATTTGCATTCTGCAATATGAAGTGTTCTCGTCCTAGTGAGTCCCTCCAGGCCAGAGATCTTCCAGATGATGAGAGAGCCATCTTCTGACGCAGTTATCAGATGTTGATCATCAGGCGTGATGACCATCTGTTCATATGATGTAAGGAAAAAAAGTGAGTGGGAAAAGACATTAAAAGCAACAAGAACAAGCACATGCAGTCTCGTTGCACTACTAGAACACAAACGTACTTTGGTGATGGGACGAGAATGCGCCTGATATTCTGCCCAGGATTCCTCCGCTTCTTCCAGTGGGTACTGCATGACTCTGACACTGCCAGCAGCAGTGCCGATGAAGACCACTTCACCGTTATGTGTCATGGAGATTGCTGTGTAAGCCATATTGTTTGTGCTAATGCTTTTTTGGATCTAAACGCAAAAACGTCAAAACACACAACTCAAACCAGTTCTGTCTGTACACATGGAGGGGACGAAACACTTTAAGTAACAATGACTGGTTTCCAGTATGTGCTTGGGCGGAGCGATGATGTAGTGATTCACACAACAAGAAGGTCACGGACTCGGGTGTTTCTGGGTGGAGTTTGCAGGTCCTCCCTGTACTTTTGTGGGTTTTCTCCAGATACTTTGATTTCTTCCCACACACACACACACACACACACACACACACACACACACACAAAAACTATTTACACTCAAATCCACCCCTAGGGGCATGGATTTGAGTGTAAATAGTTTTGTGTGTGTGTGTGTGTGTGTGTGTGTGTGTGTGTGTGTGTGTGTGTGTGTGTGTGTGTGTGTGTGTGTGTGTGTGTGTGTGTGTGTTGGCCTTACAGAATAGTCTGATAAGCTTTTCCGGGTGCATCCCAACTTAGGTAAAGGAATAAATACTGTATATGCTTCATGAATCTATATTATTTTGTGCAACCAGCAAATGTTTGAAGGATACACAGGAAGCCAGGCTTTTTTTTAATTATTAAACAATCCCTTGGTTGAATTAAATATTTCCATAACTCAAATGCTGAAATCCAATCACACTGAAAAATCTATCTAATGATCTCTAATGAAAAAATGTATCTAGCGACATCTAGTGGTGAAAAAAAGTCAAGCGTGCAGCCAACTAAAAGTTCATTTCTGACCCCTAGAAACAACAATATTGATTCATTTTCTAAGCCGTTTAATCTTAGTAAGGGGTCGTGGGCAGGCTGGCACCGGTCTCAGCGGACTCCAGGCGAAAATAAGGCGAGGTACACCCTGAACAGCTCGCAGGGCCAACACAGGCTCACACCCAGGGGAAATTTGGAACTGCACATTAGCCGACTGTGCATGTTTTTGGAAAAGTGTAAGGAAACCAGCCTACCTGGGGAACCCACACAGCCACAGGGAGAACATGTAAACTCCACACAGAAACACCCAACCCCAGGAATCTAACCCAGGGCCACCTTGTGGATGTGCTAACCACGACACCACCTTGCCACCTTGATGGGAAATTATTTAGCTTAAATATTGTTATTCTGTAGGATAGACGGCTTTAACATAAAAATAAAACATTATTTCTGTATCTTCTGCTTTTTCTTCTTCATTAACTTGCCTTTCCATCCCGTTCCTCATGAAGAGTGAAATTTTCCACAGCGAGGACAGTCTCAGTGATGGAGGAGAACATCGCGACGGTGTAGGTACGCAGCTTCTGTGTGGTGTTCGACACCCGGGCGCCAGTCATTGTGTTCCACTCGTATACACTGCCATCCACTGCACATGACACCAGGCGATCGCTGAATTCACTCCACTCCACTGATAGCACCTGAACGGGCGGAACAGAAACATGGATGTTTATTATTGGTCTTCATTTTCATTATTTACAGTACCATCCTGTGGCAGCCATATTGGACTCACCGTGTGCATGTGCCCCTTAAGTTCAATTATGTTGCCTGATTCGATGTGGCTGATTTTTATCAGGTTGTCACAGATAGCAGCGAACTTTTTCCCATCACGGCTAAACATGCACTGGGGACAAAACATAAAGCGTTTAATGGATTTTTATTTTACGATAATCTTGTGTCCCCTCTTAAAATCCGAACATCATTTGTTCTTGGAAGAGAAAAAAAGATTCATATGGAGGTTAATATATGTTCAGGGAAGAAGCTTAGGCTTGTGAATACTCGCCTGGTTACATTGGTATATGTCGTAATCCTCCACAGTGCAAAATTCACCAGCTGATACTTTCATGCAGGAGACTCGATCTGAGAAACCCACCAGGATGGAGAGGCCATCGGGATGCATCGCGACGCAGATCGGCTTTTCAGGGAACGTTTCAAACGCCTCAAGGGAACTGTAAGGGAGGAGAACAACAGCGTGTCCACCACCAACATAAAGTCAGAAAGTTTTCACAGTACATGAGCACTGCAGACAATATCATGACTCATGTCTGTGATGGGGGCGGCATGGTGGCGTAGTGGTTAGCACGTCCGTCTAACAGCAAGAAGGTCCTGGGCTTGATTCCCAACTTGGGGGTTTCTGTGTGAACATGTTCTCCCTGTGCTTGCGTGGGTTTCCTCTATATAATCCAGTTTCCTCCCACAGTCCAAAAACATGCACAGTGGATTCATTGGCTGTGCCAAATCCCCTGTAGGTGTGAGTATGATTATGAATGGTTGTGTGAGTGTTTGCCCTGCAATGATCTGGCAATCAGATCAGGGTGTACCCTGCCCCTGCCCCGAGTCAGCTGAGATGGGCACCAGCCTCCCCGCGACCCAGATTAGGATTAAGCAGTTCAGAAAAATGAACGAATGAATGAATGTCTGTGATAGTTTTCGCAGTGCTGGCACAATGATGCCTATTTCCTAATTTGCATACTTGTGTATGTAAACCTATTTTGAACACATCACACTTGAAGTGTGGTTAGGTATCGTTTTCACAAATTAGCCTAAGATATGTGTTGTAAGACTGTGGGGGAAACCGGAGCACCTGAATGAAACCAAGATGTACACACAGAGAAGAGGCAAGTTCTATGCTAGGACACACACACACACACACACACACACACACACACACACACGAGCCCAGGACTCAAACCAATGTTATATATATACAGTTATATATTCACTGATTCATCTGCTTTGTTTCCCCTTTCCCACATAAAATGTTGAGAACAGTACCACGTAAATAAAAAACGAAGCAATCATACTTGCTCTTGTAGTTCCATGTGCGTACCGAGTTGTCATTTGAGCATGTGGTGAAGAGAGGCCTGGATGAGCACGTGGACAACCCGCTGATACTCTCTGAGTGAAGTGAGTGGAACAGGAACTCAAAGTTGACCTTAAAATAGAACAATAAACCACCAAGTCAGTTCAATGTATATATATATATATATATAAATATATATATATATATATATAGATATAGATATATATATATATATATATAGATATAGATATATATAATATATATATATATATATATATATATAGATATATATACACAGGGATCCCTCGCTACCCTACGCTTCAATTAATGCGGCTTCAGTGGATGGTTTTTTTTTTTAATAAATAAATAAATATTCATTGAACTAAAAAATAATGAAATTAATGAAGAATACATGAAAAAGTTAAGGAAAATCCCACAAAAACAAGGCCATTATGCAAAAAGAACCCCTAAACAAACACAAAACAAAAAACAACCCAAAACCTCCCATCATAACTACTTACAATGTTGCATCTGTGTGTGCATGCACATCTGCGCATGCGTGTATGTATGTGTGTCGTCTTCTTCTCATGCAATACCATTTGTATGTGAGTGTATTTATATTTTATTTACAGCTTATTATTATTATTTTTAATGTTTAATTGTTGTTATAAGCATTTATAGTGTTGAATATGTCTTTATTGATATTATATACACATATACATCAGTCGGGGGGGGGGTCGATTCTACTTTGCAAAAATTGGCGGTCGCAGGGGGTCTTGGTCCCCATTAACTGCAGAAAGTAAGGGATCCGAGAGAGAGAGAGAGAGAGAGAGAGAGAGAGAGAGAGAGAGAGAGAGAGAGAAAGCGAGATTTACCACATATATGATTGTGATAACTCAGCAGCTCACCTTTTGGTCCTTCTTTGTAGAGCTATCACTGACTGAGGCATGGTAGATTTGGCCTTTTTCTGTACTTACAGCCAACGTTTTCTCTGATGGACTGAGGCACATAGTTAGTATGTTCTGTGGTCCATATGTTTCCTGAGGAAGCTGGAAATCCACAAGAAAAATGATTTTTGGGGTTTTTGGCTTACATGAGCTTGCAAAGCTTCAGAAATAAACCCTAAATCTGGATTTACATAGTGCCACAATGTCCACATTCCACCAAGTTCTCTCAAAATCACAATTCCAATAAGTTTCCTCAAGATCATCCCAATTCCAAGTTCCCTCAAGATTGTCATGATCCCAACAAGTTCCTGAAGATCATCCCTGTTCGACCAAGATCCTTCCAGATCATTACGGTTCAACCATGATCCCTCAAAATCATCATGAATCCACCAAGGTGCTTCAAGAACATCACAATTCCAACAAAATCCCTGAAGCTCATCGCAATTAGACAAAGTTCCCTCAAGATCATCATGATTCCACCAAGGTCTGTCAAGATCTTCACAATTCCACCAATTTTCCTGAAGATCATCATGATTCAATCCCATAACCCTCCACCCTCTCAGATTATGGACATTGTGGCCCCAATGTAAACCCATGTTGACCCTAAATCTTGCTCAGCTCCCTCACTTTCTATCAAATAAGCATGTTTATAATGTTAAATACAACAGCACTCACACTTATTTCTACTGTCTTTTTGAAGTCATCCTTTCCTGAGTTCTCATAAAAGCAAACTAGCCCTGGCTGGGCTGCACAGACAAAGCCTTTCGAGTATGGCATGATGGCAGTTATACTTTGCAGTGGACCATCTGTAGATGGAATGGACTTATTGGGCTCCTTCTGTTTGCTGAGAGGGAATATGGAACATCAAGAAATATATAGTAGGACAAACAGAGTTAATATACTGTTAATAACAACAAGGTGATGTCAGGGAGACTGCTCGCATCTACGCCTTTATTCCTACCCTTTTGGAGACTTGTTCAGTATGTCGCACCATTTATCACCCTTAAACATGAGCAGCTTTCCTGATTCTGTCCCTGTGATTACACAATCCTTGAACAGCCATGCATGGCATGAAATATTTTCCTCCGCTGCCCCAGTCACACAAGTCATATTCGCGGGGTCCTTGTCCAGATCAAGATTAAAAATCTTGAAGATGTTATTTCCACTCATACAAATCTTTGTGTTGTCGTTTACATTAAAGCTGACCTGGAAGTGGGAGAAAAAAAATTAACATCAATCATAATATAAATTTGAGCTGTAAAAAAATGTCAATATATAAATAAATAATAAATAAATTTAATTTGATGAAACAGATCAATGCTGGTGTAAATATTTAATAAAAAATATAGCCAGCGACTCCTGGGGTCCATGAGAAGAGTCTAATAAACAGGATGAGTGGCGACAAACAGTGATGATGAGGTTGAAGAGTGATGAAGAAGAGGGTTGAAAAGGAAGAATAGAAGGTGAAAGGAGGGATGATGAAGAGGAAGAGGCGGAAGAAGAGTGATGAAGAGGAGAGTTGAAAAATAATGAGGGAAAGTAAAGAGGAAGAGGAATGATGTTGGATTGGAATGATGAAGAGGAATAGGAGGGATGTTGGATTGGAATGATGAAGAAGAGGAGGGATGTTGGAGTGGAATGATGAAGAGGAAGAGGAGTGATGTTGGAGTGGAATGATGAAGAAGAGGAGGGATGTTGGATTGGAATGATCAAGAAGAAGAGGGATGTTGGATTGGAATGATGAAGAGGAAGAGGAGTGATGTTGGAGTGGAATGATGAAGAAGAGGAGGGATGTTGGATTGGAATGATCAAGAAGAAGAGGGATGTTGGATTGGAATGATGAAGAGGAAGAGGAGTGATGTTGGAGTGGAATGATGAAGAAGAGGAGGGATGTTGGATTGGAATGATCAAGAAGAAGAGAGATGTTGGATTGGAATGATGAAGAGGAAGAGGAGTGATGTTGGAGTGGAATGATGAAGAAGAGGAGGGATGTTGGATTGGAATGATGAGGAGGAAGAGGAGTGATGTTGGAGTGGAATGATGAAGAGGAAGAGGAGGGATGTTGGATTGGAATGATGAAGAGGAAGAGGAGGGATGTTGGAGTGGAATGATGAAGAGGAAGAGGAGGGATGTTGGATTGGAATGATGAAGAGGAAGAGGAGTGATGTTGGAGTGGAATGATGAAGAGGAAGAGGAGGGATGTTGGAGTGGAATGATGAAGAGGAAGAGGAGGGATGTTGGAGTGGAATGATGAAGAGGAAGAGGAGTGATGTTGGATTGGAATGATCAAGAAGAAGAGGGATGTTGGAATGGAATGATGAAGAGGAAGAGGAGTGATGTTGGAGTGGAATGATGAAGAAGAGGAGGGATGTTGGATTGGAATGATCAAGAAGAAGAGGGATGTTGGATTGGAATGATGAAGAGGAAGAGGAGTGATGTTGGAGTGGAATGATGAAGAAGAGGAGGGATGTTGGATTGGAATGATGAGGAGGAAGAGGAGTGATGTTGGAGTGGAATGATGAAGAGGAAGAGGAGGGATGTTGGAGTGGAATGATGAAGAGGAAGAGGAGGGATGTTGGAGTGGAATGATGAAGAGGAAGAGGAGTGATGTTGGAGTGGAATGATGAAGAGGAAGAGGAGGGATGTTGTAGTGGAATGATGAAGAGGAAGAGAAGTGGACAGGGTGATTGATGTCTCAGAGGGGTTGGAATTTGTAAAAAAAAAAAAAAAAACAAACAAAAAAGTCAGACGGTTTTGATAGTGGACGACCCCAACCCCGGGCTGCAGACTGGTACTGGTCCGTGGATCAATTGGTACCGGGCCGCACAAGAAATAATTATTTATTTGATTTATTTATTACGGTATCTGAGTCTGAACGATCTGTTATTTTTGAAAAAACTTTTATTTTGAAAAATGACCGGATTCTGTTACATGTCGGTCATTTAAGCGCCAAAATGTAACCCACATGTTGACGGCACATGAACAGAGGTGAATTGGACATGTTTCAAACAATAGCGGGGATTTCGGGTGAGACTGAGCCTGAGCCTTCATTCTCTCCGCTGGTGCACCATCACCTGTGTGGGGTTTTTTTTGTTTTGTTTTGGGTTTTTTTTAAGAAGCGTTCGAGCTCGATTAAAAATATAACGCTTAATCCTGGTTAGGGAGGCTGGCGCACATCTCAGCCGACTCTGGGCAAGGGTGGGGTATTATATTTACAACATAAACAAGCTAGGGGTGTCAAACTCATGCCACAAAGGGCCATGTGGCTGCAAGTTTTTGGTTCAACCAAGCAGCAGCACACCTGACTTAACTCATTTTCTCAACTGATCTAAGTGTTCAGGCAGCTGATTGGTCAATTTGTGTGCTCTGTACAGAGACTGACCAATCAACTGCCTGAACACTCAGTTCAGTTGATTAACTGAGCTAATTCAGGTATGTTGCTGCTTGGTTGAAACAACAACCTGCAGCCACATGGCCCTTTGTGGCACGAGTTTGACACCCCTGACCCCCACCCCGGGCCGGTTGCCCGGTCCGCGGTGATAAAAAGGTTGGGGACCACCGGGGTAGGGGGTTGTTTTTGAGGAATTGATAGATGGCAGAATAATAATAAAGTCTGAGTAAAAATCAATTGGAATCGTATTCTATCACTACAATAAAGCAAAGTTTATACCTGATCGACACAGCCATAGCTTTCGGTACTCATTGTGGCGATGATTTTATTCTTCTCCCAATCCCAGCAAATTACATTTGGTTTGGGTCCAGCAGTCTGACAGAGAAGGTACTTGGAGTCGGAGGAAAAAGTCAGGCAGGTGAATTGACTGCCATTCTCGCATGACAGTACTTTTTTCACAGCATACTGTTCATTCTGTAGATCATAGATGGTGATGGTACAGTGTTTTGTGAACTGGGGCACAGCCAGGTAGTGGCGGTTGGGGCTGATAGCCAGGGCTTGCACACTCGGAGGTCCATTACAGTACGTCAGTGCTCCTGTGGGGATATTGTGGTAATGTTTCAGTGTAAGAAGTGTATTGACCACGTATAATATATAAAGGATCTTGACTGGGAAACGTGTGGCTTTGTTTGGAAATATTATAGAAACACTTCAGATAGCAAATATTTGGTTATTGACTAAAGTGAAATTTTATCTTTCTCATCCAGTTGTATGCACTTAAATATAAATACAGTATAAACATAAAAAAGTACCCGTGGAGTCTCTGTTTTTCTGTCCGTGGACAGACTACTGAATGCTAATGTTGTTTATAAAGGTCATACAAGACATGATGCCCTCAGTGAGCCTACCTGGAATGAACTTGGTCGATTGGTCCTGGAGGTTGTAGGTTACACAATAGTTTCCACTTGGGAAAAGGATGAGCTCCTCATCCAGAAAATGCAAGTTGTTTCTTACATCCCAACGCAAACCAAAAATGTGGTGAGTCGCTAGTTTCACTTTCAGGGACTTTGAGTGCCTTTTGCTACTTTTGGTCTGAAGTGAGAAAAAGAAAACCTGGGTTATTGATGGGTATACCAGTTTTTCCTAGTCCAAAGACATGCATATTAGACCAGTTGGCTGTTACAATCAGCCCCAAGGTGGATGTGTGTGTGTGTGTGTGTGTGTGCGTGTGTGTGTGTGTGTGTGTTTGTGTGTTTGTGTGTGTTGGCCCTGCTTTAAGCTGTTAAGGGGGTACCTTGCTTTTGCGCAGAGTCGGCTAAACTCCAGCCTCCCTATGACCCCAGTAGAATTAAGCTGGGGATTTAGCTCAGTTAGTGGAGCGTCCACTTTATCCTCCGGAAGGTCGGAGTTCAAATCCAGCCATGTCATACCATGAGATGTTAAAATTTGGCAGTTGTTGCTTCGTGCTTGGTGCTCAGCATCAAAAGAATAGAGCAATGCAACAACTGGTGCCATACAGTGGTGATGAGTGCCCGGAGTGCATGGAGTGCTGGGGTCTCATGTGCATTGCGCGTATGCATGTATGAAATATGCTATATATGCATCCATAATAATAATAATAATTAAGCTGTTTGTTCAGTTTCTGTAACCACATAATCCTAATTAGGATGACAGGGAGGCTGGCGCCAACTCCAGGCGAGGGCAGAGTACACCCTGGATGGCTCACCAGACCATCGCAGGGTGGAAACAAGCTGACGGCTATGCAGCTACTCTTGTTGAAAGTCAGCAATGGTTCTTTTACACCTCACTCCATAGACAGTGAAAGACATGGCCGGCCTTTGGTAACCCAGTTAGCTGCACTGGGAGGGGAGGGGAGGGGGGGGTAACTGACAACCTGTGGTGAGTGGGGCTTGAACCCCCAACCTTAGGATCAGTGATCCAGCACCTATTCCACTAGGCCACCACTGCCCTTAAGCAATTTCGCAATGAATAAATGAATGTTTATTTTGAGTAACTTGGGTTTGATAAACTTCCATTTGAGAATCCATTTTTTGTTCAGTAATGTCATAAAAGGGTAAGAAAATAGGGATGTGTATAATATAAATAGGGATTCATTCATTTTCTGAACCACTTAATCCTAATTAGGGTCACAGGGAGGCTGGCACCCATCTCAGCCAACTGTGGGTGAGGGCAGGGTAGACTCTGGACAGCTCACCAGGCCATTGCAGGCCCAACACCCACACAACCATTCATACTCACGGGCAATTTGGAACAGCCAAGTAACCCTGTGCATGTTCCTGGCCTGTGGGAGGAAACCCACACATAAACATGCAACGTCCACACAGAAACACCCGAACCGGGAATCAAACCCAGGACCTTCTCACTGTGAGGCAGATGTGCTAACCACAATGCCACCACAGCACCCAGGATGTGGAAGTGTTGTCGAAAAATGTTTAAACTCCTTTGTATTTTGTAAATTCCTACTTTTACTATGTAAAGCTGCTTTGCAATGACGTCACTTGTAAAAGGCACTACACAAATCAATTGAAATGAAATTGAATTGAAATTACAGTGGGACTCCACTGACTGCAGTATACACCATATATATATATATATATATATATATATATATATATATACATATACAGGCACCCTGCAGGCTGGCATTTACATTTATCAAGATGAAATTGTGTGTGATAGATGTGATATTTCATTTTACATATTTGTTCGAATTCACTCTTGACACTTTGTAGTTAGTGGCGCAGATCTAAATCCATGCGGGCGAATCGATTCCAAGAGTTGATTCATTATAGCGCAATTCATCACACTCGGCGCCCGATATCACTGTGAGGTATCGATTCCAAAGCTTCAGAGTCGACTCTCAATTTTCACATTATTGGAAGAGATTTATTGAATCTTTTCAGGAATTCCGATTCCCAGGTTGATATTGTGGAGGAAAACAGCACTGCAGTTTGTTGGACTTTGGATAAAGGGACAATTTTCATACACGGGTTCCATAATAAATAAAAGTAAACAGTTTATTTAGGTTTTAAACAAGAGAGATGATAGTGGTTACCGGTGGTCAAAATATTACTCTTCATATATAAATACTGATAAAATTATATTAAGTGATCAATATAACATGATCAATATAAATAAAATCTCTCTCTCTCTCTCTCTCTCTCTCTCTCTCTCTCTCTCTGTGTGTGTGTGTGTGTGTGTGTGTGTGCCTAGGAGTGTGACAGACCGAAATTATTATTTTTTTTTTTACAAATTAATTAATTATGGTAAAATAAACTACTATTTATGTTATTAAGAATAAATAATTGGACATGATTGAAACAAATAAATTCATGCTATTCCTTTTCTTATTCTTTTTTTATTATAGATTCATAAACCAACTGACATTTTTATTCATATGGTTGCATGGTGAACTGTCCGGAGTGGACTCTGCCCTCACCCAGAGTCGGCTGAGATGGGCTCCAGCCTCCCCGAAACCCCAATTCGGAATAAGAGGTTTATAATTGACTGATCATTCAGAATTGATTCTCAGGCTCTCACTCATTTGTCGGACTTCTGTAATCCTATTATGGTCGCACGGTGGATGGAGTTTATCTCAGCCGGTAGTGGGGACATGACACATACCCTGAACAGCTCACCAGTCCATCTATCGCAAGACCAACACAACCACACACACACACACGCATGCACACACACCTAGAGGAAATTTGGAACAGCCTAATGCATGTGTTTAATGATTTTTTTCTTTAAATCTTTAGATCTTTAAATTTCAATAGTTACATTGAATTTCAACAATTTTTTTAAAACAACTCTTTTTGTGTAATCTTTCCAATAATGATCATTTGCGGGACTTCGAGTCGAAAGAACATTTTGCAATGGTCTGTCTGTTGGGGAAACCCCCTGGGGAATCCCTGGACAATCAATCAATAGCACTTGATTAATATGGGATGGATTTTTTTCACAGGATTTCATTTCTTTATGACATACCACCCACAGATTCATAGCCTATATGTAATTTATAGTCTGTGATTTATATATTTATTGGAAATTATCTGTAGCGGCTCCTTAGTGAGCGTGTTGACACAGCAGGGTGACGGACTGTGTGACTGTGTGATCAGGGTAATAATGCACTCACTACATGTGGCTCATTATTAACTCAAAAGAAACTGGGTAGTTACATTTGTTTGAACTTGAAAGCTCTTACCACTGTGCTCTGGGATTCCATTTACGTTTTCGCTCCTATCATAAAACCACCGTTTTATAGCTTTGCATTAGTTTGTGACGTAATAAACTACGTTCTCTGTGACGTGTAGAGGGTTAACTTTCCCGCACCGGACCAGTGCATATCTATCTCAGCAGTCCAGTGGCTCATTTCATACCAGTTAAACAACAGAAGATACAACTTGATATGGTTGGTTGAGGTTTTCTGATACGTTTTGATAAAAGAATGCCATATTAAAAAAAAAAAAAAAAAAAGAAAGAAAGAAACAAGAAGCCATAGATACTGGGACTTAACCTGAGATCAAATGTTTGTAAATCAATTTATGGTATTATTTATTTGACGATTATTCATGAAATTAAGTTTTCCAGTTGGTGCAGTGGTTAGTACATCTGCTTCTCAGCATAAGGTTCAACTCTCATGCTCAGTGTGTTTTGGGGTGATGTTCGAGCAGTGCTAGACAGTCCAAATGCATAATCAGGTTGGGTGAAGCCAAGGTACACCCTGAACGGCTCATCCGATCACCATAGAGCTAACACACAAGAATTCTCAATGCACACCTTGGGGCAATTTGGCCATGGCTGCAATGAGATCATCTTTCATTACTGTCGCAGTGATGGATAGTTCCAGACTCACCCATTTGCTAGAACAAGTCTACAAGGTTGCATGAAGACAACTGCCTATCTCAGCTAACAATGAGAGAAAGCTTGGTACGCCTGAACAACCATTACTCTTACACCACACTTAATCTTGAGTGGGGCCGATGGGAGTGGGGCCGGTGGGGTAGCGGTGATGCGGAATAATCAGGAGGTTGTGAGTTCAAATCCCACCGAGACCCTCACTGTGCTAAGACCTCTGGGCAAGGTCCCAACCACAAGTGTACCTCTGTTCACCCAGCAATATAAATGGGTACCAGTAAAATATACTAGGAAGGTAACCTGCAACGGACTAGCGTCCCATCCAGGAGGAGTTGAACTCCTGGTCGCTTCACGCTATGGAAACCGGGGATAAGCACCAGCCTGATGAGCCACTATGGCTTGAGTGCAAAAACCCAAGAGACTTTACCTTACCTATACTTAATCTTACACCTAGGGGCAAATTGGAACCGCCAATCAGCCTACCATACATATTTTTGGATTGTAGGAGGAAACCAAAGTACCCAGAGGAAGCCCGCAGGGAGAACATGAAAACCACACAGAAACGACCCAAACTCAGGAATCAAATCTGAGACCTTTTTGTTGCAAGGTGAACATGCTAACCACTGCGTCATCATTAACCAGACTAACCACTGCGCCATAACCATTGCGTCATAATTAACCATCTTAACCACTACACCATAACTAACCATGCTAACCACTGTGCCAAAATTAAACATGCTAACCACTGCGCCATAACTAACCATGCTAACCTCTGGGCCATAACTAACCATGCTAACCACTGCGCCATAACTAAACATGCTAACCACTGCGCCATAACTAACCATGCTCACCATTATGCCATAACTAACCATGCTGACCACTGGGCCATAACGAAACATGCTAACCACTGCGCCAAAACTAACCATGCTCACCATTATACCATAATTAATTAACCATGCTAACCACTGCGGCATAACTAACCATGCTAACCACAGCACCATAACTAAACATGCGAACCACTCTGCCATAACGAACCATGTTAACCACTGCACCATAACTAACCATGCAAACCACTGCGCCATAATTAAGCATGCTAACCACTGCACCACAATGAACCATGCTAACCACTGCGCCATAATTAAGCATGCTAACCACTGTGCCATAATTAACCATGATAACCACTGCACCATAATAAACCATGCTAACCACTGTGCCATAATTATGCATGCTAACCACTGCGCCATAACGAACCATGCTAACCACTGCACCATAATTAAGCATGCTAACCACTGCATCATAACGAACCATGCTAACCACTATGCCATAATTAACCATGCTAACCGCTGCGCCATAACGAACCATGCCCGAAAATGCTAACCACTGTGCCACCATGAAGATAAAGATCCTCTTTATTTTCAACTGTTAATGAACAATGAAAATCAGTTTAGCAGCTCTTTATATAGCAGCAATTATAAAAAGCACAAAAGACAACTACACATACATTCTACATACACATATAAACAATACCTCGATGTACACATATACACACATATACATACATACCATGTCATACAACTATATATATATATATATATATATATATATATATATATATATATATATATAAATAAAAATGCAAATGGTCAAAACAAAATTCATACCGGATTGGTCGAGGCTCGGGTTAACAACGACCAGTGCGACTTTGATGACTTTCAGCTGGACCGAGAAATGCAGGAGACAGTGTAAGATGCCAAAGAGCTGGTTTTTTTTTTTTTCACAGGGAAAAACTCAAGCAGGATGCAAGCACGGTAACTCTTGGAGACGAAGGGAAAAACACAACAAACACTTAAGCACTGGGAACTAAGGCATGGGTAACTGGTCGAGCCTGGAGCTGTAACCAGGAGCTAGAGAGATCACAGGGAAACAGAGACATGAAACAAGGAACAATCTTCTAGCACTGGGATGAGCGCGCTGCACATTTACAGAGCCTGCAGGGCTAGAGAGAGAGAGAGTTGGAGCCACCAAATTCAAAGTCCCCCAACAATAACCCAGTTAGCTGCAGTGGGGGACAGTGACAACCTTGTGGAGAGTGGGATGTGAACCCCCAACTTTAGGATCAGCGATCCAGTGCCCTATACCACTAGACCATCACTGCCCCAGGATGAGAATCAGTACCTCTAAGTCCAAGGCCATGGTTCTCAGCCAGAAAAGGGTGGAAAGCACTATCCGGTTCTGGAATGAGGTCCTGCCCGAAGTGGAGGAGTTCAAGTACCGTGGGGTCTTGTTCACGAGTGAGGGAAGGATGGAGTGGGAGCTCAACAGACGAACTGCTGCAGTGATAGTTTGAAAATAAAACTGTGTGTGCAGGATGTCCCAGAGTGGTTGTGCCCCTGACTGTGATATCATCAGAGTCTAGGTTATGTAATACACTGGCGGTACATCGTGAGAAAGAAACAAAAGCACTGCTTTGAGTCTGGTCCAGATAAAGTGAGCATCACCAAGTGGTGTATCCCATTAAATGTGACATCCCACGATAATAATTATTGATATCCTTTAATAATTTTCCAAAACGAGTGATTCTAGAAGGTCATCTCAGTTCTTTGGGAATTCTGAGGGCCACAATTTAACCTTTTAATTTGTGGCTCTCTCAAAATAACATTTCTGCTCAAGGTTTCTGGCTATTGGCAAGAGGCCCGACTCAGTTCATTCATTTGCACAATTTCTGGACTCATATTTGCCATCGCAGAACACATCCGTAGTAAAAGTATGGAGTAGCAGAATAGAGCAGAAGAATGAAGAGAAACAGGGAGAAGCACAGTGAGGGCAGGAATGCATCCACAGCAGTGTTCTTCACAGAGAAGTGTTCAACAACCCTTGGAAGATGATGCATGGAAGTCTGAGTAAAGCCTAAGAGCAGTGCTGCAAAAGAAAGATGGGGGAAATAGGAGCTCACCAGAGAGTCATGGGGTTCCTGCCATGCCAGCTCGCTGTCATGATGCCCAAAATGAAACCAATGAAGATACCGCTCCCCATAGAGCACTCCAAAGACACTGAGATGATCAATCTGTTGTGATACATTTCTACACAGTTTGGACGTCAAAACGCCAACAGTGTGATGAAGTAAATTTCCATTTTTTCACAATAAACAACTGCAGATTGGTGATGAACGGAGGATTGGAAGAATCTTTATTGCGAAGATACCATCAAATAGAGATCCTACATGGTAAGGTAAAGTCCGTGGGCTTTTTACACCCGAGCAATAGCGGTTCATCAGGCTGGTGTTTATCCCCGGTTTCCATAGCGTGAAGCGACCAGGAGTTCAACTCCTGGATGGGACGCTAGTCCATCACAGGTTACCTTCCCAGTATATTTTTACTAGTACCCATTTATACTGCTGGGTGAACAGAGGTACACTTGTGGTTAAGACCTTGCCCAGGAATCTTAGCACAGTGAGAGTCTCAGTGGGATTTGAACTCATGACCTTCCAATCATGAGAGCAGCACCCTAACCACTACACCACCAGCCCCGAATAGAGATCTTACATATACAGTATATATTATTGTTGATTTCATATGACAAGTTGAATTCATTTTCTGTAGCCACTTAATCCTAATTAGGGTCACGGGGAGGCTGGTGAGGGCAGAGTACACCCTGGACGGCTCACCAGGCCATCGCAGGGCAGAAACACACTGACGGCTTTGTAGCTACTCTTGTCGAAAGTCAGCAATGGTTCTTTTACATGAACCTCTCACCATAGACAGAGAGAGACATGGCCGGCCTTTGATAACCCAGTTAGCTGCACTGGGGGGGACAATGACAACTTTATGGAGAGTGTGACTTGAACCCCCAGCCTTAGGATCAACGATACAGCACCCTATACCACTAGGCCACGACTGCCCTTCATATATATTATTTCAATGTAAATGCTGGTAGTTCATGAATTGATTTTGGATATACTGTATTATTATTGGAGAAAATACATTATCATCTTTAAATTCCTACATTATTTGATGAAAAATGCAAATATGTTAACATGAGTTAAATTTCTACAAAGTAAATTACACATCTATTTTGAAATGATGCACAGGACTGAAAGGATAACAAACAAATCAAATGTTTATTTTTAAAATCAGAAATAATTAGCGTTTCCTTTTTCTGCAGGATCTTTTGGGGCGTGTGGGGCGTCTGGAGGCGTGATGTACTCCGCCATGTTGGGTAAACCAGACACCACACAGTAGTTCACACCAAACCGAAAAGTTGGCATGTTTTTGACCGCACACCATTTAGAAGTTTTATGATCATAATATTCCACATTCATGATGTCCTCATAGGAGTTCCTTACTCCAATGACAAACAAGCGATCATCCATCACCCCAATGCCGAAGTGCGTGCGCTGGGTGATCATATCTGGAATATTCCTCCACGAGTTGGTCTCAGGATTATACACCTCTGCACTTCTTAGAGAAAGAACGGACTCTTTTCCACCAACGACATAAAGCTCTCCCCTATAAGCAGTCACACCCGCTTCACTCCTGGGGGTGCTCATGTTAGGGATGGAAGTTTACTGGCAAGTCTGAGGATTGTAATATTCTACTGCGGACAGACATACCGCCCTCCTTAGAGACCCTCCACACACGTACACCTTGCCATTCAGTGCCGCAGCACTTGCTTTACTTCTTTGTTGCTGCATCGGTGCAATCACACTCCACTGATCAGTCTCAGGATTGTACCTCTCGACAGTATTTAGGTATGTACTACCAGTACGTCCACCCATTGTATACAGCAAACCGTCAAGTACACACACAGCTGCATAAATTCGATAACAGTTTGTGGGACTCACCCTAGTCCATGTTCTGGTTATGAGGTCAAACCTGATCATATTGGTTCTCAAATCATCACCATATTTGTGAATGAAGTACAGACAGTTGTTCAGAAACACTACCCTGTGGAATCCTGGGATACTTTGTTTGAAGTGTTGATGAATCCAGCGATCTGTTTTAGGATTATACGCTTTGATGACATTGATATCATATTCCACGGCACCTATTGCCAATAGAATGGCATCAGGCAGGCAGGGCCGTGTAAGATGACATCCGAGACACTTGTTGAGCAGAACGTTGTTAATGATTGTCCTAGATGCCTCATCTTTGATCACTAATGCATTCTTCATCACTTTAATCCTGAGGTAATCACGTGTCAAGAGTCCCATACGTACCATTGACACTAACGTTCCTATCTGTTCTTGGCGCTCCGCCAGCGCATGACTGGTCCACTTTAAGATGGCATCAAACACCACGTTTTCACTTTTGACGCTCAGATTATCGTTTTTGATGATCTCACTCAACTGCTCACCGGTCAGGTCCAGGAACTTTTCAGAGATGAGCACTACCTCCTCAAAGGCGAACAAGATCATCTGGAAGGCGTGCTGCTTCAAATTCTCCAAGGAGTAGAGATGAGCCAAACGCCAGATGCTAATGCATGTCTTTGGACTTACTTCAGCTTTCAGGACTTCACAGCACTTGTTCACCAGGTCAGTGACCTCCAAATAATCAGCAGCAATCAGGAGCTCGCGCACGTTTCCCTCAGTGATGGTAACCTGACACCCATAGACATGTTCAATGATCAGCTCCATGATGTGAGCAGAAACACCAGGAATGCTGTATGTGTGCTGATCTGGGGGATAATTGTTGAAGAGAGCCCTGAAGTACGCATTGCAGCCAAACAGGATGATCTTGTGAGCGTGAAACTCTACACCGTCGGCCGTGATCACTGCATCACAGAACTTGTTCTGTGGAGGATAATCAGAAAATACACTTTCGGATTTTAATACCGTCATTGTTATGGTTTTAATCTTTTTGAGAAGGAACTTGGACTCAGGCTTTAATGCAGATGATAACGTGACACAATAAATTGAAAGTAATAAAGCGGCGTTACGCCAAAATCTGTTAAATCCAGTTGGTATCAGACCACGTCGGGAATTGTTTATGAAGAAATGAAGTTTGACCCTGAACCAGGAAAAGATGTACCTCAGAGCGCAGTTGATTGAATATGTCGCAGGCCATCGCTTCCACCTTCTTCAATGTTTCTCTTGGTGTCCTGTGTATCTGTTTAATATGCGGGTTACGATATTGGAGCCCCCTTTATGACATCATATCCACCTGATAGAACCACCATCTCTGTGCCATCACCAACTGCTGACTACATGTTCCAATTCTAATTCCAGGAGCACTTGTGACATCATCACAATGACCTTATGTTCGCTTACTTCTTCTTTTACTTTCGGCTGCTCCCTTCAGGG
This sequence comes from Plotosus lineatus, assembly GCA_024760905.1. Classification (NCBI taxonomy): domain Eukaryota; kingdom Metazoa; phylum Chordata; class Actinopteri; order Siluriformes; family Plotosidae; genus Plotosus; species Plotosus lineatus. Next base: position 21,230,133 of record CM045731.1, read on the forward strand.
GTCGCCACAGCAAATCATCCGCCTCTATCTCACCCTGTCCTCTGCATCTTCTTTTTTGACTCCAACGACCTTCATGTCTTCCTTCACCACATCCATAAATTTCTTCTTTGGTCTTCCTCTAGGCCTTCTGCCTGGTAGTTCCAACCTCAGCATCCTACTGCCAATATACTCACTATCCCTCCTCTGTACATGTCCAAACCATCTCAATCTAGCCTCTCTGACTTTGTCTTCAAAACATCTTACATGGGCTGTCCCTCTGATATACTCATTTCTGATCCTATCCATCCTCGTTACTCCCAGAGAGAACCTCAACATTTTCATCTCCGCTACCTCCAGCTCTGCCTCCTGCCTTTTCCTCAGCGCCACTGTTTCTACGCCATACAACATCGCTGGCCTCACCACCGTCTTGTACACTTTTCCCTTCATTCTTGCCGATACTCTCCTATCACACATCACACCGGACACTTTTCTCCAACCATTCCGACCTGCCTGCACACGCTTCTTCACCTCTTTTCCACACTCTCCATTGCTGTGGACTGTTCAGCCTAAGTACTTAAAATCCTCCACCTTCTTTATCTCTGCTCTCTGTAACCTCACCGTGCCTCTTGGGTCCTTATTGCTCACACACATGTATTCTGTCTTAAGCTAACCTTCATTCCTCTCCTTTCCAGGGCATACCTCCACCTCTCTAGATTTTCCTACACTTGTTCTCTGCTCTCACTACAGATCACGATGTCATTTGCAAACATCATAGTCCATGGAGATTCTTGTCTCACCTCGTCTGTCAGCCTGTTCATCACCATAGCAAACAAGAATGGGCTCAGAGCTGACCCTTGATGCAGTCCCACCTCCACCTTGAATTCGTCGGTCACACCGACAGCACACCTCACCGCTGTCTTACATCTCTCATACATGTCCTGCACCACTCTAACATACTTCTCTGCCACTCCAGACTTCCTCATGCAATACCACAGTTCTTCTCTTGGCACCCTGTCATATGCTTTTTCCAGATCCACAAAGGCACAATGTAGCTCCCTCTGACCTTCTCTGTACTTCTCTATTAACATCCTCAAAGCAAACATTGCATCTGTGGTGCTCTTTCTTGGCATGAAACCAAACTGTTGTTCACAAATGCTGACCTCTGCCCTTAGTCTAGCTTCCAGTATTCTTTCCCATAACGTCATCGTATGGCTCATCAACTTTATCCCTCTGTAGTTGCCGCAACTCTGCACGTCTCCCTTGTTCTTAAAAATGGGCACCAGCACACTTCTCCTCCACTCCTCCGGCATCTGCTCACTCTCTAGTACCTTGTTGAATGTTCTTGTCAGAAAATCTACTGCTACCTCTTCTAGACACTTACATACCTCCACAGGTATATCATCAGGACCAACTGCCTTTCCATTCTTCATCCTCTTCAATGCCCTTCTCACTTCACCCTTACTGATCTTTGCTACATCCTGCTCCTCAATGGTCACCTCTTCTCTTTTTTCTCTCTCATTTTCCTCATTCATCAGCTCTTCAAAGTACTCTTTCCATCTTCCCAGCACACTTCTGTCATCAGTCAATACATTTCCCTCTCTGTCCTTTATCAATCTAACTTGCTGCACGTCCTTCCCAGCTCTATTTCTCTGCTGTGCCAACCTGTATAGATCATTTTCTCCCTCTTTACTATCCAACTTATCATACAAGTCATCATACGCCCTCTGTTTGGCCTTAGCCACTGCTACTTTCGCCTTACGCTGTCTCCCTGTACTCCTGTTTACTCTCTTCGGTCCTCTCAATGTCCCACTTCTTCTTAGCTAACCTCTTCCTTTGTACACACTCCTGCACTTCCTCATTCCACCACCAAGTCTCCTTATCTACTTTCCTTCCAGAGGACACACCAAGTACTCTCCTACCTGTGTCCCTGATCACATTTGCTGTGGTTGTCCAGTCATTTGGAAGCACTTCCTGGCCACCCAAAGCCTGTTTCAACTCCTCCTTGAAGACAACACGACACTCTTCCTTTTTCAGCTTCCACCACTTTGTCTTCTGCTCTGCCTTTGCCTTTTCACCTTTCTCACCATCAGAGTCATCCTGCACACCACCATCCTATGCTGTTTGGCAACACTCTCACCCACTATGACTTTGCAGTCACTGACTTCCTTCAAATTACATCGCCTACACAAGATGTAGTCTACCTGTGTGCTCCTACCTCCGCTTTTATAAGTCACCCTATGCTCCTGTTTCTTCTGGAAGAAAGTATTCACCACAGCCATTTCCATCCTTTTTGCAAAATCTATCAACATCTGTCCTTCTGCTTTCCTGTCCTGGATACCAAACCTGCCCATGACTTCCTCGTCCCCTCTGTTGCCTGTACCAACATGTCCATTGAAGTCTGCACCAATGATCACCCTTTCACCTCTGGCGGTACTCTGCATCACTTCATCTAAGTCACTCCAGAATCTCTCCTTCTCTTCTAGCTCACATCCTGCCTGTGGGGCATAAGCACTAACAACATTGAGCATTACACATTCAATTTCTAACTTGAGACTCATCACTCTGTCTGACACTCTTTTCACTTTTAGAACATTCCTGACAAACTCCTCCTTCAAGATGACTCCTACTCCATTTCTCTTCCCATCCACACCGTGATAAAATAGCTTAAACCCTGCTCCTAAGCTTTTAGCTTTGCTACCTTTCCACCTGGTCTCCTGAACACACAGTATGTCCACATTCCTTCTCTGCATCATGTCAGCCAGCTCTCTACCTTTTCTTTGCATAGTTCCAACATTCAAAGTCCCCACTTTCAGTCCAAGACTCATGCCTTTCCTCTTCTCTCTCTGCCTATGGACACGCCTCCCGCCTCTCCTTCTTCGACGTCTTCGACCAACAGTAGTCCAATTTCCATGAGCACCCTGTTGGTTGACAGCACTGATGGCGGTCATTGTTCACCCGGGTCTCGACCGATCCGGTATCTCATTCTTTCTTGTGATTCGTATATTTTATTTGGCATTTGTTTTACACCGGATGCCCTTCCTGTCGCAACCCTCTGCATTTATCCGGGCGTGGGACCGGCGTGAGAGAGAGACACTGCTTTGTGCCCCCCCTCGCGGCTGCATTCCCTTATGTTCGCTTTCCAGCAAGCATATTTTTAGCTTTAATTGTAAACGGATCTGTTAGTAATTTTGTCATATGAATTCACAAAATTACAAATATAACTAAAAATGGTGCATGACATTGAAAAAAAATGCCATAGCCCTCTTCCTTATATCCCTCTGCATCTCTTAGATGAATTAAGTGACTCTCTCCACCAACAACATAAACCTCTCCGCTGGATGCAGTCACACCTGCTGCCTTCTCCTTGCTGCTCATGTTGGGGATGCAGGTCCATTGCCCCATCTGAGGACTGTAATATTCTGCACTGGATAAATAGTCCCCCTTTACAAACCCCTCTACACACGTATACCTTGCCATTCAGTAATGCAGCACTTGCTTAACTTCTTTGTTGCAGCATCGGTGCAATCATACTCCACTGATCGGTCTCGGGATTGTACCTCTCGACAGTATTCAGAACTTTTATTCTATTTATCCTCCCATTGCATAGATTTGTTTGACCATCCATTACACACACAACTACAAAACATCTATGAGAGTGCATTGGAATCATGCTAGACCAGGATGACCTTGTGAGCATGAAACTCACTACCGTCGACTGTGATCACTGCATCACAGAGGTTCTTCTGTGGAAGATGAGAACCTCTGAGAGCAAAAATTTCCTTTTGGCTTTTTCCCTTTTTCAGGGGTCACCACAGCGAATGATTCGCATGTTTGATTTGACATAGGTTTTTACGCTGACGGCTTTGCAGCCTACTCTTTTTACGAAAGTCAGCAATGGTGCCATCACACCATTGACAGTGAGAGACATGGCTGGCCTTTGATAACCCAATTAGCTGCACTGGGAGGGATTGACAATTGGCAAAAATGTTGATAGTAATATAGTATTACTCCCAATTCTGTTAAGTCCATTTCATATCAGAATACATAGGAGAATTGTTTATAAAGAATAGACATTACCTCAGAGCGCATCTGATTGAATATTTTGTAGGCCATCACTCCCACCTTGCTACAAATTTCTTTCTCTTCTTCTAATAGTCTATGGTGCAGTGATACTCCTTGTTCTGATTCTAATTCCTTGACCACCTCTGACATCACAGAGTGTCACTTAAACAGTTGATCATGTCATAGGAGCCAGAGAGATCACAGGGAAACAGAGACGTGAAACAAGGAACAATCTTCTAGCACCGGGATGAGCGCACTGCACGTCTTTATAGCACGGTAGATTGGTGAGTAGGATCAGGTGTGTGCATTGCAATCCGCTCACCATGCCCCTCTGCCAGAGCCTGCAGCACTAGAGAGAGAGAGAGAGTTAGAGCCACTAAATTCAAAGTCCAACACAGACCGTAATAGTTCTCCCCTAAGGGATGCCACCTGGCACCTGACCAGGCTTGTCTGTGAGCCGGTGGTAGAACTCCAACAGCAGGTCAGGGTCCAGGATTAGGGACCGAGGGATCCGGAGCATTCCTCGGGCCCATACCCCTCCCAGTCCACCAGATACTGGAAGCAGCGACCCCACCTGCGCACATTGAGTATATGATAGACCGTGTAAGCTGGGTGTCCATCAACCAGCCTGGGGGGGAGGGGGTCGGGGATTGGTAGGGGGATGAAGGGGCTTTCTACCATGGTCTTCACCAGAGATACATGGAACACTGGGTGCACTTTGAGCAAGGCTGGGAGCTTCAATCGGATGACACTTGGGTTTATGATGCGCTCGATGGTATAAGGCCTGATGTACTTAGGAGACATCTTTTTGGAATTGGCTTCAAGGGACAGGTCTTTGGAGAAGAGCTAAACCTGTTGCCTGACTGTGTAGGCCAGCACGGTGTCAGGTGGTAGTTTGTGAGCCACTGATTCCAGGCTGCTGAGCTCTCCAGGGTGGCACAAACTTCCTGCCAGATTCGGCGTGCTCTGCGGAAGTGTGCCTGGATGGATGGGACAGCCACTTCAATCTCTTGACTGAGGAACAGGGGAGGTTGGAACCCCTGGATCACCATGAAGGGAGACATACCCATGTCGGCGCAGACCAGGGAGTTATGGGAGTACTCGATCCACAGAAGGTGGGTGGACCAGGAAGCTGGGAGGCGGGAGGCAACGCAGCGCAGAGAGGATTCCAGGCTCTGATTCGTCCGCTTCGCTTGTCCATTGGATTGGGGGTGGTAGCCGAAGTTCAGGCTGCTGGAAACTTTCAGTGTCTTCCAAAATGCCTTCCATACCCTGGACGCCAACTGGGGGCCTCAATCTGAAATGATGTCCTGGGGGATTCCATGGACGCAGAACATGTGTTGGACCAGCAGGCCAGCTGTCTCCATAGCCGAGGGGAGCATGGATAGGGGGACAAAATGGACCGTCTTAGAGAAACAGTCCACTATGGTCAGGATGACCGTGTTGCCTTTGAACGTAGGCAGCCCACTGACAAAGTCCACGACAATGTGCGACCAGGTGCGATGAGGTATGGGCAAGGGTTGGAGGAGACCCGCATGTGCACGGTGGGTGAACTTGCTTCGGGCACAGATGGAACAAGCTCCAGTAAACTCTCTGGTGTCAGCTGGGTGTAATTTCTGGTCCACAGGGGAGCGCTGGGAGAGGACAGCCTCCACTCCTGAATCTGAGGCATCGACCTCCACCAGGAACGGCAGTGTGGGGTCTGGGTGGATCAGAACAGGTACGTTGGTGTACTTGGTTTTCAACCGGTCGAAAGCTGTTTGTGCACTAGGGGACCATTGAAAGGGAATCCTGGTCTAGAATGATCCCAATGCACTCTCATAGATGTTCTGTAGCTGTGTGTGTAATGGATGGTCAAATCTATGCAATGGGAGGATATAATAGAATAAAAGTTCGGAATACTGTCGAGAGGTACAATCCCGAGGCCGATCAGTGGAGTATGATTGCACCGATGCGGCAACAAAGAAGTAAAGCAAGTGCTGCATTACTGAATGGCAAGGTGTACGTGTGTAGAGGGTTTGTAAAGGGGGACTATTTATCCAGTGCAGAATATTACAGTCCTCAGATGGGGCAATGGACCTGCATCCCCAACATGAGCAGCAGAAGGAAGGCAGCAGGTGTGACTGCATCCAGGGGAGAGGTTTATGTTAGTTGGTGGAGAGAGTCACTTAATTCATCTAAGAAGTGCAGAGGGATATTTTCCTGAGACCAACTCATGGAGGAATACAGTATTACAAGTATGCTCACCTGGCGCGGTGATTTCGGCATTGGGGTGATAAATGATCGCCTGTTTGTTATTGGAGGAAAGAACTCTTCTTTAGAATTACCAGAAAAGTGGAATATTAAGGAGTACATCACACCCTGTGTCAATCCCTAGTAGAGAAAGATCCCATGGGAAAAAATAAAATAAATGTTTTGATTGTCATTCTTTCAATGTCATGCACCATTTTTAGTTATATTTGTAATTTTGTGAATTCATGTGACAAAATTACTAACAGATCCGTTTACAATTAAAGCTAAAAAATATGCTTGCTGTAAGCAAACATAAGGTCATCTACCGTGAAGCCACATGATTTGTGATGATGTCACAAGTGCTCCTGGAATTAGAATTGGAACATGTAGTCAGCAGTTGGTGATGTCACAGAGATGGTGGTTCTATCAGGTGGTTATGATGTCATAAAGGGGGCTCCAATATCGTAACCCGCATATTAAACAGATACACAGGACACCAAGAGAAACATTGAAGAAGGTGGAAGCGATGGCCTGCGACATATTCAATCAGCTGCGCTCTGAGGTACATCTTTTCCTGGTTCAGGGTCAAACTTCATTTCTTCATAAACAATTCCCGACGTGGTCTGATACCAACTGGATTTAACAGATTTTGGCGTAACGCCGCTTTATTACTTTCAATTTATTGTGTCACGTTATCATCTGCATTAAAGCCTGAGTCCAAGTTCCTTCTCAAAAAGATTAAAACCATAACAATGACGGTATTAAAATCCGAAAGTGTATTTTCTGATTATCCTCCACAGAACAAGTTCTGTGATGCAGTGATCACGGCCGACGGTGTAGAGTTTCACGCTCACAAGATCATCCTGTTTGGCTGCAATGCGTACTTCAGGGCTCTCTTCAACAATTATCCCCCAGATCAGCACACATACAGCATTCCTGGTGTTTCTGCTCACATCATGGAGCTGATCATTGAACATGTCTATGGGTGTCAGGTTACCATCACTGAGGGAAACGTGCGCGAGCTCCTGATTGCTGCTGATTATTTGGAGGTCACTGACCTGGTGAACAAGTGCTGTGAAGTCCTGAAAGCTGAAGTAAGTCCAAAGACATGCATTAGCATCTGGCGTTTGGCTCATCTCTACTCCTTGGAGAATTTGAAGCAGCACGCCTTCCAGATGATCTTGTTCGCCTTTGAGGAGGTAGTGCTCATCTCTGAAAAGTTCCTGGACCTGACCGGTGAGCAGTTGAGTGAGATCATCAAAAACGATAATCTGAACGTCAAAAGTGAAAACGTGGTGTTTGATGCCATCTTAAAGTGGACCAGTCATGCGCTGGCGGAGCGCCAAGAACAGATAGGAACGTTAGTGTCAATGGTACGTATGGGACTCTTGACACGTGATTACCTCAGGATTAAAGTGATGAAGAATGCATTAGTGATCAAAGATGAGGCATCTAGGACAATCATTAACAACGTTCTGCTCAACAAGTGTCTCGGATGTCATCTTACACGGCCCCGCCTGCCTGATGCCATTCTATTGGCAATAGGTGCCGTGGAATATGATATCAATGTCATCAAAGCGTATAATCCTAAAACAGATCGCTGGATTCATCAACACTTCAAACAAAGTATCCCAGGATTCCACAGGGTAGTGTTTCTGAACAACTGTCTGTACTTCATTCACAAATATGGTGATGATTTGAGAACCAATATGATCAGGTTTGACCTCATAACCAGAACATGGACTAGGGTGAGTCCCACAAACTGTTATCGAATTTATGCAGCTGTGTGTGTACTTGACGGTTTGCTGTATACAATGGGTGGACGTACTGGTAGTACATACCTAAATACTGTCGAGAGGTACAATCCTGAGACTGATCAGTGGAGTGTGATTGCACCGATGCAGCAACAAAGAAGTAAAGCAAGTGCTGCGGCACTGAATGGCAAGGTGTACGTGTGTGGAGGGTCTCTAAGGAGGGCGGTATGTCTGTCCGCAGTAGAATATTACAATCCTCAGACTTGCCAGTGGACTTCCATCCCTAACATGAGCACCCCCAGGAGTGAAGCGGGTGTGACTGCTTATAGGGGAGAGCTTTATGTCGTTGGTGGAAAAGAGTCCGTTCTTTCTCTAAGAAGTGCAGAGGTGTATAATCCTGAGACCAACTCGTGGAGGAATATTCCAGATATGATCACCCAGCGCACGCACTTCGGCATTGGGGTGATGGATGATCGCTTGTTTGTCATTGGAGTAAGGAACTCCTATGAGGACATCATGAATGTGGAATATTATGATCATAAAACTTCTAAATGGTGTGCGGTCAAAAACATGCCAACTTTTCGGTTTGGTGTGAACTACTGTGTGGTGTCTGGTTTACCCAACATGGCGGAGTACATCACGCCTCCAGACGCCCCACACGCCCCAAAAGATCCTGCAGAAAAAGGAAACGCTAATTATTTCTGATTTTAAAAATAAACATTTGATTTGTTTGTTATCCTTTCAGTCCTGTGCATCATTTCAAAATAGATGTGTAATTTACTTTGTAGAAATTTAACTCATGTTAACATATTTGCATTTTTCATCAAATAATGTAGGAATTTTATTGATGATAATGTATTTTCTCCAATATGGGGGGCAGTGATGGTCTAGTGGTATAGGGCGCTGGATCGCTGATCCAAAGGTTGGGGGTTCGAGTCCCACTCTCCACAAGGTTGTCACTGTCTCCCCCAGTGCAGCTAACTGGGTTATCAAAGGCGTTCCATGTCTCTCGCTGTCTATGGTGAGAGGTTCATGTAAAAGAACCATTGCTGACTTTCGTAAAGAGGAGCTGCAAAGTCGTCAGCGTGTTTCTGTCCCTTACTATAAAGCAGGGGTGTCAAACTCATGCCACAAAGGGCCATGTGGCTGCAGGTTTTTGTTTCAACCTAGCATCAGCACACCTGACTTGGCTCATTCAAAGAACTGATAAGAGTCTTCAGGCATTTGATTGGTCAGTCTCTGGACAGAGCACACAGATTGACCAATCAAATGCCTGAAGACTCTTATCAGTTGTTTGAATGAGCCAAGTCAGGTGTGCTGCTGCTCGGTTGAAACAAAAACCTGCAGCCACATGTCCCTTTGTGGCACGAGTTTGACACCCCTGCTATAAAGGGTTGTGACAGGAAGGGCATCCGACGTAAAAACCTCTGCCAAATCAAACGTGCGAATCAGATGATTCGCTGTGGCGACTCCCGAGTAAAAGGGAAAAAGCCGAAAGGAAGACGACGACGTATTTTCTCCAATAATAAAACAGTATATCCAAAATCAATTCATGAACTACCAGCATTTACACTGAAATAATATATATGAAGGGCAATCGTGGCCTAGTGGTATAGGGCGCTGTATCGTTAATCCTATGATGCACCGATCACAGCCGACGGTGTTGAGTTTCACGCTCACAAGTTCATTCCTTGTGGCTGCACTATGTACTTCAGGGCTGTCTTCAACCACCATTCTCCAGATCAGCACACGTACAACATTTCCTGACGTTTCTGCTCACATCATAGGAGCTGATCATTGAACACGCTTATTGGCGTCAGATTACCATCACTGGGGGGAAATGTGCGTGACTTGCTGATCATTTGAGGTCACTGACCTGGTAAAGAAGTGCTGAAAAGTCCTGAAAGCTGAAGTACATCTAGATACCTGCATTGGCATCTGTCATTTGGCTCACTTTTTCTACTCCTTGGATAAGTTGAAGCAGCCGGCTTTCCAGATGATCTTGTTCAACCTTGATGAGATCGTGTGCATCTCTGACGAGTTCCTGGACCTGAGAATCGAGCAGTTGACAGAGACCATCGAGAACGATAATCTGAACTTGAAAACCGAAAGTGTGGTGTTTGATGGCATCTTAAAGTGGACCAGTCATGCGCTGCAGGAGCTCAAATCACAGGAGTGTTAGTGCCCAAGGTGCATATGTGACAACTGACACATGATAATGTCATGAATAAATTGAAGAGCAACATGTTAGTGACCAAACACTGACATCAACACATGTGATTCCTAAGCAGGTTACTGGGTTCAGATGTCATGCTAAAATCAGATGCAACGATACCATCAAGAGACAGTGTTTCTGAATGGCTGTGTAAACTGCATTGGCGGATATGATGGCGGTGGCTTTTTCCTAAACAGTGTGAACAGGTTTGATCTCATCATCAGAACATGGATTGAAGAGAGCCCATTTAACTATTGTCGATGTCATGTAGCTGCGTGTCTACCGAATGGTCTTGTTTATGCACTGGAAGATATAATGGCTATACATACCTTAACAGAGTCGAGAGGTACAAACCCGAGACTAATCAGTTGAGTACAGTAGCGCCAATTCAGCAACAAAGGAGTCTAACAAGTGCTGCAACTGTTCATGGCAAAGTGCACGTGTGTTAAGGATTTGGAGGAACTGAAAGACCAGTACAGAACAGTAGAATATTACAGTCCTCAGATGGACCAGTGAACTTTGATCCTCAATATGAGCACCAGTATAAAAGCAGCAGATGACTTCATACAGGCAGAACTTTATGTTGTTGGTGAAGATTCCTTTCTTTCTCTAGGACGTGCAGAGATGTATAATCCTCAGACCAACTCATGGAGACATATTACAGGTATGATCAGCCACTGACTTCGGCATTGTGGTGATAGATGTCGCCTGTTTGTTGTCGGAGTTGTTGGAATTTTAGGCTCAGAAAACATGCAAATGGTCAAAAGTACAAAGATTTCCTTCCATGGTTTGAGTTGCTGTGTGATGTTTGGTTTAACTCTTTCCCTCATATAACATGTTTTAATATCCTGTATTCATGGATTGGAATTTTCCGCCAATCGGTTGGTTTCCGCCTTTTTGAAAGTCAAATGGGTCATTTTTGAGATCGATGCAAATCCAGTGTAAAAATCCCGGGGGGGTGCCGTCATCAATGGTCATCTGGTCATATTATATCCAAATCCAAATACGCGAGGTGCTACCCTCGTTTTGTTTATCTGTGTGGTTGTTGATATCGCCTAGTGGAGTGAAACAGCTGGTTCTGGTTTATTGCACGTGTCAGGCATCGTAATATGATATGCCAGTCTGGTCATCTTGCCATGGGCCAGTGGCACAGAGAGCAAATGTCAGATCATCAACCGAAGTGATCGAGCAACATCTGGTGAATTTTGATGTCGAAGAAGCAAGAAAAGCGGCGATTGGTTGTGTAGAAACAAGGGGAAACGTACTGTCCAGCCATGAGCATGTTTATATGGGAATTCTCCTGTAATAGTTTTTCTGCGCGAGATTTTGGAAGTACGTTTTCAGCAGCACCTACCACAAAAATGTCTTTCTGACCGCAGTATGTCTTAGATTTAGTCAAATTTGTGGGGGTTTTTTATGAAAATGCCAGCGTTTGAAGTTATTGAGCGCAAGGATGAACATCTCGTCAAGGAACTACCAGAGCATTAAGAATAAATTTAGACGGACATGGCTGGAGAAAATAGTAAACATTAGCTCAACCAGTGCTGGGTCAACCAGCACCGAGCTTATACTCGCGGACTTCATCAGGAAAGTAGACGTGACCGGAAAGGTTTTGTGCACATACTGTGACGACTTAATCTACTATCACAGCAGTGATCACTAGAGGGAGATACTCAGAATGAAGTAAATTGATGAAGGCAGTTCTGTCAATTTTCCATGGGCCAGCTGTGGAAGGTTCAGTCAATCCAAATTTTCCTCTTTTTCCATAAAGGCCTGTTCTCATCCCTGTGTACAGTATTCCACGATGTGTTACATAATGTGTGATATACTTTTATTTAGAGCTACATGAAATGTACATGATGTAGGTTGAATAGTAACTTGATCACACGGTTTTGCTAATATCTTTTCCTATTGGATCGTGTAATACATCGTGCTTCCTCCTTGAAGACGAGGGAAAGAGTTAACCAACATCGTTAAGCTCGTCACGTCCCCACGAGCTCCCGTAAAACGAAGAAGATGCTGACTTATTCTTCTACATTAAAAAAATTATTGTAAATAATAATTTATTGTGATGTGGGGCAGTGGTGGTCTAGTGGTATAGGGCGCTGGATCGCTGATCCAAAGGTTGGGAGGTTCGAGTCCCACTCTCCACAAGGTTGTCACTGTCCTCCCCAGTGCAGCTAACTGGGTTATCAAAGGCCGGCCATGTCTCTCACTGTCTATGGTGAGAGGCATGTAAAAGAACCATTGCTGACTTTCGACAAGAGTAGCTGCAAAGCCGTCAGCGTGTTTCCGCCCTGCGATGGCCTGGCGAGCTGTCCAGGGTGTACGCCGCCCTCGCCCGAAGTTGGCTGGGATGGTCGCCAGCCTCCCCACGACCCTAATTAGGATTAAGTGGTTACAGAAAATGAACTGATGAAAATGATGAATTTATTGTAATTGTCATCCTTTCAGTGTTACACATCATTTTTAGATAGATTTGTAATTTCATGAATTTCAAAATTTATTTATGTGATGAAATTACTAACAGATCAGTTTTAGGTGTAAAGATAAAAAACACACAACTGACGTGAAATATTATTTTCTTTATAAATGTTAGAAACTGGAGGCAGTGTGTAAAAGCTCTGTGATTAGGATGCCCCAGGGTGGTGGCAGCACAGAGTGTGTAGGTCAATCAGTTGCTGGTGTGTAGGGTTACGGCCCTCTTTCTGTGATGTCATCATTATCGTTACAAAGAGAGTCAAAGAACCAGAGGGACAAAAAGAGAGGGATGACTTACCGATTACATGGGACATTCTTCAATACAGCTTTTACACCACGGTGACCTATCACCTGATGATTGATGTGCACATTCTGAGGAAGGGGCGCTACCACTCCTGTGATGATATCATCTTCCTCAACCATTAGCCATCAGCCCGAGTTTTGCCATGGCCTGCACCCATTTTCAATATTTACAATTTGTAAGGGCTATTTTTTATTAACTTTTTAGAAGATCACTTTGAAATTTTGCATACAGATTTCTTATCATATTTCGTGTGTATAGGCTTGTCACTTCTCTGATAAAAATAGTAAAACACAGCTCGCTGTCGATCACCGTGGAAGAAGGGAAGGTACACCCTCCCTGAACAGCTCACTTCACACACACACATACACACACACACACACACACAGACAGAAAACCATTCAACCCACATATGTAAGCACCAGGAGAGCATGCAAACTCCAAACAGAAATGCCCAGGTTTAGCGCAGGACTCGAACCCAGGAACTTTTTGCTGTGAGATGGACTAGCTAACTACAATATTAATAAGAATGAGAGAATTTTGCTGCTAACTTAAAATGATTTAGTATTTTAATTCAGTTCATTTTCTGTAACCGCTTAATCCTAATTAGGGTCACGGGGAGGCTGGCGCCCATCGCCGCCCGACTCCAGGCAAGGGCAGAGTACACCCTGGATGGCTCACCAGGCTGACGGCGATGCAGCTATTCTTGTCGAAAGTCAGCAATGGTTCTTTTACATGCCTCACACCATAGACAGTGGGAGACATGGCCTTTGATAATCCAGTTAGCTGCACTTGGAGGGGCATAGTGACAATCTTGTGGAGAGTGGGACTCGAACCCCCAACCTTTGGATCAGCGATCCGGTGCCCTCTATTACTAGACCACCACTGCCCGTTGATTTAGTATTTCATGAGGAAAATTGATGATTTTGGTGGCATAGGGGTTAGCACGTCCACCCCAGCACAGCAAGAAGGTCCTGGGTTCGATTCCCAATTCTGGCATTTCTATGACTTCTGCATGTTCTACTCGTGCTTATGTGGATTTTCTCCTACAGTTCAAAAACATGCACAGTAGGTTAACTGGCTGTTCCAAATCCCCCCTCAGTGTATGAGTGGTTGTGTGAGTGTTGGCCATCTGATGGCCTGTCCAGGGTGTACCCTGCCCTTGCCCAGAGTGGGCTAACAGGCACTAACCTCCCTGCGACCTTAATTGGGCTTAAGTGTTTCAGAAAATTAATGAATGACATTGATGATTTTTGAAAGGCAAACTTAGCAGTTCAGCCCCTAGCGGATCTCAGTAGTATTGCACTTTAAAGTACTTCCGGGTTGCCTTTATTTTTCAGCCGTCGTGGTTACCGCCTCGGGAAACGACGTATTTTTTCTCCCTCACGGTTAAGTTCACTTATATTGGGACGACTGTGAAATTTGACTCTCTTTTTTTTGTACTGCACTTTCATCACGTTCTCTCAGTAACGTGCATTTCACCGCTTAGCTCCCTAACAGAACAACGAGGTGTTTGTTTAAGTGTTTTGTTTGCAGTGATGGCGTCGCACTGGGGGATGTTTTTATTCATTATCTTTTCGTTTTTTGTCTGCGCTTTGACAGAGACACGACAGTTTGGCACGGTAAGCATTTTAAAACCGAAAAATACAGATGCACAGCGGTAGCGCGAGACAATCGTTTTTGTATCACCTAACGAACATTGGTAGCTATTGATTAGCCTCATGAGCTGACTAGATTTTCCAGAATACTCATTAATTTGTCATCTACTTCATAAAAATTGTCATTATTTATCCATTGCCATATCATGCATCATTTCAGTGAACGTTTTTTTTTTTTTTTTGGCGAGCCTACTTTAATTTATGTTGATACCACACCTGTACTTGGGCACATGTCCCGCCTCCCTTGTGCAATTATTGGCTGGGAGCTTCCGGCTGGCCTAAAAAAAAAAATCAATAAATAACTGCATATCAATAGCGACCAATCCGAGAACAGGATTTATGGACCTATTGAAAACGGGTGGGAAAAATGTTTTATGAAAAGCTGTTTCTCTACACTTGAGTAAAATGAACAGCTTAACCGGAGCAGTAAAACAAAAAGGGGTTTAATATTAATAAGGTAGAAATAGAGGACATTAGTAGAATTTATTGTGATGTGGGGCAGTGGTGGTCGAGTGGTATAGGGTGCTGGATCGCTGATCCAAAGATTGGGGGTTCGAGTCCCACTCTCCACAAGGTTGTCACTGTCCCCCCCAGTGCGGCTAACTGGGTTATCAAAGGCGGGCCATGTCTCTCACTGTCTATGGTGAGAGGCATGTAAAAGAACCATTGCTGACTTTCGTAAAGAGTAGGCTGCAAAGTCGTCAGCGTGTTTCTGTCCCTTGCTAAAAGGGTTGTGTCAGGAAGGGCATCCGACGTAAAAACCTCTGCCAAATCAAACGTGCGAATCAGATGATTCGCTGTGGCGACTCCCGAGTAAAAGGGAAAAAGCCGAAAGGAAGACAGACAGTCATAGAGGACATTAGTATGAACCCCCAAACTTATCAGCAACGATTATATAAGGCAAGTTCGCATTACGACTGCGCATGCGTGGGGAATGTGACGTCAAAGGTCACGGCTACCATACTTTCCTGTAGCCACTTTTGTACGTAAACAACATTGTCACATCTGAACAACTGCCGTTAAAGTCCACTTCAAGCCTTAAATTGTCATAATGCCAAGTGAGTGGTGTGCCATATTGAATTTTGGGAACTGCCTGTACCATCTTGTGGATGGAAAAAGCAAACTTGCAGCGAACATCCATGCAACTCAGAGACAAGCATGTGTATGTATTCCCCGCCATTCACGTTATATACTTTCCCAACCGAGCTGAAGAGGGATGTATTCGTGGGATTAAAGCAGTATGTTTATAATTAAGTTATATTAATTGGTATTCTATTCATTGTAGCGTTCACAATTGTGTTTTCCAATCCAGGTGACAGTCCGATTAGGCCTACTATAGTATAGATCTATAGACTAGTATAACCTAAGCGGCAGAAAAACAATCCCGAGTCATGATCTAACATTTTAATAAGTCTAATGACAAAGCCAAAGTTGAGCTGTCAAAAACACTAGATGACAGCTGTCAAACGTGCTGACGTTCTTTGTAGTCATTTCTGAGTCGTGTAAGTAAGGGTGCTTGATATTTGACAACAGGACATTTGCAATGTCAGCATACATACAAGGGGGCCACTTTGACACGATGTCAATTTCGGTTTCCCAGCCTTCGTTAAGTCCCAAGAGGCCGGGAATTTTCAGTATTTCACCGTCCACTTCTAATGTTAGTGGGCTGACATAGTCACGCTGGATCTGCTCGGATTCTTCAGCTTTTGACAGAATTATCAGCAAATTCTGTAACGTGGCGTCAAATGTAAGCGCAACTAATTCATTCTTGTTTGCAGGAACAACTGGGAAGACCCCGATGCATACAATATACCTGTAGATTGGGAACTTTCCATAACATAAACCAGGGGATGTGAAATTTCTGCGGAATTCCGCGTGGTTCACCTCGGGTTCATATATTTTTTTAAATTTATAAATTTATAAAAAATTGGAGTCGGAATGGTAGTTAGAGGTACTGCATCTTTGTATAGTTGTCAGTTACGATTTCCGCGCTACCCACAACGCCTGGCGAACGACTTTGTAAATCTGCAACTTCCGGAAAAGGTCGAGTAACTTCTCACAACTTCAAGTTGTACTTCAGTAACTTTACAGACTACAATCACCTGTCAATGATGTGATTCTTTTTAAGTATATGAAGAAAATTACAAATCTTGAATCTTTTTATACATTCATCTTTATGAATTTTAGGAATGTGTACTATTTTTTTTATCCCACTTTATTTAATTAAATACAGGGATCCCTCGCTACTTCATGCTTCAATTCATGCGCTTCAGTGTATCGCGGTTTAAAAAAAAAAAAATTAATCGAATTAAAAATAATAAGGAAATTAAGGAAAAATAGGGGGAAAAAAAGTTAAGGAAAATGCCACACAAACAAGGCCAATTATGCAAAAAAAAACCTAAACCAACAAAAAAACAACCCAAAATCTCCCATCAAAACTAGTGACATTGTTGCATGTGTCCACGCGCAGCTGCATGCGTGCATGTGTTGTCGTCTTCTCATGCAATACCATCTGTATGTGTGTATTTATATTTTATTTACATCTTGTTATTTTAATTTTTGTTATTATAAGCATTTATAGGATTGAATATGTATTTATTGATATTATATACACACCCATGTACGCATACGTCAGTCGGGGGAGGGGTTGGGGGGGTGATCCTACTTCGCAGATTTCGATGGTCGCGTGGGGATCTCGGTCCCAATTAACCGCGGAAAGTGAGGGATCCCTGTAATTGTACTGGGAGTTAAATGAGGTATCAAGCTAAGAAATCCGAAATCCTTGAGCTGGGAGTCGGATCATAAATTATTCACATTGTGAGTCATGTAGAAAATTATTAATAGCCAAATAAGTGAAGTTTGTGTGCACGTGCATCCACAGGAAAACGTCATTAACGTGACTGCCTTTAGTGAAAATGAAGAATCAACCTACAACGTGCAGGTAAAAAAAAAATTATACCACCTGTTAATAATCTAAATAATTTTTGAAAAGTTTATTATAATTAATATTTTGTTGTGTATTTTTTAAACACACACACACATACGGGCGAGCTGGTTTTGACACAATTCTTTATTTACACCCCAAGCAGCTCGCCTGGGTGTATGTAAAATCTGATGATATTAGCTGACAGCTCGACACACGACCATTTTTCATTTCAGATAAACTTGAACGTCACCCTGGCAGACAACAAAACCACCGTCAACGGCGTGCCGCTCAAACCGTCAGAGGTGATGAGGATGCCGTGCCAGGTTTTGCTCTGTGAGTATATCTCCAAGCCTCCAAAAATCCCTGCTGCTACTCAGCCTCTGTAATCTACAGTAACACACTACTGTCTTCACAGTTGACGACAGTAACGCGAGTCTGAGCGACAGCACCGGGACGTGGCTCAGCAGTGTTTTGCGGCTAATGCTGGATCACTCGTATCTGCAGAACGACGCAGGAGACGAGGTGGTCCTGCTGACGCTGGGTCAAGAGATGATCCAGCTGGGCGAAGAGAAGGTCTGACTTCCTGGTTAATGTAGCAATGTGAGCTGCTGGAGTAGAACCGGTGAAAGTAAAATTGGCTGTATGGTGTGGAAATGTGCAGGTCTGGCAGCCTGACGTGTGGGAAGTGAAAATGTTGTTGAACCAAACATCTGAAGAGGTCACCCAGGAACAAAACATCTACCCAGCACGATCCAGCAAGATCGTCGCCATGCCACGGGAAAACGACATCATCATGAGCGACGAGTACATCGCTAAAACAGGTTCATGTTCCTTCTGATCTCATGAGTCACCCATTGTGCTTTCCTGTCTAGTAAAACATATGAATGGAGCACACGGGTAATTAAAACCAATATCTCTATACGGACTATCTGCCACCTTAATCATGCAAAGGTGCCGAACCCTATTACTGGTCCATGTACAGTCATGGTTGCATCAGGGGTGTGTGTGTGTGTGTGAGTGTGTGTGTGAGAGGGTGCATGCTTTGGGATGACATTCATGCAGGCCCGCGAGACAAAGTTAATAATGCAGTATTATAGAAACTTAGCGATGCACCACATCATGATGCATCGTGATCGAATCATGAGGAGATACACAGTCCTACTGGATATTAGTTCTAATGACCAGACTGACCGCTGTTATTTATTCAGATGAACTTTGTGTAAAATGATGCCGCCTCTGCTCTGTAGTCAAGGACCAAATCCTACACACCACTAGCCACTACCCACTGAGGCAGGCTGAAACCACGCAGGAAGAGACCGCCGCTCCCGGAAAGCTTCCCGAGACACCACTGCGCATGGAACCCAGCGTGCTGTATGAGGATGTGCCCGAGGACGGAGTCGATCCCGATGACCTGCTGACAGACGTCCCTCTCCGGCAGTCACCCTCATCTTATAACGTGAGCAATTTATTAACACCGAAAAGTTTAATTCGGTTTGATGTCACCTGCCTTCACATTCGCTTTCGTTTGGGTTTCCCTCCCAGACTCAAACTCCAGGTCAGGATGCACGTACAGAACCTCCAGAAGCTTGGACGTATCTGCTGTTTCTAATAGGATTAGGGGGTGTGTCCAAACTTTTGGATAATTTTGTACTTTTAAACTTTTTAGAATAAGGCGATAGGCAAGTAAGGCGCAACTCGCTCATTGGGAGGCACAGGGAGCCCAATCTCAGCTGATCTTGATCAGCTGATCCTGATCAGCGAGACCATCAAAGGGCATCACACTCTCTCACACACACACACCCCCATTCACATTCATGTCTATGAACAAATTGGAACAGCTAGTTAGCCTAACGTGCATGTCTTTGGACTGTGGGAGGAAACCAGAGTACTTGGAGAAAACCCACACAAGCATGGGGAGAACATAAATTCCACAGAAACACCTGAACCAAGCCCCGGACTTCGAGGCAGGCTCTTGTCACTGTGAGGTGACCTCGCCACCGTGCCACCCTCCTCTGAAACTGTCGGGTGAAATTCTAAGGCAGGTAGATCGTATTGCAGGCGTGTGGGGTGGGGGTAAATGGTTCTGTTGTGAGTTTCCTCACTGATCCTGCTGATGATAGTGAAATTTAATCTAATCTAATGAGTGCATCGAACGCAGTTCGTTATCTGACACTAGGAGACCGATATTAAAGGTCTGTTCGCGTTTGAATATTCAGTGTGTTTCAGTTCATATTTCCTGAATGTAAGGCTTTCTGGTGAAACTACACCAGCTCAGGGGCTTAGGACAGGGGTCGGGAACCTTTTGACGAAGAGAGCCAAAAATAAACACTTTTTTTTTTTTTTTTTTAAATACTGAATACAACTAAAATGGAAAAAGAAGACCAACAATTTGAGAGTATAATAAGACTCTGAATTTATTTTACACGACATTGTTATAACGAAGTTATTTATTAATAAGAAAAGTACTTCTTACTATTAATGTGACTTCTGGTTCTGCATGGTTTTGCTGAGGTTCAGCTTCATGCAGGCGTTTAGGCTTCCATCTGTTAAACGTAACCGCAGGTTGGTCTTGATGTTTATCACGTGTGAGAAGAACTGCTTGCATGCATATGTAGAGCCAAACACGGTCAATATGGCACGACCCACACACTGCAGTGTTTGGTATGTGACAGGAAGCGCGTTCCAAGTTTTGACAAACAGCTGGTCTGCGGGTTGAAGTTTTTCCACGTCTGTCCATTTGTGTTTGCTTGCCAGCTGTGCTTGGCTACGTGCAAATGAGCCGATCAAAAACAACTTGAGCAGTCTGTGGCTGTTGTTATAATCCAATAAAATTAGAGTTTCAAGATATCAGCCCCACCCACACACTGGAGTACAGAAAGGATTGGCTCTCTGCTGCGTGCCACAGCGACAAGTGGCGTTGAAAATAGATGTATAGATTTTTTTTTTTTTTTTTGATGGCTTTTTTCTGTATTTTTATTTAAAGGACAGTGGAATTATGTATTAGTTATTCTGTTAAGAAAGGCCACCTGATTTATCTGAGAGCCAAATACAGTCATCAAAAGAGCCACAGGTTCCCGACCCCTGGCTTAGGATCTCCTTATTCACCTTTTTGAGACTGTGTTTTGGTTCTGTAGTGGTATTAAGCCTATGCATAATTTGATAGTGTAGTACAGATTTGGAAAAGTCCAAGACGAAGTGTTCTGCTCTGTTACTCACCTCAAGATATTTACTAATGACGGCGCCCACTGCAGGGATCGCTGACACTCGTGTACAGGAGTAAGCAAATGGATTCAGAAAGCTATTACAGCGGATTTAATTTTACTTCTAGGTATCATGTTTCTTTAGTATACGTAGGAAGTGAATGAGCCGCTTTAAGATCGTTATTGTGTTGTAGTTGCTATGGCTACAGTGTACATCCCACTTGGAACTCATTTTCATGTCAATGCAAAAAAAAAATCTAGCATGAAAGCTGCATCTGATTGTAGCAGAAACCTGAACAAAACCATCTGCCTCCTGCATGTAAACAGGTTTATGATGCAGAGTGGGTGGGGCCCTGTTGTACCACCGGATGGTTCAGGAATATCAGACTACAGCCATGCTGACTTAAAATCACGTTTTCTTTTCAGTGTGCGTTATGCTAACTTTAACCCGATGATTAAGATCTATGGAGGACGCGTGTGTTCACTGTCACTCTGCCCTGCAGGTGGTGTGTCGGTGGGTGGAGGATCTCCGGGATGGGCTGAAACGCTTCTGCGCTGAATCTCTGCCGCTCTTCTTCCTCATCATGTGGGTGGTGGTTGTCGGTGTCGTTGGCTCCGCGGTCATCATCAAGATCTTGGACCTCTTGTTCCCCACGTGTGAACATAAGTACGAGTTAAATTTTATTATACGACATTTTTCTGTGGTGTTTTAGGATGCAAGTTATCGTTCACTGAAAAAGTCAGTCTACCTGAGCCCATGTTTCTGATTGGCTGCTTCAGATGTAGGGGAAACCAGCATGAATATTTTAAGTGATGCAGCTTTTTATACCTTCGTCTCTCTTTTCCTCAGGGGTTTCTTTCATCTGAACCCAGAGACCCTGATGCCAGAGGATGATGAAGAAGAGAAGCAGAACCTGATTGAGAATGTCAAGGTGGTGGCAGACGAGCAAGAGTAGAGCCTTCGTGGCGTTATACTGATTATTTTCTTCCCGTTTCCTGCTTTTGGCGTTTCAGTGTTTTCCTTTCCAAATGTAGCACTTTAACCAGTCAGAGACTTCTCCCTTCCTTCATTCAACAAAAAAGAGTGACCGTGTGAGTGACGTTTTTGTTTTGCAGAGGTTTATCAGATTGAATTTTTTAAAGTGAATATTGCTTCGTATCTGTGTGTGGGGGGGACTTCCTGTCGTGAATGATGTATTTATGCGCTTATAAACTGGCATGAAAGTGGAGGGTGCACAACAGCATCGTTGCTTGGGTGCTGATTTTTTTTTTTTTTTTTTTTTTTTTAATTAAAAAAAAGGCAAGGAAAGGTCACATGCGTTTCCGATAATGAGAAGCAGTGGCGTCACTGAGGCGACTCCACCCATGGTGGATGAAAACTGGAAATCATTTCATGCTCTTTTGAGGGTGACGCACGTGCAAGTTCTAAGGTGGTGTCCTGGATTAGCTGGCTGAATGTCTTGACTCGTAAAATTAAAATGAAATTATGTGGCATGCATCTGCCCTCAGACTACCATCTGTGTGCGCAGCCCGTGCTGTTCAATTGAGGATGCATTCAAACAGACATGTTGTGCCCCCGTAAAATATTTGTTCCTCATGAGTGGCACAAACCACAATTATCCTTGTGGCATTCCATAGTTCCGTATACTTAATTGACCAGTGAGGTGTTTCCGAACATTGTAGATTTCGTATTGGGAAAAAAAAAAAAACCCAACTGCTAAAGTAACTAGCGATTTAACAAGAAAACTGGCTGGAAACAGAAATGGTGACCGGCAGAGTCGCGTGGACTGTTTATGTGGACGTTTTTTCACAATGAGTAAAAACATGAAATTTTGTAATACATGTAAGCACTGCAGTGTTAGCACTTTCTGTAACGGAATCTGAAAGAAAACATCCGAGTTGGTTCAGATTCCAGGTGAGTTACATCACCCACTTGTTTAAAACAAGAAAAAGAAAGGGAAAGACCACAGAGAGGCTGGTGCGCCCGCTTCACAGCAAGAAAGTCCTGGGTTCGATGAGTGACTGTACATATTTAATATTCTTGAAAATTAGTTTATTTAAAACCTGTTCAAATTGTCTGTTGCATTGAAAGAGAGACCTTTTTTTTTAAAGGCCCAACTTTGACAGGATCATCCCAGGGTTTTTACATTTGATGTAAAAGTTTTTTTGTTTTATTTTTTTATCCCGTCTATAGTTCATCCCTGTTTGATTGAAGTAACAACAAAGCTACCGATCCTAAACAAGTGTTATCTATTTACACACAATTTCAGTGTCATAGTAACACAAGCATCGTCATGTATGATAGTTATTCAAGCGAAAGATATTCTCTCTTCCGATTGGTGGAAAGCAATTATATAATTCTTGGTATCGCATTATTACCATGGGATAAGCTCGTCTGTTATTACACAACCGTCCCATGCGACATAGTATCATTAGATGATATAACATCAATAGGCTACAACCTACCAATCGCGCTCTCAAGTGGCCGAACGTTGTGTTGCGGTCCTGTTGTTCTCCCACACCGATATGGCTCAGTGAGTGGAAGAACACCAGAAATAAATTTTTTTTTTTTTTTTTTTAATGAATAATAAACGCTCGTATAATAATACACGCCAACCTTATCTGGGCCCCTCATGAAAGTAAACCGTTTCTCTATAGTACTTTATTAAATATTAATACAGCAGCTTTTGTTTCCGTAGCGCTGATCCTAATCCACACCCTGTAGTTTGGCATCGCGGTAAACAATGACGGTGTTACAGACCCGAACACGTGCTTCAGGACAATGTTTCACTCTGTAACTTTATTATCTTTTAAACAAACATGACCATGTCATCAGCTGAATATAAGGAAGGACTATAAATACATGGAATACAAATTGGAAGTAGTGTATATAAGTGAAATTCAGCTGGAACGAATCAAAGCAGCATCTTGAATGTTTGAGTGTTGGTGTGATTAATAAAAAAAATAAAGAAATCCTGTACATTATAAAAATATTTGGTATGTGAAGATAATTGCAATAAATCACAGACTGACTGACTACCTGCTCATTGGTTGTATTTAAACTACACAGACATTAAGAATATGACCTCAATATATGACATCCTCTCCTGCTATATAAAAACCACTCAAATTGCAAATAAAGTTTTCTCTCAGTGGATAACAGCTTTTTGTATTTGAAATAAATTCCAGTCATTTACTTTGTTTTAAGACCGGTATTTAAGTTAAAGCCAGATTCCCCCAAATGTACACTAAACATTGCCGTGAAATGGACCCAACTACCCATTTTATGAAAAGATAAATTGTCCCCATTCCTACCCAGAACAGCCCCACCCACAATTCAATCTGGGTTTAGATAAAAGAGGAAGGTGGCGAGCCGGAAAGTCACAATACGCCTTTAAGGATATCCTGCCACTCTTTTTACCCCGCGGGGAGAGACATTAGGGCGGGGTTAGCAGGATCCGAACTCGGTGATCCACTTCTCGTATTTCTCCAGGTCAGCAGCGGAGACGGATTTGGAGACTTTCTTCAGAGCCGTCTGGAAATCCTCCATGGTTGTGGGCATGTGCATCTCGTCCTGGGAGAGGTTTCGGATCTCCTCCGGGGTCAGTCCCTCGATCCGTCGCCTCATAGCCATCAAAGAAGCATCTCTGCAACAGATAGATAAACATTGTAGGGGTTACTCTGTAAAAGTGGAGAAGGGATAAGAGAGATCGATGTAATTATTCTGGAAGAATGAATTCAATCGAGAGAACCGAAGTTTGAACCGACCTGCACACATTGGTGATGTCTGCACCTGAATATCCCTCCATCTGCTCTGCGATCTTCTCCAGCTCCACATCATCAGCCAGTTCCAGCTCCTTCAGGTTTATCTTCAGCAGATCCGCCCGGCCCTTTGCTTCAGATCGAGACACAGACTTGAACCCACAGTGTCGTGACACTCGGATCATTCAATTTACAATAAATTACTTGAATTTCCAGCGGGAGGTTTGTGGTGTACCTGTGGGCAACGGTATGTAGATCCTTTTCTCCAGTCGGCGTCTCAGGGCTTCATCGATGTCCCAGGGGAAATTGGTGGCTGCCAGAACCATCACCATTTTTGATGGATCGTTTTCGGATGGTCCGCCAACACCTAAACGATCAAACACGAATCATAAAAACCTGGTATAGATAAATCTTGATGTGCGTCTCAATCTGTCTGTCTGCTTGAGAATCGAACGTGTCAACGTACACACCCAAAAAAAGCCCTTTCTGATTCAAGTATTAGCCTGAGATATCATAACCAATCAGAAAACAGCTCTCATACATTAATTTTCAAAGCTGCTTAATCCTAATTAGGGTTGCAGGGAGGCTGGTGTTCATCTCAGCTGACTGGGAGAGGGAAGGGTACAGCCTGGGCAGCTCACCAGGCTATTGCAGAACCAACACTCACAACCATTCACACCCGCACTCACACTTCAGGGTGGATTACCACAGCCAATCAACTTACTGTGCATGTGTTTGGCGTGTGGGAGGAAACCGGAGTACACAAGGAAAAGCCACACAAGCACAGGGAGAACATGCGAACTCCACACAGAACCACCTGAGCTGGGAATCGAACCCAGACCTTCTTGCCATGATGCGGACGTGCTAACCACTACGCCGCCGTGCCTGCTTCCTCATGTAGTATACATACACTAAATAAATGTAACCCATTGCATGTGGACATTTTTGATTAGGATAAATGTAGCTGTATTTGTGTTTACTGCAAAGCAAAATAACGACACCCCCCCAAGCATACCATCCATTTGGACTAGAAGTTCTGCTTTGACCCGTCTGCTCGCTTCATGCTCTTCTGAAGTTCCCCTACGGCTGCACACAGAGTCAATCTCATCAATGAAGATGGTGGTGGGAGCATAGAACCTCGCCTACACAGCCATAACAAACAAGCAGGGTGATTTTCAGCGTTTTCAGCACACAGAACGTTTTGGGAGGAAAACAACCGTGTGAAGTAAAAATCGAGCAGATTCTGTGGATTATGTGCCGACTCACCATTTCGAAGAGCAAGCGAACAAGCTTCTCTGACTCCCCTCTGTACTTGGAGGTGAGTGTCGAGGAGGAAACGTTGAAGAAGGTTGTCCGGCATTCTGTCGCTACAGCTTTCGCTAGCAGAGTTTTACCCGTGCCTGGGGGACCGACCATCAGTACACCCTACAATAAGTAAATTAATTTATTAACCGAACAAAAGTGTATGTGTGTGTGGTGGGGGGTGGGGGTGGAAGCAGTGGAAACATTTCCAATATTTTACTGATTCACATTAAAATGTCAGCAGTACCTTCCACGGTCGCCTGATTCCTTTAAAGAACTCGGGCATCCACATGGGCAGAACCACCGCCTCCTTCAGCAGCTTTTTTGCTTCTTCCAGATCAGCAATGTCATCCCTGTGATATAGTTTAGTAAACATTGTGGCATAGCCAAATGCTGACAATAATGACATCGTTCTCTTGTCACAAAATTAAAGCATGAAAAAGGTGTAAACTAGAAAATATTTGAATTATTTCAGAAACTACGTACACTGTATGTATATATTTTGATATGATATATTATCTCCCAGGCATGCACTAAGGATTTTGATGCATTGATTCACAAATAACTTTGGACATGGAAAATTTATTCAAATTTGAAGTTGGAAAATCCCAGTTTCGTGATCAGACCCACACAGACGCTCCCCAACTTACGTTTTAGTTCAGTTCCGGACGGCCGAACGTGAGGTGAAAAGAAACGTAAGTTGTTACTGTATGTTCCAGTGACGTATGACGTTCATACTCTACTATAGATCCATAAGTACCATTACCGTATCTCATAAAACACTCCTAAATCAATTATGGGGGGGGGGACTCGAAGGCGAGCGCCTGGTGGTAGGGCTCTTGCCCATGGAGCCCTGTGGGGCCCAGCCCGAAAAGTACACACGAGTCCGCCCTCCAATGGACCCACCATCTGTGGGAGGGGCTATAGGAGTCAGGTACAATGTGAGTTGGGTGGCAGCGGAAGGCATGGTTTCTGTCGGCCGATCCTCAGTTACTGATTCTGACTCTTGAGACATGGAATTAAAAAATTGCTTTTTTTTATAAACACAAGGATATTTCACAGCAATCCTGAGTTTTTACACAGTAATAAGCATTTAAAACAAGAAAAAAAAAATGTGATCGATAACTGGAACCCCCCTATCAATGTCATAATGATGCTAATTCATACAGATCACTGGATCAAATTCCAGAGGAACAAAACAGCAGAAAAGGAAGTCTTCGTGCTTGTCGACTGATAATTGAATTCATGATTACATGCTGTAGAAGTTTGGTGACATCATGCAAATAAGCCCAGGGTCACCGGTCCCAGTCACAGTTCTTTCTATTAACTACACAAATTAAAAGAAAGTGTGGTTGAGTGGCTGAGTATCATGAATGTACCATCTGACGTTGGGGTTTTGTGAGATGATATCTCGTTCCAAGGCCTCGATCAGGTCTTTGTCTTCTCCTCGGTCGAACCGCTTCACCTCCTGCTCAGAAGCCTCAGGTTTGCTCTGGAGGAGGACCACCATACGTGAAAATGCAGCAGAAAGTTCAGAGAAGAAAAACAGCAAGTTACTGATTAAAGATCGAAAATAAACAATGAAATATAGCAATCAGCCATAATATCAACACCACCTAACCGACCGGTCTGTGATGAGATAGCAGCACACGGAGAAAGAAAGTCAGAATACATGGCACATTACAGTTTGTTGCATACAGGGTTGCCTCCCTACATGGCAATGAGGTGGTGGTAATACAGTGCTTCTTAAATAGTGGGGCGCGTGGTATGATGCCAGGGGTGTGCGTGTGTGTGTGTGTGTGTGTGTGTGTGGCATGTATGACCCTGGGGACAGTCTACAGAAAATAAGTGTAATTGCACCTCCACTCCAGTAGTTGGCAGTTGCGCTCTCATTGTCACGTGGTTTAGCGATAGTTCCCACGAGCAAATGATATGAAGTGCAGTAAACAACCCCTAAAGAAACAAAACGGAAAATTTTCTAACAGGAACGAAGAGAAAGGTGGAGGAAGACGGTGAGGTGAAGGAGTTTAAATAAGTTGAATGGGTTTAAATAAGGATGTATTTTTTTTTATTTCAGGCACATTGGTGCACCTTAAACCTTTTCTGTTACAGATTAAAAAACAATGTTAATGAAATTTTTCTTTATTGTAAGTTGAACTATATTTCTTTATTTTTTGCTTTTAATGTTAATAAAGATATGATGTTATGCAGAGGTATATTAATAATAATTTTATCGACAAATACAGTCGGCCCCCTTCTTACGAAATTTTTCCGTTCCAGCACCTTTTTCGGAGCCTGGAGTTTTCGTAAGTAGAGGTGCATTTTACATGTAACACGCGTGATTCATTCCAAGACTTCCAAGACTACCCCATAAACCCTTTAAAAATGATAAAAGTACACCAATTTTGTACGAAATGTGTTAAAAGTAAGAAAATTATTTATAAAACCATTTAAACATTTTATTAACATTTATTAATTAAACCATTATTAAACATTTTTTGTGAACCAATTTTTTTATTGACCAAACAAAACAAGATTAAAAAATTTTTATTAACCAATTTTATTAATCAAACTAAACAATATTAAACATTAAACATTTGTGATGCACTCTTCCGAATGCCGGCGGCGTCGCAGCCGACGCCGGATCATCCGGACCGCCAATCTGTCAAGCAGATTTGAATACTTGTTTTGATATTTTGAATTCTTGCTTTGAATACTTGTTTAGGACTCAACATTCACCTGTTTGCTTGAGGGATCAGAGGTCTGGATGAGCCGCGTTTTGCCCACATTTGGTAGAGCGCGCCACATTTATTAAACATTTACTAAATTAAACAACTTAAAAAAACGAAAAAGTAAGCTGCAATGGGCACTTTCAAAAAACTCACAAACTAACAGTAAATCTTTCCTTTACGTGTGTGACAAACAAGCGTTATAGGTACAGTACTATGGAGATTCAGCTCCCTCCTGGCCAATGGGATGGGGCGGGATGTTGGGAGACAGCCAATGAGAGAGCAACTCGCGCATTGTTTGAATGGCGTGTTGGCGCTTTTCGTAAGAAGTTGTTTCGTATACAGAGGGCAAAAATTTAGGGAAATGTTTTTCGTATACTAGATTTTTCATATTATGGGGTTTTCGTATGAAGGGGGCCGAATGTAATGCTATTTATAGTCGCTCACAAGGCGGTGGGGGGGAGGGGGCGTGAAATGTTTTTTTTTCTTCCTAGAGGGGGCGCCACAGAAAATAATTTAGAAGCACCGTGTTAATGTTATGGCTGAGCGGTGTGGATTACAGTATTAAAATGAAGAGCGTGGCAGCAGGGGGATTCAACTTCTATTATAACAGTGTTCAGTCAGATAGAGGAAATGCAGCCATGAGGCTTGGGGGGCACTAACCAGTGTCTCTCCCCCTTATGCCGGTCCCAAGCCCGGATAAATGCAGAGGGTTGCGACAGGAAGGGCATCCGGCGTAAAACTTCTGCCACATTTAAAAATGCAAATGATCAATACAGAATTCATACCGGATCGGTCGAGGCCCGGGTTAACAACGACCGCCATCAGTGCTGTCAACCAACAGGGTGCTGATGGAAATTGGACTACTGTTGGTCGAAGACGTCGAAGGAGAGGCGGGAGGCGTGTCCGTAGGCAGAGCGAGAAGAGGAAATGCGTGAGCCTAGGACTGAGAGTAGGGACTTTGAATGTTGGAACTATGCAAGGAAAAGATAGGGAGCTGGCTAACATGATGCAGAGGAGGAAGGTGGACATACTGTGTGTTCAGGAGACAAGGTGGAAAGGTAGAAAGGCTAGAAACTTAGGAGCAGGGTTTAAACTGTTTTATAATGGTGTGGATGGGAAGAGAAATGGAGTAGGAGTCATCTTGAAGGAGGGGTTTGTCAGGAATGTTCTAGAAGTGAAAAGAGTGTCAGACAGAGTGATGAGTCTCAAGTTAGACATTGAAGGCGTGATGGTCAATGTTGTTAGTGCTTATGCTCCACAGGCAGGATGTAAGCTAGAAGAGAAGGAGAGATTCTGGAGTGAGTTAGATGAAGTGATGCAGAGTACCCCCAGAGGTGAAAGAGTGGTCATTGGAGCAGACTTCAATGGACATGTTGGTGCAGGCAACAGAGGGGACGAGGAAGTGATGGGCAGGTTTGGTATCCAGGACAGGAACACAGAAGGACAGATGTTGATCGATTTTGCAAAAAGGATGGAAATGGCTGTGGTGAATACTTTCTTCAAGAAGAAACAGAAGCATAGGGTGACTTATGAAAGCGGAGGTAAGAGCACACAGGTAGACTACATCTTGTGTAGGCGATGTAATTTGAAGAAAGTCAGTGACTGCAAAGTAGTAGTGGGTGAGAGTGTTGCCAAACAGCATAGGATGGTGGTGTGCAGGATGACGCTGATGGTGAGAAAGGTGAAAAAGGCAAAGGCGGAGCAGTAGACAAAGTGGTGGAAGCTGAAAAAGGAAGAGTGTCATGTTGTCTTCAAGGAGGAGTTGAAACAGGCTTTGGGTAGTCAGGAAGTGCTTCCAGAGGACTGGACAACCACAGCCAATGTGATCAGGGAGACCGGTAGGAGAGTACTTGGTGTGTCCTCTGGAAGGAAAGTAGATAAGGAAACTTGGTGGTGGAATGAGGAAGTGCAGGAGTGTGTACAAAAGAAGAGGTTAGCCAAGAAGAAGTGGGACATTGAGAGGACCGAAGAGAGTAAACAGGAGTACAGGGAGACACAGCGTAAGGCGAAGGTAGCAGTGTCAAAGGCCAAACAGAGGGCGTATGATGACTTGTATGATAGGTTGAACAGTAAGGAGGGAGAAAACGATCTATACAGGTTACCACAGCAGAGAAACAGAGATGGGAAAGACGTGCAGCAAGTTAGAGTGATAAAGGACAGAGAGGGAAATGTATTGACTGATGAAAGAAGTGTGCTGGGAAGATGGAAAGAGTACTTTGAAGAGCTGATGAATGAGGAAAATGAGAGAGAAAAAAAAAAAGAGTAGACGGGGTGACCGTTGAGGAGCAGGAAGTAGCAAAGATTAGTAAGGGAGAAGTGAGGAGGGCATTGAAGAGGATGAAGAGTGGAAAGGCAGTTGGCCCTGATGACATACCAGTTGAGGTATGGAAGTGTCTAGGGGAGGTAGCAGTAGATTTTCTGACAAGAATATTCAACAAGGTCTTAGAAAGTGAGCAGATGCCAGAGGAATGGAGGAGAAGTGTGCTTGTGCCCATTTTTAAGAACAAGGGAGATGTACAGAGTTGTAGCAACTACAGAGGGATAAAGTTGATGAGCCATACAATGAAGCTATGGGAAAGAATAGTGGAAGCTAGACTAAGGGCAGAGGTCAGCATTTGTGAACAACAGTTTGGTTTCATGCCAAGAAAGAGCACCACAGATGCAGTGTTTGCTTTGAGGATGTTAATAGAGAAGTACAGAGAAGGTCAGAAGGAGCTGCATTGTGCCTTTGTGGATGTGGAGAAAGCATATGACAGGGTGCCGAGAGAAGAACTGTGGTATTGTATGAGGAAGTCTGGAGTGACAGAGAAGTATGTTAGAGTGGTGCAGGACATGTATGAGAGATGTAAGACAGTGGTGAGGTGTGCTGTCGGTGTGACAGAAGAGTTCAAGGTGGAGGTGGGACTGCATCAAGGGTCAGCTCTCAGCCCCTTCTTGTTTGCTATGGTGATAGATAGGCTAACAGACGAGGTTAGACAAGAATCTCCATGGACTATGATGTTTGCAGATGACATAGTGATCTGTAGTGAGAGCAGAGACCAAGTGGAGGAAAATCTAGAGAGGTGGAGGTATGCCCTGGAAAGGAGGGGATTGAAGGTTGTCTTAGTAAGACAGAATACATGTGTGTGAACGACAAGGACCCAAGAGGAACTTTGAGGTTACAGGGGGCAGAGATAAAGGTGGAGGATTTTAAGTACTTAGGCTCAACAATCCAGAGCAATGGAGAGTGTGGAAAAGAGCTGAAGAAGCGCGTGCAGGCAGGTTGGAATGGATGGAGAAAAGTGTCCGGTGTGATGTGTGATAGGAGAGTATCGGCAAGAATGAAGGGAAAAGTGTACAAGACGGTGATGAGGCCAGCAATGTTGTATGGTTTAGAGACAGTGGCCCTGGGGAAAAGACAAGAGTCAGAGTTGGAGGTAGCAGAGATGAAAATGTTGAGGTTCTCTTTGGGAGTAACGAGGATGGATAGGATCAGAAATGAGTACATCAGAGGGACAGCACATGTTAGATGTTTTGGAGACAAAGTCAGAGAGGCTAGATTGAGATGGTTTGGACATGTACAGAGGAGAGATAGTGAGTATATTGGTCGTAGAATGCTGAGGTTGGAACTACCAGGCAAAAGGCCCAGAGGAAGACCAAAGAGAAGATTTATGGATGCGGTGAAGGCGGACATGAAGGTCGTTGGAGTAAGAGTAGAAGATGCAGAGGATAGGGAGAGATGGAGGCAGATCATTTGCTGTGGCGACCCCTGAAGGGAACAGCCGAAAGGAAAAGAAGAAGTCAGATAGAGGAAACCGGTATCACAGGTTAGTAATTCTGGTAAAGTAAATACGGGCATAAGGACATCAAATGTAACGTATTGAATTACAATGAAACTCAAACAATATTTAAAAAACAATTGGAATAATTTCTCCACTCTACTACAGTTTATTTTTTACCTATCTGGCCATCATACGGATCTATAGCTCATTTCAAAAACATATAATGGTACTGCTGCAGATAGAACGTATATGACAGCTGGAACTTGTGAGCTCGAGACAAATGCAAATGAATAAAACGATGACATCATTACGTAATTAAAAAAAAAAATGTGAACACCACCACCACCGCCGCCACATTAACCCACCTTATCATCTTTCTGCTTTGATGCATTTTCTTTCTTCTCTCTCCCTTTCATCGGTTTCCCTCGGTCGCCGTTAACGACACGTGATGACTGGCGGTTTTGGGGACGTGGCCCGACGTTCAACCTGCTGCCATGAGCTTTACTGTCTTTATGGGACACTGGGGTCTTGCGTGCAGGACATGGAGACGACCTGCGCATGATCCAACATAAACATGCATCAACAGAGTCGGGTGCCTTAAATTCGCTTGAGTGCTAAACACATCACGGCACGCGCTTACAATAGCGATGGAAGTACCTACGCATACTTCCCTACATTCTGCAGTAATCCTGCCCTGGAGATCTACTGTGCCAGGGTAACACCATCCCACCACCTGAAGAAAGATCTCCTTCCACAAGTGGTAAAGGTGTCTCACATATCTTTGGGCTTATCAGTAGAAAAACCACTTTCATTTTCTGAACCACTTAATCCTAATTAGGGTTGCGGGGAGGCTGGCGCCCAGGACCTTTACCACCAGGCCACCACTGCTGCGACACTAAGAATAACTGTCATGAATTTATTTAGTTTTTTTATATATTCTATAATAATTTAACAAGGAAATTATTGCCTCTGCGTATAACCCATCCAAAATGAACACACACACGGGTTGCCATGCACTGGGGTGCCTGGAGTGTAGTTAGATGCCTTGCTTAAGGGCACTTTATTGATAAGAGTGGAGAAAGAGAAACTGCAGCTCAATCTGTCGACTAACACACATTTTTCCTGCTGGTTCGGGAATTGAACCGGCAAGGTCCCAAATCTACTTCTTTAACCATTAAGCCATGGCTGCCCCAATCTGACAAAAACTGCTCCCTGTATAGTGTTACGGGCATGTTTGATGAAATGACCTTTGCAACCTTTAAACATAGGTCAAGGTGAGCCAGTTTTGAGAGCCTAGTAGAGTGTCCCATACGGCTCATTTAACAGAAAGAACTGGCACTGATAGTGTGTTCACAAGAAGAATCTATGGTGGAAGCAGACAGCACCTGAAAACTTGGGCTTTGCGAGGGATACAATGGTACATATAACAACCGCGCATCACAGTGACCTCAATCGCTCAATATTAACCTGTTGTTTACTCGATGATAGTCTGATATTCAATCCAGGTCCTCTGTTCTTGTTACTCTGACCTTGGTTAATATTTAACGTCTTTCGCCATTCTTAGGTTTTTCCATAACAGTGATGCAAAACATCCATTCTGTAAATGTTTTCGTTTAAAAAAAATAATACAAACATCATTCTGGCACCAATTATATTAAACCTGATTAGTACCTTCACTTTAAAAGGGCTATTCACTTCTCCGGTAGATTAAATAACGATACAGTGGTCTCTCGAAAATAAAATGCAATTGGCCACAGTGTCTTTCTGAAACAATTTGCTTTCTTCTGAATGTGAGTCTCAATGACTCCTGAACCAGATCAGTAAACATCACTATAAATGTAAATACTATATTTTCCGAACTATACGTCGCTCTAGAGTACAAGTTGTGTTGGCCAAAAATGCATAATAAATAAGAAAAATAAACCATATACAAGTCACACTGGACTATAACTCGCAAACTCATGGAAACTCTACCTTGGCTTGGAAATCTGCTGGCAGTTTTGTGATGTTGTGGTCCTCGCTCTCTCGCTCTGATAGAGAGGCGGTTGCGTTGCATGAAGCAGTAACACCAAAAAAGTCCTAAAAATAAGTCATTTCTATTCATCTCCTTGACAACTACCTGGACATAGAGACAACTGCATTGTTGACAAGCCTCTACCTGTAGCACGTTGCTCAAACCTCAATATACGAGCTCGTTCTTCTAGCTGTGGCCAGCTAGCGTTTAGCCCGGGATTAGCTTATAGCATTGAGTTTTTTTTGTTTTCTTCATTGCAGTAATAATAATCTCCACTGTTCTCCAGTTCCTCACAAGTTTCTCGGTCACTCCAAACTTTCTTTCTGCTGTTCGATTACCATTTTCTGCTGCATCTCACTACTTGCATCTTGTAATCCGCAGAATAGGATATTCTTTTTAGAGACATTTCTTCGGAGGTGGATGAGCACTGGTACCCAAGCCTAGAGTGCCCTCTTGTGGTTGTGAGTGTAAAAATAATAAATGTGAAATTATGTTTGTTATGATGACGAACAGAATTCTATGGAATAATTTCACATACAAGTCGCATCTTCAGCCAACGTATGAAAATACGATATTTATTTAATTTATTTATTTAATGAGCACCACAGTGACCTCATTTGCTCAATTTTAACCTGTTGTTTACTCTGTGATGGTCTGATATTCAATCCAGGCACTCTGTTCTTGTTACTCTCACATTGGTTAATATCCAGCAAGGAAAATTTGGCTCTGCATGTTATCCATCCAAAGTGCACACACACACAGGAACCATGGGCGGTCTCACTGCAGTGCCGGGAGAGAAGTCGGGGGTTAGGTGTATTGCACTTCAGCAACCTTCCAGTCCCAAACCGATTTCGCACTTCCAAGTTATCACGCATGACCAGGATCACTTCTGGACATGGTGTCTTGTTTTGTTATTTTAAACATGCTAAGATACTAAACTTGTGAACTTGCGTGGGTTCATCATTCATCAAACTATCATTAATGACCTCAAATCTGCTGTAATCTCATCTATGATGTTTGAGTGCAATGCATCACACACACCTATGCTCGACCTGAACAGGCATGATGTCAGTCTCCTGGCTGAAAGTGCTGGGCTTGGAAGGTGTGTTGTCCAAGTGGAAGCTCTCCAGCATGGTCATGATCTCCCTCACATGCTTATTCTCTTCATTGATCTCCTGCCAAACCTGACCACAGGAATTCAGAGCAAGACTGAAACATCTACACATCAGTCATTTTCTAACTCCAACAGACCTGAATGGTACCAGACTATGGATTGGTTAAAAAAAAAAAAAAAGGACCTGGTTGCTGGTTACCTGCTGCCATTTTTGCTGCGCAGTCGAGTCTCGGACAGAGAGCAAGTACTTCCTAATCTGTTCCAGCACCCCCTGATAGCACACCACTGCCGAGCTGTAGTTCCCCAGCAAGGCGTACTCTCTCGCCAGCTTCACGTTCTCACTAATTTCCAACAAACTCATTCCTGTAAGCAGAGAAACAGATACCACATAGATGAAGTGCTAGAAAACAAACCTGCATTGTGTCAACTGGGATCCAGGATTAAAAAACAGCATGTAATAATCAGTGTTCCCATTAGGCTAAACTGGCATGACATTGCCGCAAATTATTTTAGATTGGCGCAAGGAATTATTGGTACTGTGCCAGTAATTTTTTCCTTTGTTTTTTTTTTAAATTCTACAATCTACAGCTTGTTCGTAAATAATGTTAAACAACTGTCAAAATGTTCGGCATCTGTCGGAAATAGACACACACACCCTACAGAAGGGGGATGCCCTCTCTCACACCCTCCCCATGCTTCTTGACATTAAGCAAACTACGCTGTCAAGATTGGCTGCTTTGCAGCCAATGCCTCCAGTGTCCGAATAATCTGAACACAGTACAGTCGGCCCCCTACTTACAAAATGAATCTGTTCCAGAGCCTTTTTCGTAACGCGGAAGTTAGTAAGTAGAGGTGCATTTTACATGTAAAACGTCTGATTCGTTCCAAGGTTCCCAAGACTACCCCATAAACCCTTTGGAAATTATAAAAGTACACCAATTTTGTATGAAATATGAATGAAATGTTAAAAGTAAAAGAAAATTTATTAAATCATTAAAAATTTTATTAACATATTAAACCATTTTATTCACATATTTATTAATTAAATTATTAAACATTTTTTATTAATGCACATACACACACAACACTGTCTCTCCACCTCTCTCTCTCTCTCTCACACACACACACACACACACATTACACATCTCTGACATTTGTGTATTGTGGCACGCTCCGCTGAATGCGGGCAGAATTCAAAGCACATTCCCTGCTTGACAGATCGGAGTTCCAAACTCAACTTTAACTTGATTCCTTGAGGGATCGGAGGTCCAGATGAGCTGCGTTTTGCTCACATTCTGCAAAGTGCACCACATTTATTAAACATTTACTGAATTAAACTTAAAAAACTAAACTAAAAACTAAGAGAGTTAAGCCTCATTTCATCTCTGACTGACTCTGTAGGCAGTCTCTCTCCATCTCACACACCCACACACACTGTCGCTCGCTCGCTCGCTCGCGCGCTCTCTCTCTCACACACACACACACACACACAGAACTCTGTCTCTCTGGTGTTTTGCCGAATGCGGGCTCCGCCCACACACAACGCGCAGCTGATGGAACAATTGTATTTAAATGGTTAAATGGACAGGATGTTGTATTTAAAGCAGAATTACAGTACCTGTTTGAAAGATCAGAGGTCTTGATTTAATATTAACTTGCTTTCTTGCGAGATCAGAGGTCTTGTTTCACGGAGCACTCTGCTCTTGTTTCAATATCGTGCCGAAATAATCGCCTCCCTCACTGTATTTCCGCTTTAAGGTCTCCTTCTGCTTCAATATCATCCCAATTGTAGAGGCGTTTTGGCAATAACGAAATATACCGCTGAAATGATTCTCAAAACAAGTAACAGTCCTGTTCAACTCTCCTTCAAACAAGCTTTATGGGTGCAGTACTATGGAGATTCAGCTCCCTCCTGGCCAGTGGGAGGCCGGTGGAGCAGGATGTTGGGAGACAGCCAATGAGAGAGAGCAATTCGCGCATCGTGTGAAATTTTGATCGGTGCGTTTGGCGCTTTTTGTAAGAGGAGGTTGTTTTCGTATACAGGGGATGAAAAGTTAGGAAAATGTTTTTCGTAACCCGGAGTTTTCGTACCCAGGGGTTTTCGTAAGTAGGGGGCTGACTGTATAGTGATCCTCGCTATTTCATGCTTCAGTGCATTGTGGGTTTTTCAAAAATATTCATCGAAAAATTTAAAAAATAAGGAAAAATATGGAAAAAGTTAAGGAAACTGCCGCGAAACCAAGCCAATTCTGCAAAAAACCCAAACAAAAAAAAAAAAAAAATCAATCCAACAAAACAACTTGCATTTTTATGTTAGGTGCACATCTGTGTCTACTACATGTCCAACCCTTGTCACGGGGTAGTAGCTTGTGCAACTTTATGACCCGGAGAGCTATGCCAGCCGAAACACTAGTTCTTGGTAGGGCCACCCAAGCTGGACAGGTCAAAGGGCAGACTAATCTGGATGACAACTCTCCTAGAGTATAACAGGTTGGTGTAGAGTTAACAACTCTACCTGGAAAATCAACTGTTACAGAAACATCAACGACAAATCAAAATCATTATGACTTGGGAACAGAAGGGCTTCAACACAGGAAAACCACATGGGAGCTGTATTGCTGACTCCCCTTCTTCGCCCCAAGAAACCAACAAGATTAGCTACGTGAAACATCAGGACAATGTATGAGACGGGCAGGTCCTTCCAGATTGCAAAGGAAATCAGAAAATACAGCATCTCCATCCAAGGACTGAGTGAGACAAAATGACTCCAAACAGGCCAAGTAAAGCTAACAACGGGAGAAACAGTGCTGTACTCAGGACATACTGAGGAAGGTTCACCACACACCCAGGGAGTTGCCTTGATTTTAACACCACAGGCACGACAAGCTCTTGTAGGATGGGAACCAGTAATCACAAGAATTATCACAGCCAAATTTGCCACAAAGAAAAAAAACATCAACATGAATATCATCCAATGTTAGGCCCCTATCAACGATGCAGACGATGACAGCAAAGAGATCTTTTACCAACAACTGCAGAGCATCTTGGACAAACGCAAAGCGAAAGACATCACAGTGCTCATGGGTGACGTGAACGCAAACATAGGGAGTGACAACACCAGATATGAGGAAGTAATGGGAACACACGGACTGGGACAAATGAATTAAAATGGAGAAAACTTTGCTAACCTGTGCTCCCTGAACAGACTGATGATAGGAGGAAGTGTTTTCCCCTCAAAAGCAGATCCACAAAGCCACGTGGCGATCTCCAGATTACATCACAGAGAACCAAATAGACCAGATCTGCATTAACCAGAAGTTCCAACGATCTTGCCAGGACGTAAGAGTGAGACAAGGAGCAGATGCGCCATCAGATCACCATCTCCTTATAATGGCAGTACGACTCTAGCTCAAGAAGCTAACCACTAATAACAAGACAAGCCCAAGATACAACACCAACATGCTAAGGAACCGCAACACACAAACTAAGTTCCAACTCAACCTCTCCAACAGATTCCAACTTCTCCAAGATCTTCTAGAGGACAAAGGTATAAGTGTGGAGACCCAGTGGGAACGCACCAAGAAACTCTGGCATGACACCTGCCAAGAGATACTGCCGCACCCTGGTTACACTCAGAAGTTGAGCGTCCTTAATTATATACGCCCGAAGACACTCCGATCTCATAGCTGTAGTAGGGTCGACCGGTCATAGACGAGCATAGTGCAAAACATGAACAAACAAAACAACAAATAAAACAAACTAAAAGGAACAAAAACAATTTGACTCAGAACTCCGCGACGTCACGCTCTAGGCAGCGCCATTTTGGAGACGTCACTCCAAGTTCAATGTAAAAGAACACGAAGCGTAACAAAGTTTATCCTTTTGGTATTGTTTGATAAACATGCTACAGAACATAAAATCTCACGCATAAACATTAACTTAAGATACTGCACTGGAATGAGATTTCCTTTCGGCTTTTTCCCTTTATCAGGGGTCGCTACAGCGAATGATTCGTACGTTTGATTTGGCATAGATTTTTACATCGGATGCCCTTCCTGACAACCCTTTAGCAAGGGACAGAAACACGCTGGGTTTTGCAGCCTACTGATACCGTACTGGAATAATAATTGAAAAAGACTAATACAACAGTTCAGAGAAAATTGTCGTTTCTTCAGGAGAAAGTCTTATTTCTTCAGAAGAGACATCCAATGTTTTCTATCGCTTAGCCAGAGAAGACGCACAGCGTTTGAGTGGTATCACAGAGCTTAACTGGTAATTAAAACACACAAAAAAGAGGCTCATTGACAAGTTGTGTGCGAATGAGGAAAAGGGGGCGTTACATCAATCAATCAGCAGGAAGGAGGACAGCCATTGGCTGAATTTGAGTGACGCGTCAGATGCTCCGCAGTCCGCGAATACTCAAACCGTGGGTGTAAAACCGCGAATAGTCAAGGGCCTACTGTATACACACATATACATGTACGTATACGTCAGTAAGTGGGTCAATCCTACTTCACAGAAATCTGCGCGGGGGTCTTGGTCCCCATTAACCGCGCAAAGTGAGGGATCCCTGTATTGATGCAAGCTCAATTCTCCTTCATGGAAACACTGGTGATGATCGATTTCAGTCATTTCCTCTGTGAAAATCTGTAAACTAGTCAGAGTTCATAAGTGTGTATTGTTTTATAAATCATAATTTGGCAAGATTCACAATTAATTATTAATGTTCAGAGTTCCACAAAAACCTCAATGATTAACCTGTTTACACTGTTTGAGTAATTACCCCAATCTGTTAATTCTATGATGGTCATGGGGAGGCTGAGCCCATATCAGAGCCCAGCTAACACTGCGAGGGTACACCCTGAACAGATATCCAAACCATTGCAGAACCAACACACAGACAACTATTCACTCTCACGGGCAATTTGGAACAGCCATTTAGCCCAATTTGTATTAGGACTACTGGGTACCTGGAATAAACCCATGCATGAATTCAAGGTCCGAAAAAGAAAACGGCAAAACCTGGGACTCGAACCCACGTCCTTGTTGTGAAGTACACGTGCCAAAAAGCTACACCCCTGTACTGCCCTTCCTTTATCCATGCTATTTTGATCTAGTTGAGAATTTGTGTCCACATACAACAAAATGTGTTAATAAAACAGTGGCATGTCACTACATTTAATGCAACAAAAAAATAAAATAAAAACTGACACCTGTCAATATCGAGTAGAGATATCACGATATCGATAATTCAGACTAGTCGTTATAGCTAGCAACAAGTGTTTTAAACCCATTTTATACTAAATAAACACAAGACAATGTATACTTAAGAATAAAGTCATCCATGTAGGTTTGTGTGGTATGAAATGTTTCAGATTAGAAATAAAAATGAGAAAAGTAAGAGCTAACTCTGGAAATCTTTACTAGCCGTGTCATGAAAACACAAGTCACTACAAACTTTTAAATAAACCCGAAGACAAACTATTACAACTTACTAGACGCATTGGTGTTGAAAACCTCCACGAACAAAGCATAACCTCAGTTTCGACGTTTTTACAGCGGGGAAAAAAAAAAAAGAAACCCGGCAACTTTTCTTTATTCAGAGATGTTACTCAGTAATAGCGCTGAAGTTTTGTAAAGACGTTGGAAGCAAACTGCGCATGCGTGGGATAAGTACTGCGCATGCGCAGTATTAAGTATGGCTGTATATCAAACTTCCCAAAACCCCTACTTTAGTGCACTGGTGTACTCTGATGCCACGCCATATATAGTGCACTGACGTGTCAATAAGGAGTCGTTTGGGATTCAACCAAAACCACAGACGACTCGCAAAAACAGTTGACATAGGAAACGCCCTGCTGATATAAACTGATATAAACTTAATGTAAAAATGTTTAAAAATTATTTTTCATGCAATCAAAAGTTATCATCCAGCAAAGTTCATTCTCGCTCATTTGCCGAACTACTTAATTATATGGGGAAGGCTGAAGCCTGTCTCAGCCGACACTGGGTGAAGGCGGAGTAAACCCTGAACAGCTTTCCAGACCAGGTTCATTTTCTGAACCGCTTAATCCTAATCATGGGCGCGGGGAGGCTGGTGCCCATGTCAGCCATCTCTGGGCGAGAGCGGAGTACACCTTGAACAGCTCACCAGGCTATGGCAGGACAAACACACAACCATTCAAACTCGCACCTTCTTCTTTTCCTTTCGGCTGTTCCCTTCAGGGGTCGCCACAGCGAATCATCTGCCTCCATCTCACCCTATCCTCTGCATCTTCTTCTCTTACACCAACGACCTTCACATCCTCCTTCACCGCATCCATAAATCTCCTCTTTGGTCTTCCTCTAGGCCTTCTGCCTGGCAGTTCCAACCACAGCATCCTACTACCAACATATTCAATCACACTCACACCAAGCGGGCAATTTGAACAGTAAATTAGCATGATATGCATGTTTATGGACAGTGGGAGGAAGCAGGAGTAACCTGGTGGAAACCCCCTCCAAGGAACACCATGGGTAGTCCCAAGACATGCACAGTAGACTATTTAATTGTTCTGAATTATCTCTCATTGTTGATCCGAGTGTGAATTGTTGTGTGTATGTGTGTTGGCCCATAATACACTGGTGAGCCGTTCAGGGTGTACCCCATTTTTTCCCCAGTGTTGTCTGAAATAGGCACTAGCCTCCTTGTGACCCGAATAGGATTACGCCGCTCGGCTACCATCGGAGTCTGATGAGACATATAACAGAAAGTAGTACTGACATGTATTTGTACAAAAATCAGTTCTGTATATTAGATAAGGAGAACATAGGGTAATCACATGACTTTTCATATTACAATGAAAAGCCTCTGTTTGGGGGCAGTGGCGGCCTAGTGGTAAAGGGCGCAGGATCGCTGATCCTAAGGTTGGGGGTTGAAGTCCCACTTTCCACAAGGTTATCACCGTCACCCCAGTGCAGCTAACTGAGTTATCAAAGGATGGCCATGTCCCCCACTGTCTATGGTGTGAGGTTCCTGTAAAAGAACCATTGCTGACTTTCGACAAGAGCAGCTGCATAGTCGTCAGCGTGTTTCCGCCCTGCGATGGCCTGGCGAGCTGTCCAGGGTCTACTCTGCTCTCACCCGGAGTTGGCTGGGATGGGCACCAGCCTCCCCACGACCCTAATTAGGATTAAACGGTTACAGAAAATGATGAACTATGCCTCTGTTTGCAGAGTAATTTTTTTTTTAATCTTTACACAAAAGAGAGCAGCAGCTTTTAATAGAATCAAACAAACTATGCATGCAAGCTTTTATTAAGTTTGGGTTTCATTACCTTTTCAGGAAATTCTGGCCAAATATCTGAAAATAGTCTTTCCTGATTTTCTTTTTATTAACAACTGAACGAAATGTAAAGACAAACCACTGACAGCTCCTTCGTGTTTTGGAAATGAAGGATAAAACACTCGAGTGCATTCCTTTAATGCATCTTAATGTTCATCCCAGTTGGTTCGTGATGAGGACGCACATCCACCATCTTACTGTATGATTACTTACAGAAGGATGTAAAACTCCCCAGAACATACGAGATTCAGCTTAATATGAATCATCAAGATTAACTTTTTTTTTTAACTTATTTTTTCCCAACTTGAACACAGAACTCACACAGAAAACAGAAGCAAAGTCCTAAAATGATGAACAACAGTGTATTGTGTTCGAATGAAATCTTAATGAGATGGCCAGGGACGGTCCATGCATGAAGGTTATGATGGACTTTATGGACATGTGACACATGAGGGCCTGAAACAATCGAGTGTAAGCACAAGTGATGCGGCTTCTGTGCAGACAGGGAGAGGGGCTGCACTTGTTCTTATTTTTCCTAACAAAAAAAAAAAAAAAAAAAAAAAAAAAAAAGGCACATTTCTTTGCTGGATTTCTGTAAAATGCTCAAAATGTCCAACATGCACTTCTGTTTCTTGTTCATTTTTTTGGACACAATCATCCAGTGCCATCCACAGCTGTCACATTTCAAAACCAGATGTGTACAAGTATATTTAAAATGATTTCAAGTTCCTTGTCCTCATGTTAAAAATGTTTGTTTTGCTTTTTCAATGTCACTCAAAATCGAAGTGACTCCACCGAGGGGAGAGAAGGGTGGAGCTACAAATACTGATCGAATCCAAAGCTCGTCAACTTCCTAGTGAAGAATACCGAGAGCAGCGAGGTCTAAAACTACAGTTTAATAAAATAACATCAACAACAAAAGAAAAGGCACATGTACAGCAGTCGGTCTGATGTTTATAGACACGCAAGCGTGTGCGAGTCCTTCGGTCTCCGGGTCCGGGAAGTTAGCAGCACTGGGAGGATTTGTGCAGTTGTAGTTTCCTGGCGATGTGTTACCGGTCATTGGCAGTG
The DNA here is from genome assembly GCA_024760905.1 of Plotosus lineatus. Lineage (NCBI taxonomy): Eukaryota > Metazoa > Chordata > Actinopteri > Siluriformes > Plotosidae > Plotosus > Plotosus lineatus. The sequence continues at coordinate 21,274,021 of CM045731.1, forward strand.
ACGAGCTCGAACCACTGCCTCAGAGCGTCACTCAGCGTCTCGGGCAGGGCGTTGACATCGCGTAGGATCACATAGAACGGAAACGGAAATTCATCCATGTAAGAGCGGATCTCCGGAAGTTCACCAGGTCCTTTGAAGATGGGCACTTTAATATCCAAAATAGAGTCCTGGAACATGGACATGGATACGGCAAGTTAAAAAACAAACAAACATAAAAACCTCCTCAACATTATATTTAATTATAAAACAGACTCAAATTAAAGTCTTTGGGTTGGTAGGTAAGGTAGGTCTGGTGGGCCTTTCCCCCCTTGGTACCCATTTATCTGCTATTCTTGATTTCGAGCAGTTAGCTTATCTCTAATTTTAATTTTACAATTAAAATACCCAACATAACTAGCATTGTCTCAGGAAAATGAGATAAAAAAGCATGCTCAAATGCATGCATGTAAAAATTGGACAGTCTATATATGTCCATCTATCTAGCTCTCTCTCTCTCTCTCTCTCTCTCTCTCTCTCTCTCTATATATATATATATATATATATATATATATATATATATATATATATAAATGAATTAATTCCAATTAAGAAGTCATGTCTGTAAATTCTAAATGACCATGATCACCATAATAAATAAATAATCAAAATTAGCTGATTGAAAGACCAATATAAGGCAAATTTGCATATCAAAACATGGTTTAAATTATTTTTAAATAATGTTGGACAATTAAAAAAAAAAAAAAAACTGTAAATTCCCCTTGGAAAAAAAAAAAACTTAAAGTAAAACAAAACAAAAAACAAAAAAAAAACAATCAACCCCTGCAAGTTACAACAGTGTGATTGGTTGATAACACACAAGTTAATTTGTTAGTTGAAAAAAAAAAAAAAATCAAACCTGTCAATATCTTAATTTCTCATTGTATATTTTATACAAAACCTAATCAGATTTCAGAGAAATTAATTCCTAATTTTATACATATATAATAACTTGATCTATTTTTAATCAATGTACAAAAAAAGTAAAAATAAATCTACGAATAAATAGCAGGCGACCACACGTTCTGCTTCAAATAAATCAAGCAATAAAAATATTTTAGTGAAAAAAATTATGCCCTCAAAAATTTTAAGAGAACAAGGTTTGGACAGAACGTGCTCATAGATTCTCTGAAAAGAAACAGATGGATATTTTGAACCTGAGGCAGAGTCGAAAGTGATTCCATGTGCAGATCCTCCAGACTATTAAAAGTTGTATTACCACAAATTAATGCCTAAACAGTACGTCCTGCCACCAGGTTAATTTCTAAACTGAAATCTGTGCAAAGGGCTGGAAATGGTCGTACTCTGGAGTTGGGGTTATCCAGCACTATGAATATGATGAAGACATTGGCACTGCGAGCTGCTTGAACTGCTGCCGATACTCTCTCTTTCCCCTCCAGAAAAAAGCCCCTCCCATCAGAGATGATCAGCAACAACTGCGCCATCTCTGCACATTAAACATGCAACATATTAACTGGCAAAAGTTTACAGATTACATTTGTCAACATTTATAGAAAAGACAACCATAAGAAAAAAAAAAAAAAGAAAGAAAACTCAGACTGAACCTGTATTTGAAGAACTTGGATTTTGATGTTTGGCTGCTATAAACATGTTGGCTGAAGTCTCCAAAAACTACAAGACAAGGAAATATTATGTTATAATAAATAAAATATAATAGTGGGTAACTAGTTAGCACGTCCACCTCACAGCAAGGTCATGGGTTTGAGTCTCAGGCTTGGGCAATTCTGTGTGGAGCCTGCATGTTTTCTTTGTGTTTAAGTGGGTTCCTCTGGGTACTACAGTTTCCTTCCATAGTCCATACACGTACACAGTAGGCTGACTAGCTGTTCCAAATTGCCTCTAGGTGTGGGAAAGAGTGTACAGTAAATGGTTGTATGTGCGTTGGCTAAGCAATGCCCTGGTGAGCTGCTCCGGGTGTAAGACATGTATATTAGGCTAACTGGCTGTCTCAAATAGCCACCCACTAGGTGTGAGCATGTGTGTAAATACAGTGATGCCTCACTTTCTGCAGTTAATTGGGACCGAGATCCCCACACGACCATCGAAATCCGCGAAGTAGGATCACCCCCCCACCGACGTATGTGGACATGTATATGTGTATATAATATCAACAAATACATATTCAATGCTATAAATGCTTACAGTAACATTTAAACATTAAAAAATAACCTAAGATGGAAATAAAATATAAATACTCACACATACAGATGGTATTGCATGAGAAGAAGATGGCACACATACATACATACACGTGCACGCATGCGTGCAAATGTGCGTGCACACACAGATGCAACAATATAAGTAATTTCGATGGGAGATTTTGGGTTGTTTTTTGTTGGTTTAGGGTTTTTTGTTTTTTTTTGCATAATTGGCCTTGTTTTTGTGACATTTTCTTTCACTTTTCCCCCCCATTCTTCTAAATTTCCTTATTTTTAAATTTGATTAATATTTATTTATTTATTTTAAAAAAAAAACACGATGCACTGAATCCGGATGAATTGAAGTGCAAAGTAGGGAGGGATCCCTGTAGTTGTTTGTGTGTGTGTGTCTTGAGGGGGGGATTTGCAATGGTCTGGGTTAAGCGGTTCGACAAATGAGTGAGTCACTTTTTTTGACTAAGTAAAGACTATTAAAATAGTAATTGAAGACACATTTGATATTTTTGCATTGACAAACACAAACGGACATGGGAGGACAAATCTGGGGACGGTGAATTCCTTAAGCAACACACAGAGCAATACACAGGGTTTACTGATACACGGATACACAGTTCAAGAGCGCTAGATCTTTACTTGAGCTATCCTCGTCTTCTTTTGCTGGAACTGGCAGAGCCGCAGGATTCGGGCACCTGATTGGTCATTAAATTGTTGCTGGAATGGGTGGAGCAACTGGACGCTCTCACCAAAGCTGTAGCAAAGGGAAAAAAATAATTACCAACCTGGTCTCATAACCTTCTTCAAACTATGTAGATAAAGAAATTTTTAAACAGCAAAATAATTATTTTAGTACATTTTCGCCAATCGCCCCAACCAGCCAGCACACCCCTACATGTGCACAGGACACTGTCGGAGAAATATTCTCTCCACCTTCTTCTGCATATATGAACTCGGAGGTACCGTGACTGGCTGGCATCAATGTGATTACCAGGGGAAGCAGAAACTACAATCTTCTTCCCAAAAGAAAGTATACCAACCTGCACACTGCCACCTGTCCCACTTCCAGCAGGGTAAGAGCGTTCACAATCACAGAGACGGATTCAAACGCCAACTACAGTATGAAAGACACAGCACATGCTTTAAAAAAAAAAAAAAAAAAAAAAAAAAAAACTTGAAACCTGAGGTATTTTCTACTCTACCTGTTTGGAGTGGTTGTCCACCATGCTGGATGAGTCATCCACAGCCAAGCAGATCTGATAGTCTCTCTTGCTGGGCTTCGTCCTCCTCAACCAGATCTTGTCTTTACGGAACTGGCTGGCGATATATGGGATGACCTTACGCATGTTTAATCGTTTTCCCGTGCGATAATCACCCCTGCATGGCGAAAAGATGAGGTTTGCCATCAGATCAAAGAATACTGGTTGGAGTAAATCAATAAATTAAGAATAGCATATTTAAACACGTTAGGAGGAAAAACGCATGGGACTGACTTGAGCTTCGCTGCCTGTGTGGGCTCCAAAATGAGGCGAAGCTGCTCACACAGTTGCTGCGACAGAGGTTGGGTGAGCGCTTGATACTGCTGCCACATCGCTGCTGCTACACTCTCCTGCCGGACACAAGAGTCAGAACGTAGAGTTCAGCTGAATTAAACAAATCTACACACCCTCAGAGCAGCTTTGCAGAAATTCTGCACTACTAGCTATCACAGACTTCATGTCAAACAGTCTTCTTATTCCAGATGAATCGGTCAGGATTTGAGACGTAGTTCACAACAACAATCACGACAGTGATGGAGCTCATCAGTGTATTTTACACTTGATCTGTGAGCAAAATCCTGTTCACAGCCATGCATGTATTTTGACCAAATTTGGTGGGGGCACTACCCTACCAGTGTCCCATCAATGATTTGATTCCGGAATATTAAAGTCACAAAGTTTTAGAAGTGTGGCACCTGTAAGATTTGAACAAGTTCTGACAGACATGCTGTTACTGTGGAACAATAATAGAAACGGCTGAGAACCAGAGTGTTCTAACCAACAGAAATCAGCATTGCACCTTCCGGACCATAAGATGCGCCAGCTTATAAGGCGCACCGGCTATGAACGAAATTTGCTCATACATAAGGCGCACCGGAACATATGGTACATTAAGTGAAACAAGTCAGATAAGTCAAATTTCATTCAACTCATTCACAAATAACTCAAATCATTGTTCCATTTTAATACATAAAATATAAAATAATACACTTCGCAATAACTCCACATTGTTCAGTTGTAACAATAAACTCAGTTTTACATTTCATTCCTCTTCCACAAATCCATCAAATTCTTCATTCTATCTCTGGGTTTAACAGTTGCAAGAGTTGTACATAAAACCCGGATCACTATTATTTTTTATTAGTATAAATATTTTACTATCTATTTATTCCCTTGCGCAGATCAATAGAGACCGAGATTAGGTGGAAAAAGTCTTCCGGGTCATGATAAACTTCTCTCAGTCACTGCCCCTTAAAGTACCGACGTCATCACAGTAACAAACTTGACGGCGCTCATTCGCAGTGCGAGTACTATTTTTATTACAGAACGGAGGTCATTACTCTTAAGAAGCTGTTTCGGTGTAACTTCTTCTTCCTTTCGGCTGTTCCCTTCAGGGGTCGCCACAGCAAATCATCTGCCTCCATCTCACCCAGTCCTCTGCATCTTCTCTTACGCCAACGACTTTCATGTCCTCCTTCACCACATCCATAAATCTCTTCTTTGGTCTTTCTCTAGGCCTTCTGCCTGGTAGTTCCATTGTATCAGTGTAATTGTAAATTCAAAAAGGTTAATCCGAGGTCTCAGGAGGAGACCTGTAGCAGTGCTTTATCCCAGTGATGAACGTGAGACTCATTAAGCCAGCTGAGTAAGCGTCCTGAGATGCAGAAGCATCCTGGTAACAAGACAGATGGACAGTAGAGACGGAAATTAGGCGGGAAAAGTATTCCAGTCTCGTGACGTAAACTTTTCTCAGCCACTCATGTATTACTCATTGAGTCACCTGATTAGGATAGCAGTAATGCCAGTATTTGGACATAAAGCCTGGATCTCTCTAACTTACGACCGGTTGACACCAATATCTAGTGGTTGGAGTTCTTTGTTTAATCCACCAGAATTATGATAAGCTCCGAATTAGTTTGCTTCACTTGGGTTTTGACGGTGTCAGTGAGATGGAGGTGCGTGGCTTCATTCACACACAAGGCGCACAGGATTATAAGGCACATCGTCAATTTTTTTTGGAAGATTAAAAGCTCTTAAGTGCGCCTTATGGTCCAAAAAAAACGGTAAGTAAAACGCGTTGAGTGTGCTTTTAAATTCTATCCTGGATTTCTTCTCTTCTGGAGAGGTAGGATTTTGATTTTGTACCGCTGTCTACTTGCTTCAGTTGGACTTGGTTGTTGTCACTAATATTTTCAAGTATAGGATTCTTAGCTGGTTCTGTAGTGCTGAATCAGCTGTTAGTTTTGGGCTTCCTTATGGTGTGAATTGGAGGCGGGACCCAGAAAGTATATAGTGAAAGTATTCCCTGCTACAAATGTGATGTTTATAGCGGATAGGAACACTGACCATTTATTTCAACAAGTCCTTGAATAGTGGTAATTCAATAATCATCTTGGCTTTGTTGAAGTAGAACTATCAAGCCTAAGGCCAGTAGACAGGTCCTTTAGGACCTGTGATGAGGTTAGGTGCCCCAGCTGTGATGTGTGCATGCTACAAGGTAGTTGGTAAGAGTACGACCTGTCTACCTACGCATGCAAAGATTGGATCCAGCTGATTGAGCAAAGACATACAGGGCTATGCAGACAGTCATGACACCAAGCGTTTCTATGACGCCTTGAAGACTGTGCATGGACCTCAGTCCAGTGGTTCCTTCCCCCTCCTCACTACAGCTGGGATGCAGCTGCTGACTGAGAAGAAGCAGATTTGTCAGAAGTGTCCTGCTCAACCGTCTCCTCCAGCATCTTGAGCAGGGTCTCCTCCCAGAAATTCAGTGTGGCTTTTGTGCCGAAAGTGCAACAGTTGACAAGATATTTGCTGCACACCAACTCTAGGAAAAATGCCAAAAGCAGCACAGCGACCTCTTTGTGACCTTTGTCGATCTGACAAGACTTTCGACATTGTCAGTAGGGATGGCTTATGGAAGATAATGGAGAAGTTTGGCAACCCAAGCAAGGTCATCACAATCATCCGGCAGTTCCATGACAGCATGATGGTGAAAGTATTGGATAACTGAGACAAGTCAGAGGCTTTCCTAGTGACAAATGACATGAAACAAAGCTGTGTTCTTGCCCCGACGCTCATCAACATGGTCTTTTCAACCATGCTGACGAACGCTTTTCTTGATTACCAAGATGAGATGCATGTCAGATGCAGGACAAACAGTGGACTGTACAACCTCAGGCGTCTGTAGGCTGTTACCAAGGTGAAGGAGACTGTCACCAGAGATTTCTTGTTTGCTGACGAGTGCACCCTCAAGACCGGCACAGAACAGAAGATGCAGCACGAAATGGACTGCTTCTCAAGAGCCTGTGACAACTTCGGTCTTACCATAAGCACCAAAAAGACTGAAGTAATGTACCAGCCCATGCCAGAACAACCCTACTAGGAACCACACATCACAGTAAAGGGACAGGAACTCTAGGCTGTCAACAGCTTCACCTATCTGAGCAGCAGACTTTCAAGAGCGATGAACATCAATGCAGAATTCAACAATAGGATTGCCAATGCCAGCTCTACCTTTGGAAGACTCTGTAAGAATGTGTGGGAGCAAAGAGGACTCTGCCTTGCCACCAAACTGAAGGTCTACTGTGCAGTGGTGCTCACCACCCTCCTCTACACCTGTAAGACCTGGACTGTTTACAGCAGACTTGCCAAACAGCTCGACCGCTTTCACTTGAGCTGTCTCCATAGACTCCTCCACATCAAGTGGCAGGACGAAGTCCCTAACAGGGAAGTCCTGGAACAAGCCAGCATTCCCAGCATCCACACCCTCCTTCAGAAAGCGCAGGTCAGATGGGCAGGACATGTTGTCAGAATGATGGACAGTCAACTGTCAAAACAGCTACTGTATGGAAAACTTATGAAAGCAAGAATTCAGTTCGGGGACAGAAGAAATGCTTCAAAGATGGCCTTAAAGCGGCCCTCAAGGACATGAACATCAATGTCAGCACTTGGAACAGCTTGCTATCAACCGCTCAGCTTGGCGAGGCAGAATATTCACAGGTACCCGGTACCCGTGCAGCAGAGAAGCAACGAATTGCACATGCACAGCGTGCAAAGCTCGAGCTGCCTCCACTTCCATTGCAGCACCTACCCACACATGTCCTGTGTATGGGTGAGCATTTCAGGCTCGGGTTGGCCTCACTAGCCATCTTCAGACCCACAGCCATGGATCATAGATCTGATATGAAGTCATGGTTATCTTCAACCTCGAAGGACGAACAACAACAGTAAGTAAAATGTAAAAATTACATGAATGTTTTTGCAATAAAAAAAACAAACAAACAAAAAACCCCCCTCAGATGATTCTCATAACATGGTTCATGGTCATAAGGAAGATCTAGGAAGCTCCTTTTTGTTGTTGTTATTTAACAGCAGACCTTGTGTCAAAATATGATGTCATTTTTCAGTTTATTTTGGGGTTAGACCAGTGTGGCTCTCAGCCCTTCACATGGAATCCAATCCCCATTAAAAAAATTCTTCAGTTTATTTGCATCAATGTTTTCAGAAAACATCAGAAGGCAAGCATGTAGGTAATTAAAACCAGTATCCACATAGTACATATTTATTGCATTATCTATGCTGCATGATGGCGGTACCTTGCACTGTAAGAGCACTTTGAGAGCTTAAATTTAGAAAGACAAAGGGCTTCAAAATGCTTCCCAACTTTTTAGCAGTAAATGTAAACCTACCTTTCTCATTAGGCTGGTAGAAATATATTGTATTTTTACAGAGGCAATGAGCTTACTAAAATACTGGTCATGATTTGAGGCAATTTCATATTGAACAGTTTGGGATTTAGGAACCAAAAAAAAAAAAAAAAGAGAAAACCTCTTCTGGAGATCCTGGGGTCTGCCTTTGCCACGCTTCCAGCTGCAGTTCTAAATCTCTCCTTAAGAGGTCTGGATCTTTAATCTGAAGCTATCACACACACACACACACACACACACACACACACACACACAGTAATGCATAATATGTATGATGGTAATAGGATAGTCATTATTAGTTTTCCAGTCGAATTCAGTCACCACCTGAAGAATTTCTGTCAATAATTCAGGCACGGTGTGTATGGTGGACTCTTTACTCCTCTCCATCTTCGTCTCTTCATCATGACTCGACATCCTCTCTGGTTGGCCTTCTTCCTCTTTATGCTTCTCAGTGTCCAGTGTGCCACTTTCCATACCTTAAAAAAAAAAAAAAAAGTATCCTGAACGTCATATACTTGTGCATGTATAACCATCAAGGGGATATTCAGTGATATCTACTGCGCCTGAGGAGACTACATGTTTTAGGATCTACACAGTAACAAAACAAAAACTTGGAAGGCAGTACAGTCATAAAATGTCCTTTTATCTGTCTGTCCACAGTTGCCTTCCATGCACAGACTCAAAAACACCATGACCAATTATTACTGTTTTTGGTGTGGATGGGAAAATACACAGGCCTACTGATTTTCAAGATGGTCTGATATTCACTATGGCTACCGTGGGCTGGATAGCTTTCCTCTTACTTCAGTGACTGACACAGCTTGAGTTTTTTCCTCAACTGTTTGTATTCAAGCGTTAGCCTGAGGTTGAGAGGTGAATAATGTGCATAATTATTAATTCAAAATATTTTCTCATTTCTGATTGGTGGAAAGCCATCAAATAATTCTTGATATTCTTCTGCAGGTGAATTTATGCATCACTGACATTGCACAAGTTGAAAATACTTTGAAATCATAATAAAAAAAAAATAATTATAAAATTAGTATTTTATATTATGTTGAGAATTACAGGGATCCCTCACTTTCCACAATTAATTGGGACCGAGATCCCCAAGTGACCATCGAAATCCGCGAAGTAGGATCACCACCCCCTCCCCCAGCCGACATGTACGTACATGTATATGTGTACAATTAATAACAATAAATACATATTTAATGCTCTAAATGCTTATAATAACAATTAATCATTAAAAAATAATGCATAAGATGGAAATAAAATATAAATACACACATACAGATGTTGTGCAAATGATTTGATATGTTCCCCGAACCACAATTTCTCTGTTCAAGACTTTTATACCAGTGCCATCAAGTGTGAAAAAAATGCCCATTGATGGAATAACCTGTTCATTCAGGTCATCAGCTGGCTTTATTTTCCTTCTATATAAATGTTTCCAAGCCTCAGTGCCCTGATAATAACATGCTGGAATCAAAACCAAAGATGGTCCAACCAAAAAAATAAGAACTTGCAAGTTTTTACACTTACACACACACACACACACACACACACACACACACACACACACACACACACACACACCTCTCTCAGAGGCTTTGGAGCTATCCAGCTTCTCTGGCTTGAGCTCAGGAGCATCCACTGTCTGAATCTTTTTCTCCTCTTCTGTATCCATAGCAACATCACCACCATTGTCATTATCCTCTTCCTGCTTCATAGAAGCTTGTCTCTGTTGCTCAGCGCTTGCGGTGTCTGGAACCACAATAACACCTTCACTTGAACCTTGAATAGATGTGAAGCTCTAGGGTAGTGACTGTACATGTGAGTGAAAGACAGACTTAATCCAGGTACGTGTCTCACCGTATGTCTGTGCGTCATACTTCTCCTTTTCGCTTCTGATGTGCTCGTACATGTCAGATTCCTGCTGCGCGTCAATGGGAGCATGCTCCTGCTCTGTCTGCTCTGTATTCTCGATCGTACGCAAACGCTTGTGCACACGGTCACTGGCATCGCCCAAAGAGCGCTCGTTATCTGTGCGGCCCGGCTTCCTCTTAAAACTCTGTACACATACACACGTTTGTTATATACCGTTTAGCATGTCAAAAGACTACTATTGGTTTGTTTTCTCTCAAAGTGGAACTGTTGATTAAATATTCAGGGAAACCACACACCTGGGTCTGCTTCTGTCTCTGCCTCTGAGAGCTCATCCTGGCCATCAGTGTGGAGTCATGTCCCTCAGCCTGACTGGCGTCGGCTGCCCCAGTCCCATGTTCCTGAAGGAGATATCCAAGGGCCCAGATTTTACTTCCAGCTCAATTCCTTCTACTCAGAAGGATAACATGAACCAGGAACTGAACGGTACCTCTTTTGCCTTGTCTTTTTCGGACGCGGTTCCTGCCAGCTCCACCGCAGTGTCGCTCTGAACATTCTCCTCACTGGTCTGTCCATCTGCCGCATGTTCCTTTCTCTTGTCGGATTCCATCTGGCCATCAGCATCTTCCTCACTATCATCCTCACCATCCTGGACACAAATAATTATTTGCACACTTCAACATCACAAAAACAAAACAAACAAAAAACTCACTCTAGCTTTATTTTTAGATCTGTAAGTCATGAGCCGACCTTTGGCTTGTGTCCCTCATCAGCAAAAGCAGCCTTGTCCTCCTGTTGCCCTTCTTCCTCTCCCCTGTCCTTCTCATCCCCAGCTCTTTCGTTTTCTCCTCGCTCATCTGTCTCAGACTCTTCAGATCTGCTTTCTTCCTGTTCTGTTGCTTCTTCACCTTGTGTATCCTGCTGGTCTTCCACTGTGTCTTCGCCCTTCTCTTCATCACTTTGTCCCTCAGTCTGTTCCACCTCCATGGGTCTGTCCTCAATGTCGTATGGATTCTCAGCTACAGTGTTTATTTATATATTAAAAAAAAAAAAAAAAAGGGGGGGGGTGTCAAAAAGCATAATATATATTTTCTGGCTTCTTGTGATTTGTGTGTCATCGATGGAAGAGGTGTAGACTAACCGTCTCTTTCTCCATCTTCCTCATCATCCTCATTTTGTCCGGCCTGTTCATCCTGGTCCAGGCTGAGCTCCTCTGGAAGATCCATGGCCTCACCCTCGGGTCTTTGCTCCTTCTTACCATGGTAGGGGTCGACCTCGTTCTCATCAAACTCGCGCTGCACAAATACCCAAGACACCAGGCATCAGCACCACCTAGTCAGAGCTCTGCAGTGGTGGTTCAGGTTAAGGCTGTTTGGGTCTTGCTCTGTCAAGCTTCTGATTTTGTTGTTTTGCTCCATGAACATTATCTACATGTTCATCTTTCTAATTGAGTTCGACTGTCTGTGCTTTTTTATATGCGGTGCAAATCTGAGCAGCAAGCAAGACAGATACAAGACCAATCAGCATCAACTTGGCAATGCTGCAGCCTTACTGCCCTGTGGTGGGCACACTTGCACACAATGAATACGGGTCAACCATCCAAGTCACATTTAATGACCAAGTTGCTCGGCTCAAAAGTTCTGCTATTATAATATTATAATAATAATAATTATTATTATTATTATTATTACTACAACTAACAGCCACCCATCCAAAGGAAATATTTTTTCTTTAGGAAAATGTTTAAAAAACACTTAACAATGAATTCTTGTTTTATAGTTGATTATTCATCACTACTCAGCACTTACCTCATCTACCTGTTCGTGGATGTTCTCCTTCTCCTCTTCCTTGTCCACTGGATTGTTTTTCTCCTCGTTTTTCTGATTTCCAGCATCTGTATTGTCATCTTTGGCGACCAACTCGGACTCTCCCTGAACAATCAAATGAAAAGAAAGAAAATCTTAAATCTGACCAGATAAAGTAACGCAGTCTGTGTCCTAATAGCTTGGAATCATTCTCACCGTTACACAGAGCCGACTCTATATGTTAAATAAACACAGGGATCCCTCGCTACTTCGCGCTTCAATTCATGGGGCTTCAGTGCATCGCGGGTTTTTTTTTTTTAAATAAATAAATAAATATTCATCGAATTAAAAAAATAAGGAAATTAAGGAAGAATAGGGGGAAAAGTTAAGGAAAATGCCACAAAAACAAGGTCAATTATACAAAAAACCCTAAACCAACACAAAACAAAAAACAACCCAAAATCTCCCATCAAAACTACTTACATTGTTGTGAGGTGCGCATCTGCGTGTGGCTATGTGTGTATATTTATATTTTATTTACATCTTATGCATTATTTTTAAATGTTTAATTGTAGATATAAGCATTTATATCATTGGGCATGTATTTGTTGATGTTATATACAGATATACATGTACAGTGGTACCTCACTTAACGAAATTAATCCGTTCCAGCGCCTTTTTCGCAACCTGCATTTTTCGTAAATTGAACTGCATTTTACGTGTAAAACGTGTGATTCATTCCAAGGCTCCCAATACTATCCTCTAAACCCTTTAAAAATGATAAAAGTATACCTTTTCAGGCCTCCTTCTGTTTCAATATCATACCGATGGTTGACGGGTTTGGCCATATTCCTTTGCGATATCACTCGAGCCCGTTTCTTCTTCTCATTCGCACTGGAAATCACACGCGTGCATGTGTGTACGTGCGTGTGTTGACCATGTCTTCTTAGCAGAGTTATAATCTTAAAAATGTTTATGGAAGGTTAAAAGCCTGAGTCAAGAAATACAGCATGAAACAACAGTAACTCTGTCCTTTACACGCAAAGCATTATGGTAGCTGCAGCTCCATAATAGCCAATGGGAGGGAGCTGCGTCGTCCCTCCTAACCAATGGGAGGCCAGCAGGGTGGGATGTTGGGAGCTAGGCAATGGGAGGTAGCTGCGTCATCCCTCCTAACAATGGGAGGCCAGCGGGGTGGGATGTTTGAACGTCATTGATGGGAGAGCAGCTCGTGCATTGTTTGAATGGCGTGTTTGAATTTTTAAGATGGCGTTTTCGTTACGTGAACTTATTTCGTGTCCAGAGACAAAAATTTTTTAGGAAAATGCGTTTCGTAACCTGAATTTTCGTTTGGTGAGACTTTCGTAAAGTGAGGTACCACTGTACGTATACGTCAGTCGGGTGTGTGTGGGTGTGTGTGATCCTACTAAGCGAATTTCAATGGTCGCGTAGGGATCTTGGGCCCAATTAACCGAATTAATTAATTAAATGAGGGATCCCAGTAAATCACTTTTTTAAACAGAGTTAAAGCAATGTCATTACCTGGTCCATTCCTGCCCCAGATTCTTCCTCCTTTTCACTTCTGTCCAAATCATCATCATCATCATCATCATCACCCCACATCCTTTCATCCAACGTGTCAGTATGCCCATCTCCCAGATCTCCCATCTTCTTATCCAGCTCCTCATCCTCCTCCTTATCGGAATCCTCATCACCTAGATATAAGACAATCAGTCAGACTCATCTTCGACTAAATTACATGCCTACTGTAATAATAAGAACAACAACAACAATAATAATAATAAAAATAAAATGATACTACTAATAATAATGATAATACAATAAATAATCAGTATATACAACAGAAATACATTCAATTGCATTAAATTATGTTATATTATAATTATATTTATATTGCACTATGCCCATTATTTTGTTTGGGGGAAAAAAAACGTATTAACATACTTTCGGTGACAAAGCCGAGTAATCTCCTAGAAATTATATATTTTACAATCAGGACGCACTTCGATCACTGTTTGGTGACCAACCTGATTCATGTGTTTCTCCATCGTGCATTTTGCCATCAAAGTCCTCCGACATCTCAATCGCATCGTCTTCCTCTTTAATATTTCGCTTGTCTGGTTCCTCTTCGTTCTTTTCCTGGCCCTCCCGAGACGTGTCCTCAACCTGCAATGAAATGCGTCACCAACCGTTTTAAGTTTCTTACGTAACATGATGGGAATCACGAGAAATGTCTCCGTGTTCACTGATCAATCACTTCGTTTTACTATCCAGACATTCGAGTTTCACTTAAAGTTTTTTATTTTTGTCACTTTATAATTCACTAAATGATGTTTTTGTTGTGGTGAAAGTTACCTGATCTTCATTTTCAATCTTGTCACTGACATCTTTCACACCTTCTCCTTCTCCTATCCCACCACCCTCGTAGTCATGGAACTCCATAGCACCTTCTCCCTCACCACCACCCGTTAACTCCTGCGGCAAACAAAATCCCTGCAAGAGAAAGAGAGAGAGAGAGAGAGAGAGAGAGAAAGAGAGAAAAAAACAATACAGACAGAGCGAGTGATTGTGAAGAGATAAAAAGAGAGGGACAGAGAAAGAGACAGAAAGAGTAAACGTGTGAGAGAAAGCAGCAGAGCGAGAGTGAGATGCGTGACAGAAACAGAGCAAGAAAAAGACAAACAGATCACGCGAGAAGAAACAGAAAGCAAGATAAAAGATCTTTCAAAATAAAGTGACTGATTAATTGCAGGAACATTTAAAAGCCCATTTGGTTTCCCTGACGTTACCTTCTGCGCGAGGTCAGTGAAGATGCTGGTGAGGACACACAGCAGTTTGCCTGTGCTGCGGTGAGCTCCCATACACACCACCACATACCAGCGCACCAACTCCGAGTACACACACAGCATGGGCTCCAGGCGACCCAGATCCCTGCAGGCTTCCCTCAGCCCCTGCTCATCACAAACACAAATTATAGTCACAGTTATATTAAGAATCCCAATGTGGAGTTTGCATGTTCTCCTCGTGCATGCGTGGGCTTTCTCCCGGTTCTCTGGTTTCCTCCCCATGGTCCAAAGACACGCACATTAGGATAATAGGTTGATCCAACTTTCCCCAGATAGAAGCGTGAATGGTTGTGTGTGCACGCGTGTCATCCCTAGAGTACACCAACCAGCTCTTCATGGTGTACCCTGCCTTTGTTTAGAGTTGGCTGAGATAGGCTTCAGCCTTCCCACAAATCATACCAGGATTAAAAACATAGCCAATATAGAATACATATGCTGATTTTATTGGATATCTCAACATGCTATATAATTTAACTGCAGTTGCAGGGTCGCTGGGATGCCAGAGCCTATTTCATCCAACACTGGGTGGAGGCAGGGTATATACCATCAAAGAACAACACACAGTCAGTCATTTACATTCATACCCACACTTGGGGGCAAATCGGACAAGCCAGTTAGCCTATTGAGCATTGGAGAGAAAAATCAGAGTACCCAGAGGAAACCCATAAAAGCTCAGGGAGAATATGCAAACTTCATGCAAAACGGCAAGCCTGGGACCTTCATGCTGTGAGGCGGATGTGAAAATCACCCTGTCTGAACCAGTTCCAATAAAAACTTTTAAACGGACTCCATAGATAAACATTCCATTATGTCTGATTATATTATGAAAATTCTATGATTAAAGGCATTGACTGGTACCATTCTATGCCGTAGTCCTATTGGTGGCTTTTCAATGAGTATCATAACTGTCCTTACAATCCGATTCATTTTACGAAAACTAGTTTCACTGCAGCACTCACCCATAAGTGTCGTGCTGGACATATATCTCTGTAGGATCGCAGCCTCTGTAGTAACCGCTCTATGACCCCAATGACTTCAGCCAGGGAGAGACATGACACGTCTCCACTCAGGTCCTCCTCCAGCAACTGGGTCAGGTGCCCCGGCTTCAGAAGCTCCTCGGCTATCTCAGAATCGCTCTCTGGAGAGAAAAAAAAAACAAAACAAAAAAAAAAAACACATATATAAGCTACTGAAGAAATCGGTGCCACAAATTTCAAATGATGACACTTTCATATGTTTCATTCAGAACAATAAAACCTTTTTTACTATGAATTCCATTAGCACAGATTGATGTTAGAGAAATTAAAAGCAAAAAAGGTCAACACATGCCTTTGCTATTATAAGCCTATAAGAAAAATAACACCCTCAGAATAATAAATCTGCGCAGAGGGAGGCACTACTGGACTGTGAAAGGTCGCACGTGTACAAACGCTCCCGACTTACGTTCATCCGTTTTTTTCCCCCAAAAAATAAAAAGTCAAATTTTGAGTTTAGACGTACCTACATAGTACATGACGTAATGATGCAATGACGCTGCATACATTGTTTACAGTCTGTTGCCAGACTGAACGTGCCCCTCCTTCTGCCCAGTTCAGTTTTATATATATATATATATATATATCCTAGCTATATAGCATGTTAGTCTTGTGTTAAGACGTTGTCTCCGTGATCTTTGTGTTTACACTGTTTTGCGGACTTTTGTAACCCTAAGCAAATATAGTTGGTCAGAAGTGTAAGCCTACTAGCATGGATGCAAGTCTCACACAGAGATGAATTAACTCTCTGCTCAGATCGGCACAATCTACCATGCATACTCAGTTAAGCAAAGAGAGTTGTAAAATATGAAAACCCGAATCCAGGAACGAGAGAACTCCGCGCTCTGCTGGTGATTCACATCAGTGCAGGCTGCGTACTAAACGAGTTCAACGAAGCCCTTGCTCACTTGAAAGGCGGAAGTCCGCATAACCTGCGCTTTGTTTCAAGCAAGTAAACTACTTTTAGCAAGTGCACTACTTTCGGTATTGAGTGAGTCGGCTCAGCTTCATGTAATGTGATTCAGCTTAGCTTCATGTCATGTGACCATCCCACGACCATCAGAACCATTAATGAATCATTAAGCAGAAAGATTGCATCATAGAGAATGTTAAAGGTTATATTTGATACTGTATTTGATAGTTGATGAGTGAATTTGATTAAAAATTATCAATTAGAAATTATTTTGCTTGAATTTAATTTATTTGAAATTAATGTTGGTATTATTTGATATTATTTTACAATGTTATGTTTATAATAATTGATTTAGGGGTGTTTTATGAGATACGGTAATGGTATTTATGGATGTATAGTACAGTATGAGCGTCATGCGTCACTGCAACAACTTACGTTTGGCTGTCCGGAACCAATTAAAAATGTAAGTCGGGAAGCGTCTGTACATACAAAGGTAATTTGCATATAAATGAACAGAGGGATATACCACCCATTCCTATAAATGAGCTGATGTTTGTTTGATGTATTTGAGCATCAACTTTTACCGTGGTTTATACCTGATTTGTTAGTTTAATATCTGTATACAGTCCGCCCCCGTTTTTCACGATGGTTCAGTTCCGGCCCTTCCCGCGGATCATGAAAATCTGGGAGTTATTGACGCGATTTTAAAACCCTAATGTATGATATTACATGCACTAAAATATGCTTCTTGAACACATTCTATAGATAGTCGTACAGATACAGTAATAATGCAGTAAAATGTAGTAAATGATTAAGTAAAACATTTTAAATTTTGTACTGTGATGATATTTATTAATAAATAAAGTGCTTAGGCTCCTTACCAGAGAAGATGCAGAGCATTTGAATGACATCATAGGGCTTAAATAATCATTAAAAACACACTAAAAAAATGTGAATTCAAATTTCAAGCAATCACGTTGATGACGTGTGCGCGAAGGAGAAAAAGAAAAAAAAAAAAAAAAAGGTGTACACATCATTTGCAACCAATCATTAGGACAGAGAAATAAAAGCCTTCAGCCATTGGCAAAATTTAAATCACATGCCAGTAACTTCCTGGTTTGCTGCTAATCCGTGAGTATGATAATAAGAATGGAGTAAAATGTAGTAATGATTACGTAAAAACTTTAATTTTGTACTGTGATAATATTTATTAATTAATCAATTGCTTAGGCTCCTTACCAGAAGGTAGAGAAGATTCAGGGTGTTCGAGTGACATCATACGGCTTAAATAATCATTAAAAAAACACATGCAAAGCGCACCCCCTCCTCCGCGAGTACAAACCACCTGACAGTCTGTGTAACAGAGTTTATAAGACTTTCCACAGACGATGACATGCTTTGTTCATGACTACACACCTTTTCTGCTATCCTCTGGTTGCTCTCCAGCTCTCACTTGTTCTCTCCTCTTCACCAGACCCTGCACCGCACATAGAACCGTATTAATGGTTCTCTCCAACTGCTCGGAGAACTCTGTGCGGAATGACGTGGCGGAACCTGCAAGACAACAAAGCCAATTATGATAATTCTGACGTTAGAAGCTTCTGACGACTCCACGTGCGCTGTATGTATTAGGAGGCATCTGCTCACGTTTGGATGATGTCCGGAGTGGCAGCAGTTGTGATTTCCAGGCAGTGAACTCCATGACACAGGTGTCCACCTGTATCCTAATGCTGTGGAGACCTTGTGTTAGACATGGCTGCGTACGAGTAAAGACGCTGCCATTGAGGTCAAACAGGCGCTCCAGAGCAGTCATCCGGTTTCCAAGTGCCCCCAACTCCTTCACGCAAGAGCAGCACTCCTCCAAGTGTCTCCTAAAAACAATATCAACAAATCTGTTATTACTAGGCAACTGCAGTGTTTACTCTGCAATATGGCAACAACATTGATCTAAAAATATATATATATATATATATATATATATATTTTTTTTTTTTTTTTTTTTTTTCAGAAAAAAGTCTGTAGGTTTTGGGTCTAACCTAGTATGGACAACTGCTTTTGCTGATTCATGACCCAGGGCATTGAGCCTCTCCTTAAGCTGTGTGCTGTCATTCCGTAAAGCCTCTATGGTCTTTACAGCCTCCATCCAGCTCGCCTCACCCCGCCTCATTAAACACACCTGAGGTTGGAGGTGAGTAGACAGAGGTGTTGGATGGCTCAGTGTAGCCTCGCCAAGCTCACCCTCTCTGGACTGGCCCAGTGTTGTAGGAGATCCCTCGGGACAACACTGCAGCACCCAAGAGAGTTGCTGCAGGGCTATGAAGGACTGCTGAGCCAGCGTTCTTGCCTTCACCATCCAAATGCTTAGAGACTCCTGAGGGGGAACACCAATCTCCTCTTGCTCGTGCAGGGTTGTCTGAGAACGGACGTCCTGTACAGCATCAATCAATCTTCTACAGGAAAAAAAGGAAATACACACCCAAGTAAGAAGCCAAAATAACCGGATTAAGATCCGGTGCGATGATGCTAGAACGATTTTCTGATAACGGTACCTGAGAGCCACAAAGTGTTCCGTTATTTTGGCGAGTCGGCGTCTTTGCCGAAGAAGCAGTTTGAACAGGTGAGAGGAGAATCCACGACATCGCTCCATGTTACCCAACCCGAGTTCCTACATAAAACACTTTCACTTAACATTGCACCAAAATGCAAGACTTCGACACTTTTTTCATCGGGTGTCCCATAACAAAGCTGATTCTCATGTAAGGTGATAATGTAAAAGATTATAAAGATGAATCATTACAAATGGACACCTCAACCTAACCCTGAACCGACCTGACCCAGGTAGAATTTTTTTTCAGTAAAAGATTCCAGAAAAGTTCACTGGGCTACACATTTTGTCCAATATTCACATTACCCTGATCCGTGCTCAGCCCTTTCATTCCTGTTCAGTTACTGACTTTAAAAAATAAGAACAGTAGGCCCTTGACTATTCGCGGTTTTGAACTCGCGGCTTTGCATATTCGCGGATTGTCAAGCAACTGTCACGTGATTCAAATTCAGCCAATGGCTGTTCTCTCCTCCTGCTGATTGGTTGAGATGATGTAATGCCCCTTTTTCCTCATTCGTGCACACTTTATGCCTGTGCTTTTTTATAGTGTGCGTGTTTTTAATTACTGCTGAGCTCCATCATGCCACCCAAACGCTGCGCACCTCCTCAGGCTTCTGTTAAGGTGCCGAAGCGCCAGAAAAAGGTAATGACGCTGCATGAAAAAGTAGAACTGCTTGATATGATTCAGGAAGGAAAACGTTTTGCTGCAGAAGTGCTAAGAAGGTGAATGTTGTATGAAACAAGGCAATCATTAGAATGTAACCTGCCTTAGTATTCTGGATACTTCTAGTTCAGGGGTCGGCAACCTTTGCCATTTAAAGAGCCATTGGGACCCGTTTTCCACATTAAAGAAAACACTGGGAGCCACAAGTCCTTTTCTGACATTTAAAATCAAATAATGCTGCATACAGTAGGCCCTTGACATTCGTGGGGGTTCAGCCTTCCCGTGAATCAAGATAATCCGCGAGTTCTGTAACCAGAAGTAAAACCCCATGTATCACGTCACGTGCACGAATGAGCAGCCAGAAGTAATATACTATGTTTCTATTACATGCACTAAAATATGCTTCTTAAACACATTCTATAGACAGTCTTACTCATTAATTCAGTATTAATGTAGTAAAATGTAGTAATGATTAAAAAAACGTAATTTTTTTACAGTTATATTTATTGATAAAATATAAACATTATACAGCATACGTATAAAAACACCTTTCAAAGCATTCTATGAAAACATACAGAACTGTAGTTTTCAAAAATGCCCACTAGAGGAACGTATTGCATTAGGCATGAGATGACTGAATTTAGGTATTAACTGCATTAAGTCCGAGCAGCTCAGCCACGCCCCCGAGCCGAAGCGAGTACAAAACAGAATTTTAGAGTTAGAGAGCGTTACAAACCAAAGAAGCGGTGATGTTGATGTGAGTTAAGGTGGTGAGCATGCTTTTGTTTATTGGGAGTAAATGAGAATAGTGAATTCAGGTGTGTGCTACAGAGCAGCTCAGCCACGCTCCTCCGCAAAGGGAAGTAAACAGTTAGTTAGAGGCACAGCGACAAAATCAAAGTCCCCCAAAATACAGACCGTAACAAAAAGGACATAAAAGAACAAGAAATTTAATAAATTGGATAAACAAAAAAAACGAGAAACATGCTACAGCACAGTAAATAAAATATAACACAAACATTTTAAACATTACCTTAGGTCATGTACTGGAACAATAATTGAAAAAGACTTTAATAGTGGAGTGTTCTACAACAGTTCAGACGATTATTCCTCTTCAGCAATGACGTGACTTCAAAAGAAACTGTTGTTACTTCCGGAGAAAGTCTTACTTCTTCAGAAGAGACATCCAATGTCATTACCTTTTTCTGGTGCTTAGCAGGCATTTGAGTGACATCATAGAACTCAACTGGATAATTAAAACACACTAAAAAAAGGCTCATTGCCAACTTGTGCGCGAATGAGTAAAAAAAGGGGCGTTACATCATCTCAATCAATCAGCAGGAAGAAGGACAGCCATTGGCTGAATTTGAATCACGTGCAGTTGCTCAGCAGTCCGCGAATACTCAAACCGTGAGTGCAAAACCTCAAATAGTCAAGGGCCTACTGTATAATGTTTTTCCAATTTTTACTTCATGTTAATACAGGTATAAAACAACGATGTGTTGCATTGATTTAAATGACTGCAGAGACAATTAAATTACAATTTTGCTTGCAACAAAAACATTTAGATTAATTTAAAAAAAAAAAAAAAAAAAAAAAAAAAAAAAATCACCAGCCTCTCCGCGACCCGAATTAGGATTAAGTAGGTCAGAAAATAAATGAATGTGTTTGATTCCTTCTTTTTTTTTTTTTAAAGAAAAAGAATATCTGTCCCACAAAGTGTGGGACGGGGTACAGCCAGATGTGTTAACGGGTAGGATCGCCGACCTCGCCATCACGCCCTTCGTGTGATCTTCTGTTCTTTATTCATTATATTAATGTTTTGTCATAGTTTTCATTTACAAAAATGACAGCAACACATAAAAGTATATGAAGACTTATTTAAAAGAATGTTGAGCAGGCTCCTTCTTAAAATAATATTAATGCTTAATACTTCACTGACCGACCCATTCTCAGAGTGGAGACTGAATCAGACATTGGAGTGTACAGACGATTGCTGTGAGATTGCTGTGTACAGACGCTGTGTACAGACACTCCCCGACTCCCAACTTACGTTTTTAATTGGTTCCAGATGGTCAAACGCAAGTTGAAAGTGAACTTAAGTTGTTACAGTGATGTATGACGTGCAACGTATGACGCTCATACTGTACTATACATCCATAAATACCATTACCATATCTCATAAAACACCCCTAAATCAATTATTATAAACATAACAGTGTAAAATAAGATCAAATATATCAAATAATATCAACATTAATTTCAAATAAAGTATATTCAAGCAAAATAATTTCAAATTGATAATCAAATTCACTTATCAAATATCAAATACAGTATCAAATATAACCTTTAACATTCTCTATGATGCGATTTTTCTGCTTGTAAATGGTTCCGATGGTCAACGGATGGTCACATGACATGAAGCTGAGCCGACTCACTTTCCATGAAGCTTAAAACAGCCAATCAACGCTTACAATATGTGAGGCGCTCAATACCTAAAGTAGTGCACTTGCTGAAAGTAGTTTACTTGCTTAAAACAAAGCACGGGTTATACAGACTTCTGGTCTTTTAAGTGCGCAAGGGCGCCGTTGAACTCGTTTAGTACTCAGCCTGCACTGATGTGAATCACTAACGTGAATCAGCAGAGCAGAGAGTTCTCTTTCTTGGGTTTTCATTCATTTTACAACTCTCTTTGCTTAACTGAGTATGCATGGTAGATCGGGCACGTTTGTAAACAATGGACGCAGCATCATTACGTCAGCGTACTACGTAGGTACGTCTAAACTCAAAATTTGACTTTTTTTTTTTTTTTTTGGAGCGTCTGTATAAACAAATCTCATCCACCGTCTCTTACTTCAGCTGTGATTTCTATTCCTGGATTACAAACGGCGGAAAAAAAAAAAATCTCTCTCTTTTGCCACACTGCTGATAGTGAGAACACTCATTGCCATGAGCACAAGAATTTGGAAATCCACCAACACAGCAGATCAAAAACATTGAGACTCTCATCCATCTATGTAAAATTCAACCCTAAAAGAGCATTTATGAAAGAGTACCCACTGAGTACCTGTAGGTACCCGACCGTTGCCTTAGGCAGATTCTCCCATCATTCATGTGAAAGTTGGTTTAACTACCCCTGTGAGCCCAGAGTGCTTCCAATGTGATTAATTAAGCGACATTTTCTTTTTGTAGATGTTTGTGGTGCACCCCTTGGGCACCGTAAAGTACAACATTATTTCGAAAAGACACGAGCTGCACCAGAGAGGTGAAAGAGCCGCATGGTTGCCGATCCCTGATATAATGCAACGCAAAGTAAATATAATGCAATACCCCCTCTAGTTGGCATTTTTGAAAACTACAGTACTGTATTTTTAATGGAAAAGATTATACTAAGGGTGTCAAAGTCGTCCCACAAAGGGCCATGTGGCAGCAGGTTTTTGTTTCAACCAAGCAGCAGCACATGTGACTTTGCTCATTTAAACAACTGATCTGAGTCTTCAGGCAGTTGATTGGTCAGTCTCTGTAAAGAGCACACAGATTGGTCAATCAACTGCCTGAAGACGCAAACCTGTTGTTTAAATGAGCGAGTCAGGTGTGCTGCTGCTTGGTTGAAACAAAAACCTGCAGCCACATGGCCCTTTGTGGCACGAGTTTAACACCCCTGGATTATACAGTCGGCCCCCAACTTACACAGACCCCTGTGTACGAAATGTTTATATTTTATCATCCATAAATATAACAGTAAAAAGTGAAAAATTTTACTTAATCATTACTATATTTTACAACATTAATACTGTATTAATGAGTATGACTGTCTATAGAATGTGTTTAAGAAGCATATTTTAGTGCATGTAATAGATACATAGTATTTTACTTCAGGTTGATCATTCACGCATGTAATATGATACATTGGGTTTTACTTCCGGGTACAGAACTCGCAGATTATCTTCATATTCCGGGGCCAAAACCAAACCCCCGCAAATAACAAGGGCCTACTGTATGAATGCAATTTTCTTTTAATAAATGCCCTTAATAATGTAGCCTTAAAAATATTGGAAGAGAAGTATTGGCACCTTATAAGAGTTGGATGGCTAAGTATATGGCACAGTAGGCCCTTGACCATTCACGGTTCAGCGCTAGCATGTAATATCAAACACAGGGTTTAAAAGCCGCGTCAATAACTCGCATATTTTTTTGATCCGCGGAAAGGGCCGGAACTAAACCATCACGAAAAACGGGGGCCTAATTGTACTAATGATGCTAGCTGAAGCAGTGAAGTGGCTGCACTGCATTATTATAGCTAGATTCACTGTTCAGTTTGGCATTTCCAGCTTGATGAGCATTGCCTTTTATGGAGTTTCGTAGGTGTCATCAAATGCAAATTACCAGTTCTTTTTCAACAATTTAATCAAGCCAAATAACTAATCAACCGATGCTACTGAAACATTTGCAAACCTGACTTGAATTTTTAGCTTGCAATGTAAAAATAAGAAAATATATATTTACACTCAATCTTACTGAAATAGGATGAAGAAACAGGCCCACGACATTCAGCACTGCATTATGATTGGCAGCTGTAAATATTATCGCATTTTAAGGGAACAGAAGAGGAAGTGCACAAACCTTTACAGCTGTCTGCATTGCAGTCTGCATGGCATTACGTCTGGCCCAGGAGCGGTAGAAATATTTCTGACAGCCGTCCCATGCACCAGTCAGTTCAGTAAATAGCCTAAAAGAGGGACAATGCACAGACTGAATACAAAAGATTTTCATTTGATATTACAATAGAACAATAATGTGAAACAGATCCCCACACTACATTTATAGATTAAATATTATTCCAACTGTTCAAGTCACAATTATTCATAAATCATGTTTAGTTTGGCTCATGCTGAATAGGAAGATGCATGTACACTTTGTTCTGATCAATATAAAGATATTCTGTATACAGTAGTGCCAACAGAGTTGAAGAGGATGTGAGATGTTTTCTGTGAGATGTACATGTTTTCTGTGGGTTCCTGTGTTCTTAATGATGCCAGAGTTGTTCTCATCTCGACAGGCTGCAAAAAGAGTGGCTGCTCTGGATCTGCTCCACGACCCCACGCCAGGCCTTTACGGTATGAGAGACCTATAAATAAATAAATAAATTAATTAATTAATAAAAAATTTGCATGATAAATAAAAAGCCAAACAAGAAGTTGATCAAGATGAATACCAAAGATCAATAGCCCGCTTCAAATATGTTGGAACAGAGAATAAACCGTAATCTCCTCTCATATTCATCTCTTGATTGTCCAACCCAACATCAATGCTCAGCAAAAAAAAAAAACAAGACCCTGAGGGATCCCTCACTTTCCGCAGTTAATTGGGACCGAGATCCCCCGCGATCGCTGAATTCCATGAATTCCCCCGCCGACTGAAGCATACGCACATGTGTATATAATATCAATAAATACATATTCAACACTATAAATGCTTATAACAATTAAACATTCAAAAATAATGCATAAGATACAAACAAATATACACATTTACGGACGCACGCGCGCACACAGATCAGCACCTCATAAAAATGCAAGTAGATTTGATGGGAGGTTTTGGGTGTTTTTTTTTCATAATTGGCCTCGTTTTGCAGCATTTTGATTAACTTTTTCCCCTGCTCTTCCTCAATTTCCTTATTTTTTTAATTCGATGAATATATATATATATATATATATATATATATATATATATATATATATATATATATATATATATATATATATATAAAAAACGCGATGCACTGAAACCACATGAATTGAAGCACGAAGTAGCAAGGGATCCCTGTGAATAAATATGAGTTTGCCTTGTTGTCCCAATACTTTTGGATGAGGTTGTATTTAAAGACTTTGTGTTTAAATTATTTTACAAAAGTCATTATTGTGACACTTCTTTCTCTTTTTCACAGGGGTCGCCATAGTGAATCATCGCATGTTTGATTTGGCTTAGGTATTTACGTCAGACTCCCTTCCTGACACAACCCTCAACAACAGACAGAAACACGCCAATGGCTTTGCAGTTACTCTTGTCGAAAGTCAGCAATGGTTCTTTTACATGAACCTCACACCATAGACAGTGAGAGACATGGCCGGCCTTTGATAACTCAGTTAGCTGCACTGGGAGAACAGTGACAACCTTATGGAAAATGGAACTCGAACCCCCAACCTTAGGATCAGCGATCCAGCACCTTTACCGCCAGGCCACCACTACCACATTATTGTGACACATGCAACATGCATTTAAAAAATAAGACCACACATTCTGTCTAATATTCATATTGCCCTGCCCATACTTTGCCCCCTAATTGCGTCTCTATTTATACAAACACTTAAGAAGTTTCCAACAAATTTTGCCAAACATCAACTTTTCACATGTCTAAATCTAAAATTTTTTTTTTTTTTTAATCCATGGGTCTATGGTTTATTGAAAAAAAACCCACCTCTCTATGTAAAGAAATTAAAATTAAAAGTGGGTAGAAAACTTCAGTGATGAAATAAGTGGACACATTATTTCTGCAGCACTGACCGATTTGCGTGAGCATCTTAAAGAGGTCGGATAAAGCACGCTGTTTCTGCAGCAGGATGTGTTTCGCTTCAGCTTTCTGCCTTTCCTGCTCCAGCGAACGGTCCACCGTCAGACTTTGCAGTGCCTGAACGTTGGCAATGATCTCCGCTAGAAACACACAAACCCAAAAGACATACAGCATCTTTCCCTGGGTGTATGGGACGGAGGGGGCATTCACTTGTCAGTGTGTTACCTGTAAACTGGTCGAGGTCTTCTGAGAGCTCGGGCAGAGGTGTTGCCTTCAAAAGCCGCACGCACATCTTCCTCAACTTCCTAGTGAGTGACGGTAGACGTGCCTGCAGAGACGAGGCCTCCACGCCAGATGGAACGTCCTCTGGAACGTCACTCTGAAATGGAGCATTCACATGTATTCTATTCGAGGATTTAAATAGTTCAGGGAGTGAATCATGAACTCGCGTGACATCACACCTGGAGATCTCGACTCCGACCCGGGAGGGCGTTCTTAAGTGAGCAGTGGAGCCGATGCAGTAGTGTGTCTTCGGACCGAATGTCCACGCTATCCATGTTTTCTGTGCTACTGGTCTTCTGCTCCACCAGCCAAGCAGCGCACGGCTCGGACAGCACCGCTTCGAATTTCCTCACAAACTTGAACAGAGTCCTGAGTGTAGCATGAATCCAAACTGAAGTTTAGAAATGTATAAATGATTTCATTGCATTATGGGTGCTGATTATGGCAACTCTCACCTGTGCGTTTTCTCCACAGACTGTTTGATAGCCCAAAAACTGACATCATTCCACTTGGATATCTTTACGAAGTCCTACGAAGAATAACACTTTGCGTTATTAAAAAGTTAATTAAAATGTTTAATCTTTAAAAAAAAAAAAAAAAAAAAAAAAAAAAAAAAAAAAAAAAATTTACTTCATACAGGGATCCCTCACTTTCCACAGTTAATTGGGACCGAGATCCCCATGTGACCACTGAAATCCGCGAAGTAGGATCAACACCCCCCCTCTCCCCCAACTGACATAAGTACATATTCAATGATATAAATGCTTATAATAACAATTAAACATTAAACAAATACTGCATATGATGTAAATAAAATATAAATACACACATACAGACACGCGCACGCACGTGCACGCACTCAGATGCACACCTCACAACAATGTAACTAGTTTTGATTGGAGGTTTTGGGTTGTTTTTTGTTTTGTGTTGGTTTAGGGGTTTGTTTTTTGCATAATTGGCCCTCTTTTTGTGGCATTTTCCTTAACTTAATTATTTTTTAATTCCATGAATATTTATTAAATAAATAAATAAATAAATATATAAAAAACCGTGATGCACTGAAGCCGCATGCATTGTAGCGCGAAGTAGCGAAGGATCCCTTTATTACTAAATAAAACAAACAAACAAAAAACCCAATGTTAATGTTTTCCCCCATGCATCCTTTCTAACTGGGTGTTAAACAAAAACAGGTGATTTGCTGTTGGTGACCAGGTACTTGCCTTTAGTTCTTTTTCGATGGGCGCTCTGAGCTGTGTGATCCTGGCCTGGATGCTGTCAGAAAACTGGGAGTAGTACTTATGTAGGTTCCACATCAAACTACACAGCGTGGCTATAAGGAATAAACCACAGTTTTACTTTCTGTGTAGTTATTAAAAAATAGTGTAAAATGTACAGCAAATCAAACAACACCCACACGGGGTCAAAACATCCAAAACAAATTCAGCACACAGCTTTTTCAAGAATTCTTGTTACCATGTACATTTATTTACCGAAATCATTGATGTTTGCTTTCCTATTATTAAAATTCTGACCACAGCCTTGCACAGATGTTCACCAAGCTTGGTGGAGACAGTACCCTATGTGAGTCCCAGATATGATTTGATTTTTGAAATGTCTGGGGCAAAAACAAAATTGAGAGCAAGGTCGACAGATTCTGGAAATAGTGATTGGAAAATAGTTGCTGACAGACATTACTATGTAACTATACACAGTGGTACCTCACTTTACGAAATTAATCTCTTCCAGACCCTTTTTCGTAACTTGCATTTTTCGTAAATTGAACAGCATTTTACATGTAAAATGCGTGACTCGTTCCAAGGCCCCCAATACCACCCCCTAAACCCTTTAAAAATTATAAAAGCATACCTTTTAAGACCTCCTTCTGTTTCAATATCGTACCGATGGTAGACGGGTTTGGCCATATTCCTTTGCGATATCACTCGAGCTTGTTTCTTCTTCGCACTCGCACTGGTAATCACACGCGCGCCTGTGTATGTGTACGTGTGTGTTGACCATGTCTTCTTAGCAGAGTTATAATCTTATAAATGTTTACGGAGGGTTAAAAGCCTGAGTCAAGAAATAAACCATGAAACAACAGTGACTCTGTCCTTTACACAAAAAGCATCATGGTAGATGCAGCTCCATAATAGCAAATGGGAGGGAGCTGCGTCATCCCCCCCTAGCCAATGGGAGGCCAGCGGGGCGGGATGTTTGAACGTCGTTGATGGGAGAGCATCTCGTGCATTGTTTGAATGGCACGTTTTAATGTTTGAACGGTGCGTTTGAATGGCGCTTTTGAATGTTTGAATGGCGCGCTTGAATTTTTAAGATGGCGCTTTTGTAACGTGAACTTGTTTTGTATCCAGAGATGAAAATTTTAGGAAAATGCGTTTTGTAACCTGAATTTTTCGTTTGGTGAGACTTTCGTAAAGTGAGGTACCATTGTACTGACTTTCAAATGAGACATTTAACCTTTATTGACTTTAAAAGGTCAAACTGCAGCCATCTCAGAAATCCTGCAACAGGCATATTACGCTCAATGAGTGCCGCCCCCCACGTCCACGTGTAACTGTTGCTTGAACCCTCATTTTGCATTTCGTTAACAGTCTGTCTTCCTTTCGGCTTTTTCCCTTTTACTCGGGAGTCGCCACAGCGAATCATCTTGATTCGCACATTTTTTTTTTTTTTGATTTGGCAGAGGTTTTTTACGTCGGATGCCCTTCCTGTCACAACCCTTTTAGCAAGGGACAGAAACACGCTGACGGCTTTGCAGCCTACTCTTTACGAATGTCAGCAGTGGTTCTTTTACATGCCTCTCACCATAGACAGTGAGAGACATAGCCTGCCTTTGATAACCCAGTTAGCCGCACTGGGGGGGACAGTGACAACCTTGTGGAGAGTGGGACTCGAACCCCCAACCTTTGGATCAGCAATCCAGCGCCCTATACCACTAGACCACCACTGCCCCCTTATTTTTGAAAGGAGGTGGAGGACAGAAAATCAATCAGGAATGTTTTGGGGACATCTGTTAACGAAATGCAAAACGAAATGAAATTTTGCATTTCGTTAACAGATGTCCCCAAAACATTCCTGATTGATTTTCTGTCCTCCACCTCCTTTCAAAGACCTTTTCTCACAGGTCCATAAATCTCATCTTTGGACTCTCTCTTCCTCTACTAAGTGAGAGGTTCATGTAAAAGAACCATTGCTGACTTTCATGAAGAGTAGCTGCATAACCATCAGCGTGTTTCTGCCCCTAAGGGTTGTGTCAGGAAGGGATTCCGACATAAAAAAACCTATGCCAAACATGCGATGATTCGCTGGGGTGACCCCTGAGAAAAAGGGAAGAGCCGGAAGGAAAAGAAGAAGATGTTTAATGCTAATAATCACCATTTTCCTGACCATAAATAATTGGCGGATGCTTATTTCCATAAGAAAGAACAATGTGGATGATAAATTACATGACAGGGTAATGGCTGATGTGAAGAATGTATGATAACCCTAATTTTTAAACTCTTCAGTGGGCTATAATTAAATGAGTTGGTTGGCTGGATTTGACTTGTGGGCCTCGAGTTTGACATCTGTGTTCTACATTCATCTCATACTCTTCAAATAAAAATCCAAATATTTCAAAAAAATCTGACAGTGTGTGTAAACTTTTGAGCAGAACTAGAAGCAATTAAATGTTAAAAATAAGCATTCAGACAGTATTGTTGTGATTTAACATGCTTCCACATCTAATTTAGTGTCATCGACTATGTATAGCTAAGGTAAAGGTAAGGTGGGCTTTTTACACCCGAGCCTAGTGGCTCATCAGGCCGGTGCTTATCCATAGTTTCCATAGCGTGAAGCTACCAGGAGTTCATCTCCTCCTAGATGGGACGCTTAGTCCATTGCAAGTTACCTGCCCAGTATATTTTTCACTGGTACCTATTTACACTGCTGGGTGAACAGAGGCACACTTGTGGTTAAGACCTTGTCCAGGTATGTTCGCACAGCGGGGGTCTAACTGGGATTCGAGCACACAACCTCCTGATCATGAGCCCAGCACCCTAACCACTACGCCACCAGCCCCACAACTACTATGTATAGTTAAAACAAAAACAAAAAAAGAAAGACAGACTCTCACCATGTCCTTCTTGTATGGGGGCCAGTAGCACATGGCAGTGGAAGACGAGCAGCATGGCCAGACGCGAGTGAAATTCACCTAGTGTGGATCCCTCCATGAAGCCCTGCAGTACAGATGAAACCGAGGACAGGGGAAACTCCTTCACACCTTTGTCCTTTACGCCTAAAAGTGACAGCAGGACAAATATGGGTCAGGAAACAGTAAAAGAATAAGGGCTGAAAAAAACTTGAACTGGCAAGTAATTAAGAAATAAGTAGCAAGAACCAATGTTGCCGAATTTCAAATCAGCGTACAGAATTTACAGCTAGAGATTTAAAAAAATTGTTTTACCTGGTTTGTTGTCCGTTCTTTTCTCCTGCAGATATCGCTCGATCAGCTGGTAGATGGAGAACCAATGCTTGTTGGACTTCTCCGCGTGCCGCCTCAAGGCATTATCCAGACTGCTAGACCAACAACTGCGAAAGCATCATGCGAGGCATTTAAAAAAATAATAACCATGGCTTCATGCACGTCTGATAAAGAGGTTGGAGCACTAGATGACCTGCCCACTTCTATAATTAATGGAAAAAATGTTTACACTCTAATCAGAAGTACCAAATGGCACTGGGCTTAGAAGGTTCCCAACCAGTGAATGGCATTCAGAGTTATTTTCAAACCAGAAACAACTACAGAATTATATTTAGGGCTGGGTAATACAGGGATCCCTCACTTTCCGCAGTTAATGGGGACTGAGACCCCTGCAATCGCCGATTTTTGCAAAGTAGGATCGACCCCCCCCCTCCCCGACTGACATATACGTACTTCTTTTCCTTTTGGCTGTTCTCTTTTTCTCAGGGGTCGCCACAGCATTTGGCATAGGTTTTTTATGCCTTCCTGACACAACCCTTTAGCAAGAGGCAGAAACACGCTGACGGCTTTGCAGCTTCTCTTTGCGAAAGTCAGCAATGTTTCCTTTACATGCCTCACACCATAGACAGTGAGAGTCATGACTAGCCTTTGATAACCCAGTTAGCTGCACTTTTGGGGCAAACTTGTGGAGAGTGGGACTCGAACCCCCAACCTTAGGATCAGCGATCCAGCGTTCTATACCACTAGGCACCCACTGACCCATAAAAATAATGCGCTAGATGTAAATAAAATATAAACACACACACACTCAGATGTGCACCTCACATAAAAATGTAAGTAGTTTTGTTGAGGGGTTTTGGGTTGTTCTTGTTTGTTTGGTTTTTTTTTGGATAATTGGCCTTGTTTTTGTGGCATTTTCCTTAACTTCCCCATTTTATTCGTTGAATATTTTTGAAAAACCCGCCATGCACTGAAACTGCAGGAACTGAAGCACGAAGTAGCGAGGGATCACTGTATATCAATAAATTATTGTATCATGAGTTGACCATTCTTATCATTGAACAGATGAATACTGTGAGTATTTATTCATCTCTTGAGGAAAGTTGACATTTCTGCGATGATTGCAGTAGTTTTAGCTGCAGTGTTTTTGCCACCAGTGAACCGGTTGCAGGTATGGATGAGAATGCATGAGTGCCACCCTATCCACCGGGAGTCTGTCTCCTTACAAACAGTGTGCATGTGCAATGTAGTTCTTTTGTCTCTGGATAGTATTTTCACTGCATAGCATAATACTGTCAGAAAATATCACAATATCAATTTCTTAGGCCATATCACCTGGCCCAAGGTAAAATACATAAAGACTGATTGATAGAAGAATGTATCAGACATACTTAAGTTCCAGTTTCCGCCACTGGATAATAAGCTGCGTGATCGCCTCTAGCTCGCTTCTCAGAGACACAGAGCGACTGGCGTTATTCTCCCAATCCTTAAAGAGCAAGAGGATAAAAGGAAAAAAAAAAATATATATATATATATATATATATGTATATTAAAAACAGTGCAATCAATTTGGTTCACTTTCTTTGGATAACTTATTATTATTATCATTATTATTATTATTATTATAATAATAAAAGGCATGATTCAACCCAGAAACAGGATAATGCTACGGTCTGTTGAAAATGTAAAAATGCAAAACAGCTCAATGAGCAAAAAGGCAGTGTACACCCTGAACAGCTTGCTTGACTATCACGAGGCCAACACATACAGACAACCATTCACACTCACACCTTGAGTTAATTCTGAATAGTCAATTAGCCCAAATGTGCATGTCTTTGGACTGGAATATCTGGGTCATGCAAACTCCACACAAAAAGGCCCTCACTGAGCCCAAAACTCAAACCCAGGACCTTATTTCTGTGAGGTGGACATGCTTCTTCTCCCTGTGCTTCCCTGGGTTTCGTCTGAGGGAGGAAACCCTGGGAAGTTCAGCTAAATGTTTCAGATTACCCCGAGATGTAGACAAGTGTGAACGGTTGAGTATGTTGCCTTGCAATGGTCTGGTAAGCTGTTCAGGGTGTACCTCGCCTTCGCCCAGTGTTCGCCAAGATAGGCTCCAGGGTCCCTGCCACCGTAGTAGGATGAAGCTGTTCAGCAAATGAATGAGAATGAAGGAGTCCTTACAGCTTCCTCACCTGTGATTTGCAGAGCAAGATCTCCAGACCGTTAAGAAACTTGGCCAGTGGGCTCGACAGGCTGAATGCCAGTATCCTCTCAATCACCACAATGATCTAAGAATTACATAAACGAAAATATTAGAGATGAACACACTCCTTTTAGCACACCAAAACAATCTGCTGTCGGCGAGTTCCTCTTCTCACCTGCACCAGTGCCGGGTGATCAGGCCATTCATCTAGACGCCGGTGAACTGCACAGGCCAGCTGTTCGATGGCAGGAAGGCACAGTCGAGCCTGGGACATGTTTGGATCCTGGTAGAAATCGTACGGCCCTTCGCTCTGGAGGACAAGGCCTCCTGGACCGCCAGAGCCCCGGACCGTGTTCTGTAGCACAGTGCTGAGGAGCAGCTGAGAACCAGTCAGCTCAGGGTCCATTTCACAGCCTGCACCCAGAATCACAAAATTATTAAGTACAGACGCTCCCTGACTTGCGTTTGGTCGTCCGGAACCAATTAAAAACGTAAGTTAAAAGTGAACGCAAGTTGTTACAGTGACGTATGATGCTCATACTGTACTATACATCCATAAATACCATTACCGTATCTCATAAAATACCCCTAAATCAATTATTATAAACATAACATTGTAAAATAATATCAAACATATCAAATAATATCAACATTAATTTCAAATAAGTCACTTATTTATACCGCATCACTTTAAATGAAGCTTAAAACATCCAATCAACGCTTACAATATGTGAGGCACTCAAAACCAAAAGTAGTGTACTTGCTGTGGGTTATACGGACTTCTGGTCTTTCAAGTGCGCAAAGATGCTGTTGAACTCGTTTAGTACTCAGCCTGCACGGATATGAATCACCAGCGGAGCGGAGAGTCTCTTTCTTTTGTGGATTCGGGTTTTCATTCATTTTACAACTCTTTTTGCTTAACTGAATATGCATGGTAGATTGCGCCGATCCGAGCAGATAGTTAATTCATCTCGGTGTATGAGACTTGCACCCATGCTCGTAGGCTTACACTTCTGACCAACCATATTTGCTTTGGGTTACAAAAGTCCGCAAAACAGTGTAAATACAAAGATCACAGAGATGACGTCTTAACACAAGGGTAACATGCTATATAACAGATATATATATATATAAAACTGAACTGGGAAGAAGGAGGGGCACGTTCAGTCTGTCGTTTGTAAACAATGGACGCAGCATCATTACGTCATTACTTCAGCATACTACGTAGGTAGGTAAAGTCTGTTGGACTTTTTACACCCGATCCATAGTGGCTCATCAGGCCGGTGCTTATCCCCGGTTTCCATAGCGTGAAGCAACTAGGAGTTCAACTCCTCCTGGATGGGATGCTAGTCCATCGCAGGTTACCTTCCCAGTATATTTTACTGGTACCCATTTATACTGAAAGGTGAACAGAGGCACACTTGTGGTTGAGACTTTGCCCAGGGGTCTTAGCACAGTGAAGATCTAACTGGGATTTGAACACACAACCTCCCGATCATGAGCACAGCACCCTAACCACTACACCACCGGCCCCAGCATGCTATGTAGGTCTGTCTTAACTCAAAATTTGACTTTTAAAAAAAAAACAAAAAAAAAAACACATAAAATCGAAAAACCGTAAAACGGATGAATGTAAGTCGGGGAGCCTCTGTATGTAAAAAAAAAAATTTTTTTTTTTCTTCTTTTTTTTAAATTCTATTTTCTCCCCATTTCCCCCTAATTTAGTCATACCCAATTCCCACCCATTAGGTATTACCTTCCCTATCACATGACCACCACTGACCAGGGAGGGGTGAAAGCATGCATACGCCCCCGTCATGACATGTAATGCTAGCAACCCGACTCTTTTCGGACTGTAGACCATGCGTATTTGGGGGTGGGGCCCAGTCGTATGAATGAGCTCACAGACGCCCATGATTGGCTGGCGATTGCTGTGAGTCCCAGAGAAGTGAGCACAGTCCCACGCTCCCATGAGAACTCACCCAATTAGCTCCCTTCGAGTCCCGGCTATGGACAATTTTGGCATTAACCAAAAGATTCAAACTTGCTGTCCCGGGGCTAATAGTCGCGCACCTTGTTGTTGCGCCACTCAGAAGCCTGCATAAAGAAATTCTTGATTTAAAAAACAATCGAGTAATTCCTCACCTAGAAGGTGATAGAAGCGAGCAATTAAAGGCGCAGTGATCTGAAAACCCGAGACCAAAGCGCTGAGGTGTTCTTTGCTCCGGTTGCTTGGTGGATCGGAGCGGTACCACAGTGACTGTGCGAAGGCCAGGCACAGTTTCTGATGCACCTGAACGACAGTATTTTGACAGCTGGAGAAGTGGAAGACACTGTTTTCATTGGACACTGTCTCTCTGCCGCATTCCTCGTCATCCTTAATGACGATTGGCTGCTCCAGACTGGGTTCCGTGGTGATGTCGGCAAAATCCTGGAATATGTAAAAAAAAAAAAAAAAAAAAAATCAATAATTAGGTCAAGCTTATAAGCCCATCACCAGCGTCAGAATTTAGAGCACGTACTTTGTGGTACGTGGGAAAGCAGCGTTTGAAATCGCTTTCCTCCTGCTGCTCCTCACTCAGACCTCCTCCGTGGAGTTTAGATCGACTGCGGTACAGACTGGCATCCTTCTGCTCTTTCTCTCTCGCTCTCCTCTCCTGCTCATCCCACTCGTTTACCAATGCCTGAACGTACGGCGAGATTTTTATTTTAAGCATAAAAATAATTACCACCCATAACACCGTACACCCAGTTTACAGGTTAAACAGTCTCACCTGACACACATGTCGGAGTAGATTTTTCGCCTCTGCCTCCAGCTCTCCTGCACTTATTGCGTGGCTCTGCAGACACACCAGAGCGATGAGAAGTAAAACGACAGGCTCTGGGATTACGTGGGACACCTCAGTATCCGGAAGCAGCTTCTCCAGTCCTTGAAGGGTGTCCATGCATGTCCGAGAACACAGGTATTGGGCACGATCTAGGTCGGAGGCGAGCGCACGGACAGGAAACGCCAGGAGCGTGGTGACGAGGCGCGGGAGCCCTGGAATTGTAGTCTGATTAGACGAGACTTGTGCGGCAAGCAGGCGCATACCGTGCTGCAGCTGCAGAATAGCCGAGCGTAAGGGGACCACAACGTCCGGGTACAGCGGGTACTCATCAGTCAGGCGCTGGGCGAAACGCTGCTGGGATGCCTGCCACACGGCTTCCTCCTTTAAAAGGCCCTGAACGCCTGGTCGGGATTTGGAGCCTGAGCCTTGCAGGGCCTTGAGTAGGTGTGACAGCAGGTCACCCACTGCTGCTGGCTGCCCGATGCTGCACAGGTAATGCTGGAGCTCTTGGTACAGGCGTCCATACTGGGGCTCAGCAGGCCGGCATGCTTGTTTACGCCCAAGCTCACTGATGTGCTCTTTCACCTGTTGCATGCGCACCCACAGGTACCTGCAGCACACCGATACAAAACACAAAGTGTATGGCACACACAGAAGCACATGTAGTGTAATATTATATATATATGTACATATATATATATATACATATGTGTGTGTGTGTGTATATATATATATATATATACACACACACACATATGTGTGTGTGTGTGTATATATATATATACACACATTATATATATATATATATATATATATATATATATATATATATATATACATACATACATACATATACATATATATATATATATATATATATATACACATACACACACACACACCCTCACTTGTTTTCCACTGTTAATTGGGAACCAAGATCCCCAGGCGACCACTGAAATCTGCGAAGTAGGAACACCCCCCCAACCCCCTGAATGACGTACACGTATGTGTGTATATAATATCAATAAATACATATTCAATGCTATTAATGCTTATAATAATAATTAAACATTAAAAAATAATGCATAAGATGTAAATAAAATATAAATACACACACACATACAGATGTACGCGCACACGCACTAACCCAACCCATTAACACATCTGGCTTCACCCCGTCCCTCGCTTCGTGGGATAGATATTCTTTTTCTTTATAAAAATACTGCACAAGAAGGACTCCAACACATTCATTCATTCATTTTCTGAACCACATCAACCTAATTAGGGTCGTGGGGAGGCTAGCAATTGTTTTTTTTTTTTTAAATCTAAATGTTTTTGTTGCAAGCAGAATTGTAATTTTATTGTCTCTGCAGTTGTTTAAATCAATGCAACACATTGTTGTTTTATATTAACATGAAGGAAAAAGGGGAAAACATTATATGCAGTGTTATTTGATTTTAAATGGCAAAAAAGGATTTGTTGCTCCCAGTGTTTTCTTTAATGTGGAAAACGGGTCTCAATGGCTCTTTGAATGGCAAAGGTTGCCGACCCCTAAACTAGAAGTATCCAGAATACTAAGGCAGGTTCCATTCTGATGATGACCTTGTTTCATACAGCATTCACCTTCTTAGCACTTCTGCAGCAAAACGTCTTCCTTCCTGAATCATATCAGGCAGTTCTACTTTTTTCATGAGCGTCATTACCTTTTCTGGCGCTTCGGCGCCTTACCAGAAGCCTGAGGAGGTGCGCAGCGTTTGGGTGGCATGATGGAGCTTAACAGGAATTAAAAACACACACACTTAAAAAGCACAGGCACAAGGGGGTGCGAATGAGGAAAAAGGGGCGTTACATCATCTCAACCAATCAGCAGGAGGGAGAAAGCCATTGGCTGGATATGAATCACGTGACAGTTTCTTGGCAATCCACAAATATGTCTAGCCACGAGTGCAAAACCATGAATAGTCAAGGGCCTACTGTATTTAAAAAAAAGCCATGATGCACTGAAGCCGCATGAATTGAAGCGCGAAGTAGCAAGGGATCCCTGTATGTATTGTATTTTATATATATATATATACACACACACACACACATATGCACACACAATTAATGCTACTTTTATAATATTGTTGGTGAAATGGAGTTGTACCTGATTCGTGGATGTTGGAAGGCATCGGTGGTGCTGCTCTCTTCTAGTTGCGCCCCTGTGAGCAGCTGTGAAGACAGACTCCGGCCACTCCATTCATCTTGAAGCAAAGCAAGCTGAAAAATAATAAAACTAGGATCCAGATGTGCATGACATTCTGAATTATTTTTAACTCCAGCCCAGGACCCACTTACCTCATCCTGTGCATATTTAAGTTTGTACGCCCTCTTTACTGCTGGGTCAAATATCGTCTGTGGGACCCAAACTTGGATCTGTAGCAGGCCCATGTTCACCCAGAACACCCCAGACCGAGCCAGCTGGACGGACTCACATGCGCGGTTATGGGAGAACTGCGTTAAACAAGTCACCAGCGTGTCCAGAAAGCCTTCTGGAAGAAGGTTTTCAGGCAGGCCTTCTCGCAGAACAATCTGAATGTCCTGCGCTGCCCTGACGGGATCTACGCCCTCGACGAGAGCGTCGCAGGATTGTGCATAGCGCTCCTGTAACCCTGGAGACAGCAGGTCAGATAGTGCCTGCAACTGCCGGCATAAAACCAGGCCTTGTAACCTGCGGTCGGTTAACCTTCAAGAAAAAAGATGGCAGAAACACTGAACACATGGGACACTACTACTATTAATTATTATTTGAATAATATCCATACATGAAGATGTAAACAATGGCGAGGATGTATAAAAGGGCAGGTCTTTACCTGAAGTCAGCGAGGTCAGGCATCGCTAGATTGTCCCAGAGCACTGCATTGAGGTCCTGGAGTTGCCCGATCCTCTCCTTCCACTCACCCAGTGTCACCTTTGATGAAGTTAGGAAGGAGGAACCTGATGGGTCCCAGAAGCTGCCCATTTCACTGCTGCTCAAAACCCCCAGCACACACCTGGACCACACGGCTCGGGTCATCATGCCGGGTCCCTGCACCAACCAACCAATCAATAATCAACAAACCAACCACACAATAAAACAAAAACTACTTTGTAATAAATCAATTTGAGGCATTACGACAGCAGCCATGTGCACGCACTGTATCAGAAGGTCCCAAAAGCGATCGGAAGCTCTTCTTTGTCACTTCATCTGGATTCAGAGGGTTCCACTTCAGCCAGCGGTCAGGATCGGAGGTCACACTGCCACTCCAGAGCGTTGCCAGGGTTTCGGAAAGCAGCTCACTCCACACTAATGGAAGCTCCTCGACAGGCTGTCGAAAATATTACACAGTAGCAGTGACGATCTATGCTGCATTATATGTGAACTTGTTGCTGCACGTGAGACAAAAGTAAATTCTGCACACCCGTTTTGTGCTGAGGAGGAACCAGAGTGGCTGCAGCAGACAGATGTTCATGGGGGTGGACTGCATGCAGAAGCGCAGATGGTTGGAAAGGGACCTTCGAAGATCTTCTTCCCCGTTTCTTCTGTGGAACATACGATGAGATAATGGTAAACCAAAAAAAATAATTTCTGAACCCAACAACATAAAACCTAAAACTCAATCCAAACCTGTGTGTAATCGACAGGTGCAGCAGATCTGCAGTAACTT
This sequence comes from Plotosus lineatus, assembly GCA_024760905.1. NCBI lineage: Eukaryota > Metazoa > Chordata > Actinopteri > Siluriformes > Plotosidae > Plotosus > Plotosus lineatus. The sequence continues at coordinate 21,314,024 of CM045731.1, forward strand.
TTATCTGGTTGAGGATGGCAAGTTTTTCCAGCACGGGCCAAAGCTGAGCGCGGTGAGCCAGCCGCAGTAAGAGCTCGCGGTCCAGATCCGTGTTGTCGCCCATCTCCTCCTCGTTCTCTGCTTCAGTGTGTGAATCCAGCACGCCAAAGGATTCAATGAGTCCCCGCTGCTGATCCACACAGGTACGTAACCTCTCCAGCACACCTGAAAGTTACACCCACACACGCACACACACACAGATCCCTTACTTTCCGTGGTTAATTGGGACCGAGATCCCCCACGACCACCGAATTCTGCAAAGCAGGATCACCCCCCCCCCCCCCCCACTGACGTATACATACATGGACATGTGTATATAATATCAATAAATACATATTCAATGCTATAAATGCTTATAACGATTAAACGTTAAAAAAATAATGCATAAGATGTAAATAAAATATAAAATGCACACATACAGACACGTGCGCACCTCACAATAATCTAAGTAGTTTTGATGGGAGGTTTTAGGTTGCTTTTTGTTTGTTTAGGGGTTTTTGTGTATAATTGGCCTTGCTTTTGTGGCATTTTCCTTAACTTTTCCCCCTATTCTTACTTAATTTCCTTATTTTTTTTTTTTTATTATTCCATGAATATTTATAAAAAAAAAAAAAAAAAAAAACGCGATGCACTGAAGCCGCATGAATTTAAGCGCGAAGTAGCAAGGGATCCCTGTATATGCCGTATTTGACGTGATAAGCGCCCAGGGCACTTAAAAAATTGGAGTGGGTGGGCGCTAATTAAAATGAGTACCAGCGGAGTGGAAGGAAGAGTGCTTATTACCATCGAGGTGGAAAACATGAATTATAACAGAACAATAAAAGAGTTTTACTGGTATTTGTGTTATTCATTTTGAGGCATCAACCAAACTACTTACATGAAAGCTGAAAATAAACAGAATAAAAGCATAAATTAAAAAAAAGAGAGAGAGAGAGAGAGAGAGAGAGAGAGAGAAAAAAAAACTTTTCCTTCCCTTACTTTTCCCTCCCGGTGCTGTTCCTTTAAACATTTTCCCATGTAAAATGAGCCAATCAACACGAATGTCAACTTTAACACATGGCACGTTGAACCAATCAACACGAACATAAACAAAAGCACATGGCCAGGAATGTCTTTAAATTTATTGAAGTTAGTGAACAGGAGAATCAGGTGAAAAATCCTCATCATCACTTTCTGATAGGTCCATATCTGGCTCATCGCTCCATTCATTCAGAGCATCCCATAGTTTTGCTGTAGCAGTTTATAATGGTTCATCGGTTGTTGGACATTTACCAAGAGAACACAGCAAAATATTTTCCTGTTTTTTTTTAAAGCACGGCGGAACAATCAAATGTGTTGTTACTGATGAACATTATAGACATTCCCCAGTGGCAGGGGGTCTTGAAATACCATGTAAACTCACTTTTACAGGCAGTGAACGCCTCATTTTACCGTTACAGAGACTGATCAAATAAAATTGGTAAGTTTGATCTACGATTTTGCTCCCAGTATGCATGGGCGTTTATTAGACGTCACATCAAAAACATTGGGGGGTGGGGGGTATTGGAGCAGGACGCTTATTACGTCAAATACGGTATATATTTATTTATTTATATATATTTATAGAAAACACTGAATCAAAGCAGATGTACCTGTATTTTGCGGATTGAGAAAAAGGTTAGCCTGCAGGACCAGACCCCAACCTTCCAGTAAGGCTTCTTTACAGTCTGTTCTCATGGCAACACCCCGAAGGCGGGCAACTTCCTGTTTCCATAGCGCCGGGGTCCTGTCATTCAGGCACAGGTCTCTAATGTCAAGAATCTTGCTTAAGACGCGGAGATGGCCGGCGCATTCAGCAACACTTTCTGACTGTAAACAAGATGTGTTCAGCTTTCATGTTTCTGGTTGTGTTTATTCTGGAAACCCACATTAGTCAACATACCTTAAATGGAAGAGGCTTTCCCAGGGTTTTCTGGATGCTCTTTAGTGCCAGTGCTACAGATACAGGGCTGGAAAGCGTGTTCTGGATTGCTGAGGAGATGGTGTACAGCTCTTGCTGTCCTCTGCCCCACATTCACACACACACACACGGCACACACACGGCACAAAATAATTACGATTTTGTTAACGTTTAAAACAGAATTGCTTGTGTGATTCAAAAATAGAGCATGATTAATAATGCTCACTCGTAGTCTGCGTCACCCATCAGAAGCTGGGGCAGACGTAAGACCAGGTGTTTGTGAACCCACTGCCAGTGCAGGGAGAGCACACACACTCCACGAGTATCCGCCGGCAAGGAGTAACACATGTTCCAGAAGCGGTCCCTCCACTGGAGCAGCTGCAGGATCTGTATACACCATAACAAAAAGATTATAACTTGTATATTATAACCCTACACCAACACACTCCCCTCCATGTTTAAAAACAATTCATTGACAGAGAAGAACCAACTGTTGACTCTACACCAGCATTGGAAGCTCCGTTATGATTATAACCAGTAGATGGCAGGCGGTTCAAATGAGAATAACTTGAAGTGTGCAAAACGAGAGGACGACAGCTTTTGTTTTCATGATTTTATGGGCAGTTGTTTGAAAACTGAGTCTCAGAATGATGACATCACCGAGGCCCAAGTTAGCACGTACAAGTATAGGATTGTAATATAATTATGCCATTTATTGACAGATTTTGAAAAGAGTGTCAGACAGAGTGATGAGTTGCAAGTTAGAAATTGAAGGCGTGATGGTCAATGTTGTTAGTGCTTATGCCCCACAGGCAGGATGTGAGCTAGAAGAGAAGGAGAGATTCTGGAGTGAGTTAGATGAAGTGATGCAGAGTACCCCCAGAGGTGAAAGAGTGGTAATTGGGGCAGACTTCAATGGACATGTTGGTGCAGGCAACAGAGGGGACGAGGAAGTGATGGGCAGGTTTGGTATCCAGGACAGGAACACAGAAGGACAGATGTTGATCGATTTTGCAAAAAGGGTGGAAATGGCTGTGGTGAATACTTTCTTCAAGAAGAAACAGGAGCATAGGGTGACTTACGAAAGCGGAGGTAAGAGCACACAGGTAGACTACATCTTGTGTAGGCGATGTAATTTGAAGGAAGTCAGTGACTACAAAGTAGTAGTGGGTGAAAGTGTTGCCAAACAGTATAAGATGGTGGTAAGAAGGCAAAGGCAGAGCAGAAGACAAAGTGGTGGAAGCTGAAAAAGGAAGAGTGTCGGGTTGTCTTCAAGGAGGAGTTGAAACAGGGCTTTGGGTGGTCAGGAAGTGCTTCCAGATGACTTGACAACCACAGCCAATGTGATCAGGGAGACTGGTAGGAGAGTACTTGGTGTGTCGTCTGGAAGGAAAGTAGATAAGGAAACTTGGTGGTGGAATAAGGAAGTGCAGGAGTGTGTACAAAAGAAGAGGTTAGCTAAGAAGAAGTGGGACACAGAGAGGACCGAAGAGAGTAAACAGGAGTACAGGGAGACACAGCGTAAGGCAAAGATCGCTGTGTCAAAGGCCAAACAGAGGGCGTATGATGACTTGTATGATAGGTTGGACAGTAAGGAGGGAGAAAATGATTTATACAGGTTAGCAAAACAGAGAAATAGAGATGGGAAAGACGTGCAGCAAGTTAGAGTGATAAAGGACAGAGAGGGAAATGTATTGACTGATGACAGAAGTGTGCTGGGAAGATGGAAAGAGTACTTTGAAGAGCTGATGAATGAGGAAAATGAGAGAGAAAAAAAAAAAAAAAAAAAAGAGTAGAAGGGGTGACCGTTGAGGACCAGGAAGTAGCAAAGATTAGTAAGGGGGGCATTGAAGAGGATGAAGAGTGGAAAGGCAGTTGGTCCTGATGACATACCGGTTGAGGTATGGAAGTGTCTAGGGGAGGTAGCAGTAGATTTTCTGACAAGAATATTCAACAAAGTCTTAGAAAGTGAGCAGATGCCGGATGAATGGAGGAGAAGTGTGCTAGTGCCCATTTTTAAGAACAAGGGAGACGTGCAGAGTTGTCGCAGCTACAGAGGGATAAAGTTGATGAGCCATACGATGAAGTTATGGGAAAGAATAGTGGAAGCTAGACTAAGGGCAGAGGTCAGCATTTGTGAACAACAGTTTGGTTTCATGCCAAGAAAGAGCACCACAGATGCAGTGTTTGCTTTGAGGATGTTAATAGAGAAGTACAGAGAAGGTCAGAAGGAGCTGCATTGTGCCTTTGTGGATCTGGAGAAAGCATATGACAGGGTGCCAAGAGAAAAACTGTGGTATTGCATGAGGAAGTCTGGAGTGGCAGAGAAGTATATTAGAGTGGTGCAGGACATGTATGAGAGATGTAAGACAGTGGTGAGGTGTGCTGTCGGTGTGACAGAAGAGTTCATGGTGGAGGTGGGACTGCATCAAGGGTCAGCTCTCAGCCCCTTCTTGTTTGCTATGGTGATGGACAGGCTGACAGACGAGGTTAGACAAGAATCTCCATGGACTATTATGTTTGCAGATGACATTGTGATCAGTAGTGAGAGCAGAGAACAAGTGGAGGAAAATCTAGAGAGGTGGAGGTATGCCCTGGAAAGGAGGGGAATGAAGGTTAGTCGCAGTAAGACAGAATACATGTGTGTGAACAACAAGGACCCAAGAGGAACGGTGAGGTTACAGGGGCAGAGATAAAGAAGGTGGAGGATTTTAAGTACTTTGGCTCATCAATCCAGAGCAATGGAGAGTGTGGAAAAGAGGTGAAGAAGCACGTGCAGGCTGGTTGGAATGGATGGAGAAAAGTGTCCGGTGTGATGTGTGATAGGAGAATATCGGCAAGAATGAAGGGAAAAGTGTACAAGACGATGAGGCCAGCGATGTTGTATGGTTAGAGACAGTGGCCCTGGGGAAAAGACGGGAGTCAGAGTTGGAGGTAGCAGAGATGAAAATGTTGAGGTTCTCTTTGGGAGTAACGAGGATGGATAGGATCAGGAATGAGTACATCAGAGGGACAGCACATGTTAGATGTTTTGGAGACAAAGTCAGAGAGGCTAGCTTGAGATGGTTTGGACATGTACAGAGGAGGGATAGTGAGTATATTGGTAGTAGGATGCTGAGGTTGGAACTACCAGGCAGAAAGCCCAGAGGAAGACTAAAGAGAAGATTTATGGATGTGGTGAAGGCGGACATGAAGGTCGTTGGAGTAAGAGAAGAAGATGCAGAGGATAGGGTGAGATGGAGGCAGATCATTTGCTGTGGCGACCCCTGAAGGGAACAGCCGAAAGGAAAAGAAGAAGAAGATTTACAGATTTTTGTTGGGGGTGTGAAAAGATTTCGATTAAAATTATTACCTGTGTCGTGAGAAACTGCATGTACTCCAGAATTAATATATTAAAGCACAAACATCCTGAAGTACTGAAAGGAACATGGCCCTGATGATGTCATCACTCTGAGACTCAGTTTTTAAATATTCACCCATTAAGTCTTTAAAATTATAGCTATCAGTCTAAGATTTTGCACACAGACAAATTTTAGGATAACAGGGGGTTTTTAGATAAACTATCAAGTGCTATCTTTGAATATTTTGAAAATTTTCCATTTTAATTTTCAATATTAACATCAGCATTGCGCCTTCATCATATTATAGTCATATTTTGTTTACAACACAAAAACTAAAAAAAAAAAAATTTAAATGCATGGATTTAAACCACCATATTGATATTTCCGCACTCTCTGCCTTGCTTTAATTAATAGTAATCAGAGCGAGAGGAAAGAGCCTCATACCTCGAACATAAGGTGGTCGGAAATGTTCGGCTGGTCTGTCTGTACGGCCTGCAGCACGAAGGCGTCCCACAGGTCAAAAAAGGAGCGCAGGTGCACCAGGACGGGATGTGGCAGTTGCGCAATATCTACTGTCCCTTTTGGGGGAAAAAGGCTTTCAAGTCAGGATATTCTATCATTAAAGACGGCAGAAACCAAATAGTCCAATATTTACAGTAGGAGGTTTAAATAGAAGGTGAGAATGTTAGTTGATCAAAATCACACATTGTACAGTATCATCAACAGTACATTTAATCTGCAAAATTCAGTCATTTGTTACACGGAATTACATTTTACCAATTTTATGTTCCCAACCCCCCAAACACCAAGAAAGTACTAATAGTAATACAGGGATCCCTCACTTTCCACGGTTAATGGGGACCGAGATCCAACCCCCCGTGGCAACCACCGATTTCCGCGAAGTAGGATCGACCCCTCCTGACTGACGTATACATACATGTATATGTGTAGATAATATCAATAAATACATATTCGACACTATAAATGCTTATAATAACAATTAAACATTCAAAAATAATGCATAAGATGTCAATAAAATATAAATACACACACACACACACACACACACACATATATACAGACGCGAGCGTGCGCACACAGATGCACAACTCACAAAAATATGTAAGTAGTTTTGATGGGGGGGGTTTTGTGTTTTTTTTTGTTTTGTTTGTTGGGGTTTTTTTGCATAATTGGCCTTGTTTTGCAGCATTTTCCTTAAATTTTCCTTAATTTCGTTATTTTTTAATTAAAATTTTTGAAAAACCTACAAGGCACTGAAGCTGCAGAAACTGAAGCGCGATGTAGTGAGGGATCCCTGTATATACTTCTTTCTATCCTCTTAAAGTCTGTTCTCGGAACTCACACATGACATGATGGAGGTAGACGCAGGATAGACTTAGTGGTTTGCAAGAAGTTTTGAGTCCTGGGCTCGGCGAGGCGTGTGGAGTTTACATGTTCTCCTTGGGCCTGTGCATGTTTGCACCACCAAGTACTCAGACTTCCTCCTCCAAGCAAAACACATACGGGATGTTGAGAGACAGCCAATGAGAGAACAACTCACGCGTCGTGTGAAATTTTGATTGGCGCGTTCGAATTTTGAATTTCTTTTCGTAAAAGGGGGTTGTTTCGTATCTCGGGGACGGAAACTCGGGAAAATGTTTTTCGTAATCCGGGGATTTCGTACACGGGGGTCTTTGTAATTTGAGGGCCGACTGTACATTGTTGTGAGGTCTGCATCTGAGTGTGTGCACGCGCATCTGCGTGCATGCACGTACGTCTGTAAGTGTGTATATTTATATTTTATTTATATCTTATGCAGTATTTTTTAATGTTCAATTGTTATTATAAGCATTTATGGCATTGAATATGTATTTATTGATATTATATACACATATACATGTACTGTACGTATACCCCAGTCGGGGGTTGGGGGGGGGGGTGATCCTACTTCATGAATTTTGGTGGTCGCAGAGGGATCTCGTTCCCAATTAACCGCGGAAAGTGAGGGATCCCTGTACTTCTCCCATGTTATAAAATGCATAACCAAGTTGCTTCCTGGGTTTTGTATCAAGTCCAATGCCTGGAAAGAGCAAACCAGTCACAAACTCTGTACCTTTAGAGAAGGCAGTGGCCAGCCTCAGTGCACTGTTATTGTGTGATGCGTTTCCTGTATTGCTGCATAAAGCTGCTCTCTCCTCTCGGTCCATCAATATTATGATCCTGAAAGGATACAGAATACAATAATAATAACAACAACAACAACAACAATGTTAATGACCTAGTTAGGCCACTCTTGCACTGTATCAGGCCACTCTCCATTAGGTTTTCAAATCCAGACCAAAATCGAACCTGTTGGACACAGCATACAGAGCCTCCATAAATTCCATGCATCGCTCCTCATCCTCAAAGTTACATGTGTTAGCCAAGATGTCCAGGTACTGTTTGTTCCAGCGCATATCTACCAAGATCCGATAGTCATCTAGAGAAACAAAAACAAAACAAAGTGAGATTTTTTTATTTTTGGAACTGTGTGCAAAAATAAATTTTACACACAAAAATGCTGTTCACAGGCAGTAGTGGCGTATTGCTTAGCACGTCCACCTCACAGCAAGAAGGTCCTGGGTTCGATTCCCAGCTTGGGTGTTTCTATGTGGATTTAACATGTGCTCACATGGGTTTCCTCCCCACCGTCCAAAAACATGCACAGTAGGTTAATGGGCTGTTCAAAATCGCCCATAGGCATAAGTGTTGGCCCTGTGATGGCCTCGTGACCTGTTCAAGGTGTACCCTGCCCTTGCCCAGAGTCAGTTGAGATGGGAACCTCCCCACGGCCCTAATTGTGATTAAGCGGTACAAAAAAATGAATGAATGAAATGTTATTCCTGTTGTATTCAGGCTCCAAGAGAGACCCCAACATACATACCTGTGTTGTGGGGTTGAAGGTGTTCAGTCAGGCATTTGCCCTTGCCAACAAGCTTGCTGTTAAAGACGGCTTTGAGAGCTTGGTTGCCTGCCTCAAGCTGCATCAAAGCTGCATCTGTCAACATACATCACACGTCCATCACAAACATTAGCACGCAAGCCAGGTTCTGCATTTAAAACCTTCTGAAATATGACCTTAAAATGTCAAATATCAGTAAATGCACCCTACTAGATCAGATTTGGCAGAAATAATTTCTGGGCCAGTTTTTCTTAGGTGTCCTTGAAATGATCCAATAATTACAAATATAATTACTTTTTTTTTTTTAATTACATACTGCATTTTTAAGTGTTAAAACGTCATTCATATACCGTATTCGACATAAGCACCCTGCTCCAATAAGGCCCCCCCCAATGTTTTTGATCTTGCGTCTAATAACTGCCCATGTGTACTGGGAGCAAAATGTTAGATCAAACTTACCAATTTTATTCGATCAGTCTCTGTAACCGTAAAATGAGGCTTTCACTGCTTGTAAAAGTGAGTTTACACGGTATTTCAAGACCCCCTGCCACTGGGGAATGTCTATAATGTTCATCAGTAACAGCACATTTGACTGTTCCGCCATGCTTTAAAAAACAGGAAAATATTTTGCTGTGTTCTCTTGGTAAATGTCCAACAACCGATGAACCATTAGAAACTGCTACAGCAAAACTATGGGATGCTCTGAATGAATGGTGCGATGAACCAGATATGGACCTCTCAGAACGTGATGACGAGGATTTGTCACCTGATTCTCCTGCTCACTAACTTTAAACATTTAAAGACGTTCCTGGCCATGTGTTTTTCAATATGCCATGTGCTCAAATTGTCCTTTGTGTGGACCGATTCAACGTGCCATGTGCTACAGTTGATATTCATATTGATGGGCTCGATTTTACATCGGGGGAAAATATTAAAGGCACATCACCGGTAGGAAAAATATATATATTTTTTTTAACTATGCTGTTTTCTGTTTACTTTCAGCTTTCATGTAAGTAATTTGGTTGATACCATAAAATGAATAACAAATACCAGTAAAACTCTTATTGTTCTGTTATTATTCATATTTTCCACCTTTATGGGAATAAGCACTTGCCGTTCCACTCCGCTGGTAATATTTTAATAAGTGCCCACCCGCTCCAATTTTTAACGCGCCCTGGGCGCTTATCACGTCGAATACGGTTTTAAGAAATAAAAATCTTACTGATATCTTGCACAGGATAGAAATGATTGTTATTTAGTTCACTGAGAAGATGCACCTGGCAGATGTTTGTAGGTTTTGGCAAGATGGGAGATCCAGCTGGTTCGCAGGATCCAGTCACTATGGGACGCTCTTTCAGACAGGATCCGTACCGCTGTTGGGAGGAGCCTCTGGGCATCGCTGATACTGTCACATGACCCACCTTCTGAGGAAAATTGCAGTGTTTCTACTGCTGCACCGTTCTGCATCTCCCTCTGCAGGTCAGTGAGGCTCAATGGGCGTGTCCTGTGTATATACACACACACACACACACAAGATTGCAAATGGATAAGAAATATAACTGACATGTTATTGTGTATGTGTCAACATTGGTGTGCATTTCAGACCTCTTGCTGTGCAGACTGAGGGTGTTCAGACAGTAAAGGAGAACCTGGCCATCCCTCTGCACACTGGAAAAGCAGGAGTCCTCTGCGGACTGCAATGCAGAAGGTACACGATCCGGCCATACGCCGGCACACAACAACCCGCTGCCCCATTCTTCGGAATCTAACACCGCCAGATGCTTTTCTATCACTTCCTGAGCCATCTGAGGTTTAAAAAAAACAAACAAAAAAAACATGTAAATCGTGTCTCAGAGACCTGTGACTTATGTTTGTGTGCGTAGTGGGCGTACCTTTTGGTTAGCGGTGGTGCGCTGGCAAAGGACGTACGATTCCCGGCATGCCTGTCGAAAGGCGCTGGGCAAATAAACACCTCTCTGCAGCTGACTAGATAACAAAGCAGCTGCATGCAGCAGAGATGACACAGAGGACACCGGGGAGTCTAGGACAACAAACAGGATGATTCAATTTACAGTTTCCAGTATCCATTGTCCATAGCAAGACTAAAAACAAAACTGAGAGGAGGATTTAAAATCTCATTCTATAACCTCATTGCTCAGCCGAAAAAAGCTCACCCCAGATCGCCGCCTTGATCTCGGAATGAATGCTCATCAGTAATTCACACATGCAATCTCCGGTAACTCCCAGAGTGTGTAAAATAGTCTTCAGGTCCAACAGATCCCAAGACACTCCTTCAGTCTCTCCTGGGATGTAGATCTCTACACCACGGTTCCTCATAGCTCGCGAGATCTCTCCATGGGCAGGGTCCATGGTGAGAAACAACCTGGATGTGACCAGACAAATAAAAAAAAATAATAATAATAAGCAAGTGTGTTTTCAGCCCCCTCCACACACACACACACACACACACACACATATACCTGAAGTTAGGATGAGGAGTGATGCTTGGTGTTGTCCCGTCTATGATCCCACGCTCATTAATCGTCAGTGACCCACCTGGCTCAAGGAGAGCATTCAGTCGGTCTAGCACAGATGGGCTTTATAAAAATAAATTAATTAATTAAAAATCACACGACAGCGTTTAAAATATAAATTCATTTTAAAAAGGAGAAATCTGTAATTCTTCCATCACTTATACTCAAGAACCTGAACTAAACCGGGAGAACTGGCGAGTTAACAACCTGCAGAAGTTGACGTTGTCCATAAGGAGCCAATCGCCTGCCTGCAGAGCTTGGACTAATGTGCCGTCCAGCCATTCAAACCCGCCGTGACTCCACCCATCCTCCATCTGCGCCAAACGCTCCTTGAGCAGAGTGAAGTCCATCTGTAGCTTCGACATATCTGTGACACATGAAAAGTAGAAAGACTCTTCTTCAAAACAGTTTTATTTCTCGCTCCTAGATTCTTCTTTTCCTTTCGGCTTTTCCCTTTAGGGGTCGCCACAGCGAATCATCTGCCTCCATCTCACCCTATCCTTTGCATTTTCTTCTCTTACATCAACTACCTTCATGTCCTCCTTCACCACATCAGAAATTGCTGTGTTTTTGTTGAGATACATATGCTACTTCTGAGATACCACTGAACCTGATCTTCTGCTCCCTAAAGCCTGTGAGCCATCCTGATATGCTACAACTGGCTGGAGTTCTCATCTTCGAAGCCCCTTGCTCCTCCTGATGTTGCCGAAGGGACCTAAATACACACTCAGAAACTGTAGCGTCTTTGTACTGCCAGTGATATTAATTATTTTACTAAAATGATTCATGAACCCAGTCCTTGCCTCCATGCCACAGGCTTGCTTATCTTTGAGTATGTCAACTGAAAAGGTGCGATACAAATAAGCTGAATTGAATTGAATGAATATGATGACCTTGTACCTGTGAAGACCTTGAGCTTGGTGTTGAGTTTGTGGAGCAGCACAATGATGACCTCGAGCTTGTTCAAGGCATCGAAGGTCACAGTGCCGTCAGCTGCGTCCAGTCCTTCATCCCTCAGCCAGCGCCGGAATGTGCTCCATGTGGTCAGAAGAAATTCTGTGTCTTGAACGCCTCCGTCCAGAGACATCAGCCCACGCCGTGTCACCATTGCTACAACATAATCCATGCTTTCCAAGACCTGCTGCCACGGCCGGATGATATCCACCTATACAGGATGACAGAAAATGTTTCCCAAAGGAGCACACTATACCAAAGTAACGAGAGTATTAATTTAGTTGCCAGTTCGTTTTTTTACCTGTTCGAACCCGCCTAGCAGTTCAGTGGTGTCCATGGCGCTGTTCATAGCCATCACCTTCAGTCTGTGGCCGGTCAACAAGGCTAGCAGGTGTACTAGACTGCTCTTCCCACTGGCACTTGGGCCCACCAGTATGGCCATCCATCCCATCTTCACGCATTTCATTAAAGACTCTAGCGGCCGTAGAGCTTGGTGAGTAATCGAAAGAGGAGGATCCAAGACGACAGGAGCCCCGCCACTGCGCAGGAGAACGGACGAGCCCACCTTAATGAGAAGAGAAGACAAGTATGAATAATTCCTGTGAGCACTCTTCTTCTCTTATAGATCGTAGTGTACATACACCAACCTGCAGATTTAGAGGAGTAATGTGGAACAGTCTGGAGCCCAAGTAAGGCTCGAAATCTTCAGTGAACACCTTCCTGAATACAGATAGCACCTGAGGAACCAACACATCAACCACAGTTCAATCTTAAAGCTCGTCATTCACTCGTGAATAGCTGATGTGTTTTATTCTTCACTATCAGTTCATTTTGGCTGAACACAAAAGATTTCCTGAACCTTCCCTGAAAACACCTCGGCTCCCGGCCTAACCATCTCTCAATCACCTTGTTCATGTCTTATTTTGGTTCATGGTCTATTCTAGTTCTTTCCAAGAGTTTATTATACCTGGGAGATGAATAGACCCTTTTAATAGTAATGTTTACATAAAACATAAACATGAGTAACACCTGAGCCTTATCTGCTTCGGTTCTCATCCGGTCCGCGTACACCAAGCCAACATGCTGGCCTGGGTTATAGAAGGCTTGGGATTGGTCGGCTTGGATCAGCTGACACCAACGGAAGAGGTCTCGCAGGTTGAACTCCCACGGTCCTCCTTTCTGGCCCCATTTTCTTTCTACCATCACCTCGGTCACAAGCTGGCAAGAGGAAAAAGAGGATGAAGACTAGAGTTAAAAAATAAAGAAACAAATAAATAAATAAATAAAAGTTCCATAAATTAAAAATAAAAATAAATACCTGTGAGTGAATGATTGAATGTGTCAACTGTTTTAAATCAAAGCTTATATACTTGATTGGTACATTATATATTTATGTAAGTGTTGATGCACGTCATTTTGCATAAATCCGTTCATTTTCTGTAACCACTTAATCGTAATTAGGGTCGAGGGAGGCTGGTGCCCAATCCAGGCGCCTCAAAGCAAGGGCAGAGTACACCCTGGACAATTGGCCAAGGCTATGCGGCCTACTCTTGTTGAAAGTCAGCAATGGTTCTTTTAAATGCCTCACACCATAGACAGTGAGCGACATGGCTGGACTTTGCTAACCCAGTTAGCTGCACTGGGGGGGACAGTGACAACCCATGGAGAGTGGGACTCGAACCCACAACCTTAGGATCAGCGATCCAGCACCTTTACCACCAGGCCACCATGGCCCTTTCTTAATATCATAACTGTTTATTTCTATTCATTCGTCAAACTGCTTTATCCTATTAGGGGTCTTGTACTTTTTCCTTCAGGAAAGCAAGGTATACCCCGAACAGCTCGACAATCCATCACAGGGCCACCACTCACAATCATACACACTCACACTGAAGGACAATTTGGAAGTTGGAGCAGCCGGGTAGCCTGATGGGCATGCCTTTGCTTGCATGGATTTCTATCAGATACACTCGATCCTTTCCACTGTTCAGCAGGAAAATATGCAAACGCCACAGAGGAACCCCACCACCACCACCACCACCAGTCCACCAGTCCTGGGACCCAAACCCAACATTTTTTTTGGAGGGAGACAGATATGCGAACCACTATGGCACAGTGCAGTCCTTGATTTATATTTACTTAGATTGTTTATACATAAAAAGAGCACCCTGAAATTATACAAAAGAAAATCATGGTGAATTTTCTTTATGAAAAAAAAAACAAACCAAAAAAAAAAAAAAAACCCCACCACCACCACCACCATCATCATCACTGTCGTGGGCAGCCATAACCTAATGGTTAGAGAAGTGGCTTTGGAACCGAAAGTCCGCTGGTTCAATTACCGAGTGTGGCATTACGGGCGTGAACGGCACCTTCCCATCCTCCATATAAAATGGACGAAGTGCCCTTGAGCAAGACACCTGACCCCCAGCTGTGCTCTGGGCACCACCAATGTGTGTACGTGGCAGTCCACTGCTCCAATTGTGTGTGTTCACTTTGGATGGGTTATATGCAGAGGAAATTATTTCCCTTCCAGGATTAATACAGTACATCAGCAGCCCCCCCCCCCACCCCCACCCCGTTATCTTACTTTGTTACTGAACTGCACCATTTTCGAGATGATCTGCTCACTGATGTTTGGAAAGACAGTGTTACTGATGAACAGCATGTCTTCACTGGTCAGCTGGTCAACGTACACCTACAAGAAAAAGATTAGACTGAGCATCAGTTCCAAAAGAAATGGAACAGCACAAGGTACCTCAGCCATGCAGCATGGATAATGTAGCAAATTGGCCCTCGAAACGCATACGTACTGGTTTTAATTACCTATGTGCTTGTGATACCTTCTATAGTAGGTCAGTGTGATCAACTCAGAAAACAAAAAAAAGCTGAGGTTTGGCCTGTAAAGGTCACCCCAGGTCAAAGGTAATTATTTGTCCATACATACAGTATGTGAGTATTGTCGCAAGTGATGTACAGTGCTTGTGAGACAAAGCACGGCTTATCCGGACTTCTGACCTTTCAAGTGAGCAAGTGAAGGTTGAGTACTAAACAAGTATTCAACACGCAGTTGCTCACTTGAAAGATCGGAAGTCCGGATAAGCCACGCTTTGTCTCACAAGCACCATACGTCACTTGCGACAAGTGCCTACATTCGGTGAAGTGCCTCACGTATGGCTTCCTGTTAGTGTCCCATAGTAATGGCATGTCTACTGGCACTCACTACAGAATTATACACTTTGAATCCTAGGATCCTCCATGTTTGGCGAAAATCCTTATTTATGGATGAGGTCAGGATTTTGTTCATATACAGTACAGCATCTTAAATCATGGTTTATAAGCACCTGAGTAAACCTGTTAAGGAAGGACTTGGGCAAGCCTTTCCGACCTCCTCCTTGCGTGAACGGATTCTGGCAGCCGAAGATCTTGGTTTTCTCATGCTGGACCTGGAAGCGTATGCTTAGTTCCGGGATGAAGATTTCAGCTCGGTGGTCGAAGCAGGCATTCAGACCCTCCAACACCGACTGAGAGGCCAAGTTCAGCTGGACAGCAAAAAAATGTCCAAGTTCAGGTTTATAGAAACTGGTTAATATCTAACCGGTTGTGTTTCAAAATAAATATGCGTTCTTGCCACAGAACGCTAGGACTGTCCCCTTCAGATCAGTAGCACGCCTGGTATCATCGTAACGTTCTTAAACTGCATTAAATTTTTAAATTGCGACACGGACATCAGGCAACAGGTCGAAATGACCTAGTTTTTACATGTTTCACAGGCATGTCTGCAGACATATCTGGTATAAACAAACAATCCTGTGATAAATTTTATACATCTGACTTTTTGCACTGTACTATGACCACTTCATATGGCCCTTGTGACCTTGAAAAATAGATCAAGGTGACCCAGTTTCAATAAGCTGGTAGGGCGTACCACAGGGACCATTCCGGATGCGATAAACAAACCCATGCACCATAGTAACTGCTCATTACAGTACATTGCACCATAATCCTGGTCTATAAGCCAATAGTTTACAGGCTGCCGAAACCTCAATACAAACACTGCTGTCACATTCGCAGCATGAACATTGCTTGAATAAACATAGCAAGCTGCTCCAGCTTGCTTTATTGTTACAGCTAATGAGCTCACCTCATCCAGGACAATCCAATGTCCAGCCTTCAGAGCAGCCAAGAGAGGACCGTCGCGCCAAGCAAACTCTCCCCCTTTCCCACCC
>CM045731.1:21335000-21365000 GCA_024760905.1 Plotosus lineatus
CAGCGTTACTGTTGTTTCATGGTTTATTTCTTGACACAGGCTTTTAACCTTCCATGAGCATTTATAAAATTGTAACTCTGCTAAAAGACATGGTCAATACACGTGCGCGCGCACACACACACACACACACACACACACACACGTGTGGAACACAGACGTGTGCATCATTTCCAGTGCGAGTGAGAAGAAGAAACGGGCTCGAGTGATATCGCAAAGGAATATGGCCAAACCCGTCTACCATCGGTACGATACTGAAGCAGAAAGAGGTCTTAAAAGGTATGCTTTAATAATTTTTTTAAAGGGTTTATGGGGTAGTACAGTATTGGGAGCCATGGAACAAGTCACGCGTTTTACATGTAAAATGCTGTTCAATTTACGAAAAATGCAGGTTACGAAAAAGACTCTGGAATGGAGTAATTTCATAAAGTGAGGTAACACACAAATTACTCAAATCAGCTCAATAACTTGCTTGACGCAGCTCTCAGTGTTTACCTGATCCGATACCATCGATGTAAACGAGGCAGGCGGCGTGGATGAAAGCAGTGACCGTATCCAGCCTCTGGTCCCACTCCGGCTCCTCTGTCGTTTCCAGACCCATGAAGCCGTTCTCGCCCCCGTCCTCGTCCTTCTCGCACACAGCATTCAGGAAATCCACCCATGACAGAATGTCCCTGACACTCAGGATGCACCGCCTTCCAAACTCCTGATTGGTCAACCAGTCAATGAAGTCTAACATGAGCTCTGCGATGTCCTTACCTAGAGATGAGAAGATGGATGAGTCTCGGGCACGTACTTGGTAATTAAAATTAACTTTAACGAGGATCAGAGCGGCACTGAGAACCTTGGTGGTCGTGTTGGTCTAAGGAAAGCCCTGCTCGCAAGTTGTGCTGGATAATCTTCATCAGATCGCCACGGCTGTTAGATTGAGGACACCAGATTTCGGTGAATCTGTTTCTCAATGCAGGAGAAAGCTAGAAAAAAAGTCATATTTTAAGTAAATCATAGAACAACAATACAAATACAGTAAAACCTCCGCTGACGAACGCTTAAGCTCACGAACTTTTCGCCTCAAGAACATTAAATTTGCGAGCATATAGTCTCTGCTGACGAACTAGTTTTCGGCGGACGAATCAAACCACGCGGTCGAACAGCGCCACGGTGGCGGCCACGAGAAGCTGACGCACGCTCATGGCGTCACAGTTCGTCACACCCCTTTCTTTGAATGCGGAAGTGGTTTGTGTTTGATAGACATTTTGGACCATATTGAGTGTACTTTTGCTATTATGGGACCGAAAAAGACCCCAGCACAGGCGGAGATCATTGAAAAACACGAACGAGGTGTGCGTTTGTGTGACTCAGCGTCCCAGTACCAGTACGCTAAGTCTACCACCATCCTTAAGAACAAGGAAGCTATTAATGGTGCGTGTGTGGCTAAGGGTGTTTCCAAACAGTAGGCGTTTCCAAACTCTCCTTCCAAACAGTAAGTCCCTCCCTCCCTCCTCCTCCCACTCCATTCCATCAAGCCATCAACTACCATCACAAAGGTAAATAAAACCACTTTATTATACAGTACACTTTATTTCTTTAATTACAATACAATAGACATTTATTATACATAAAATAAGGTATATTTTTGTGTAGTTTTAAGGCTTATTTAGTAGAAAATTATGTTTTATGGGGACCTGGGAACGGATTATTCTCATTTTAATGGTTTCTTATGGGAAATAAATGTTCGGAAGACAAACTTTTCGCCTCACACACACTTTCTGGGAACCAATTATGTTCGTGAACAGAGGTATCACTGTATTAAACTTTTTTTCCCCCCAGAACGAACCTCTTTCTTTCCAAAGTCTCCACCAGGGTTCATGGTGGCAACCAGTCGAAATTTCTTCCCAGAAATGATGAGCTCGACCTCGTCGTCATCACCGCTGCCTTTCTCAGCCAGGACCAGAGACTTCTCCGTCTCCAATACGCTTCAGAAATCCAGGAGAATGAGGTCATTATGTTTCCCTCATTTTGATTATGGTTGTGTTTCTGTGTATATTTCACTCACCTGTTAAGTCTCTCCAACACGGAATCATCCGCCAGCGAGATCTCATCCAATAAAAACACACCGTCCTGTTTCATAGCGAGCACCAGGGGTCCATCACGCCATTCGAACAAACGGCCCTCTTCAGCATCTGACTGCGGGAATAAAGACAACATGGAGAGAACGGATTCAAGAGTCTTTATCATCATTGTGTTCACGCTACGAAATTTCGTATGTGCATCAAAAGATGCAAATGAGACAAACTGCAATTAACTCTATCAAGAGCAGAATATAAATAAGTAATTCTGTACACCAAACTTAAAATATAAAAAGAGAAATGTAAACTCTACCTATTAATGAGAACTAAACACTGAGATAGACGAGAATGTAAACTAAGGCAGCACAATGCAATGCTCCAGGAACAAAATTCACATCCATCTCATCAATACCGATAAACAATGCGGTGTCCATTCGCACGCGTGTGTATCTTACCTGTCTTGTTCCGATGTGACGGACCGGCCGCAAACCTCCCAAGAAGTCTGAGGTCTCCATGTGCAGGTGGCAATTCACAGCGAAAAACTTTTGCCCGGCCAGGGCGGCAGAAAGCTGGCAGATTGTAGTCTTCCCACACCTAAAGAAACACCATGTACACACTTCAGTGTGAGGCTTCCAGAAAACTGCACTGCTTCCTTCCACAAGCAATGGGGGGGGAAAATCTAAAATTTATATTAAAACAAAGCACAGGGATCCATCGCTACTTCACGCTTCAATTCATGCAGCTTCAGTGCATCGCGTTTTTTTTTTTTAATATCATCGAATTAAAAAGATAAGGACATTAAGGAAGAATAGGGGGAAAGGTTAAGGAAAAATGCTGCAAATACAAAGCCAATTATGCAAACAAAAAAAAAAAAAAACCTAAGCAAACAAAAACAACCCAAAACCTCCCATCAAAACTACTTACATTTTTGTGAGGTATACATCTGCGGGTGTGCGTGCAAACGCGTTTGTATGTATATGTATTTATATTTTATTTACATCTTATGCATTATTTTTGAATGTTTAACTGTTATAAGCATTTATAGCACTGAATATGTATTTATTGATATTATATACACATATGCATTTAAAGTTAAATGTAATCAAGATGATGGTGAAATGTAATCAAGATGATTGGTCTTAAAAGGCTCCGCCCCCAATGTGATTGCTAATGAACAGTTTAGTGGGATTGGAGGACAGAAAACAATCAAGGACGGCACGACAACACTGGATGATGCCAGACAACTCAGAGTGATTCCTGTCTCCACCCTGTGATAGACACGCTCTCTTTGTGCCTGTCTGACAAAGAAACACAGTCCAGGGATGATCTTTTCCTTTCGCCTTTTCCCTTCAGGGATCGCCACAGCGAATCATCTGCCTCCATCTCACCCTATCCTTTGCATCTTCTTTTCTTACACCAACTACCTTCATGTCCTCCTTCACCACATCCATGAATCGTCTCTTTGGTCTTCCTCTCGGCCTTCTGCCTAGTAGTTCCAACCTCAGCATCCTACTACCAATATACTCACTATCCCTCCTCTGTACATGTCCAAACCATCTCAATCTAGCCTCTCTGACTTTGTCTCCAAAACATCTAACATGTGCTTTCCCTCTGATGTACTCATTCCTGATCCTATCCATCCTCGTTACTCCCAAAGAGAACCTCAACATTTTTATCTCTGCTACCTCCAACTCCGCCTCCTGTCTTCTCCTCAGCGCCACTGTTTCTAAACCATACAACATCGCTGGCCTCAACCTCGTCTTGTACAATTTTCCTTTCATTCTTGCCGATACTCTCCTATCACACATCACACCGGACACTTTTCTCCAACCATTCCAACCTGCGTGCACACGCTTCTTCACCTCTTTTCCACACTCTCCACTGCTTTGGATTGTTGAGCCTAAGTGTATGAATGACAAGGACCCAAGAGGAACGATGAGGTTACAGGGAGCAGAGCTAAAGAAGGTGGAGGATTTTAAGTACTTAGGGTTACTTAAGTTAAGTACTGAGGTTAACCTTCATTCCCCTCCTTTCCAGGGCATACCTCCACCTCTCTAGACTTTCCTACACTTGTTCTCTGCTCTCACTACAGATCACAATGTCATCTGCAAACATCATAGTCCATGGGGAATCTTGTCTAAACTCGTCTGTCAGCCTGTCCATCACCATAGCAAACAAGAAGGAGCTCAGAGCTGACCCTTGATGCAGTCCTGATGACGACGGTCTTACATCTCTCATACATGTCCTGCACCACTCTAACATACTTCTCTGCCACTCCAGACTTCCTCATGCAATACCACAGTTCCTCTCTCGGCACCCTGTCATATGCTTTCTCCAGATCCACAAAAGCACAATGCAGCTCCTTCTGACCTTCTCTATTAACATCGTCAAGGCAAACACTGCATCTGTCGTGCTCTTTCTTGGCATGAAACCAAACTGTTGTCCAGGGGTATGAGCTTTTATTTATTAAAAGAGATGGCTAATACAGTAAAGCTAAAACATAATGTACAATACAACATGTATCAACAGTGAACAGTTGACAATCCTCCCCCTAGAAAGCAAATCAGGAGCCCTCAAACAAAAACCAGCAGGTTTAGGAACAGGTTCTTGCCCACAGCGGTCGCCCTACTGAACTCAGTCCCCTGCTGAAACGTCTCTTCCAAATGTTATTTACACACACACACACACACACACACACACACACACACACCAACTTACAAACATTCATTTTACAAACATCTGGAGATACGAACAGGGCTGTTCGAGGTCGAAAGTGTAAGTGAAATGAAATTGAGGACCAAGTAGAAATAGAAATGGAATAAAATCTATTGAAAGATGTATCATAAATATAAGTATGAAATATGATTAAACATCATCCTGAGGTACACTTAATACTAGGCTCCCGAGGTCCAGGAAGAGAAGCAGAACGATACATTTTGAACTCCTGCCAAAACTTTCAAAGAAGAAAAAATTGAATCCAGTATTATAATGAACTGGATAACAGTGAAACTCTCTGTAAATCTGATCAGATCAGCTGTGCTGTGTTTGAGAGGAACCAGGAGTTTAAACACAGGACATAAATGACATTGATCACATACAGATGCATGTAGAGAGAGAGCGAGCGAGAGAGCACTTGCTGCTCTGTGCACTTCTGATTTGATGGTAAACCAAATTTCTTTTATGCATTACACGTTATATTTTTATTTGGGGGTTTTTTTTTTTCATTTGTATTTATTACATGTGTAATGACAAAGTTGAATCTGACAGGAGTGAAATTTCAGTTCGCTGCCCTCTGGAACCTCACCACTAGATGCCACTAGATACCACTCAATCTTCCACACTGCATCTTATCTTTCTTTCCACTGGATCTAAATTTTTTTTAATCAGTAACATATTATAAACCTTATTTAGATCATGAAGAACTAAAACACTTGCAGTATTTGAAATGCTCAAACTACCCGATAAAAATAAATATCTCATCAGACAATGAACAAATATGTATGGCCTTCATGCAAGCTATTTCAACTTACTCTCAGATTTCAGGCTCAGCATCAATCAGATTTTGGACTTCGAAAGAATTTCTTACCCGGTGTCGCCCACCAGAAGGACAGACTCTCCAAAACGGAGCGCACGACCCACCAGCACGGCGAGCCTCTTCATGCCATGGGTCCAAACCACATGACCAAACTCCTCAGGCATGCCGGCAATACTGGCTACAAATGGACCTATCAATCACATGAACACGCAGATAGAGAAACACATACACCTTCATAACAGGTATAAAACAATAACCATCATTATCGACCAATGAGAAACAGGTATGTACAAGATCTTCATTGCATACTTACAAAATAAGGACCTCTTATTGGGCACAAAGTATTAAAACCTTTTGGTACCAGGACCAAGATCAGTACCAACAGAAAAGTGGTACTCGTGGCTAGAAGTGGACCTTTTATTCCTTCGGTTTAATTTACAATTAAGACTTTGACTTCTGATTATAATGAAAATTAAATAATTGTGACAAAATACATCAGAGGATCACAATGGCTGGAGAAAATGTATGAATGTGCATCCTCAGCTGTACGTACTGAACTGAGTGGTGACTTGAGTCTCAGTGAACAGGGTGTCTGGGTTAACCGTCCTCTTAAAATGCTTCTCAAGAATGTTCTGAATGGCTAAAGCCTCCTCTGGTTTACGGACGCGGCCCGCCAGCAGCATGTACCCTAACAGAGACAACACAGATAAGGATTTTGGAGTACACGTATACATACACATACACACACACACACACATACACACACATACACACGCACATACACGCACACACGCGCGCACACGCACACACACACACACCGAGTTCTACACATTTATGCTTGAAGCAGGAATTTCCCAGTTACCATCGTCAGCTAGATGCTGCAGCCAATCCCGTGAGGCATCAGTCTGTTCTTCCAGTCTATAGCGCTCGGCCCATCGAAACAGATCTCTGAGCGTGATGTAACCATGTTTCCCCGCGAACACACTGGATCCACGACGCAATGACTAAAACAAATACGTTTATAAACTTTGTGTTTTCCACTTCTTAATTTATACTTTGTTAATAAATCATAGGTCAGCGCCATTAAGTTTTAATGCTCAAAATATATACAGTGGTACCTCAACCCCCTCCAAAACATGTATTTTTGACGTAATATATTTAAGACATTTGACAATAATAACACATGTACAGTAACATTAATCATACTGTGATTACAATAAATAAGAAAACAAGTTAAATAGGGCAATAAACATCACAATAAGTGCGTATGAACTTAAGAATAGCACTTAACATTAACTTACACTGCTATTTTTTTTCACTTGACGAATTTTGATCACTCGTCTTCTGCTGCTTGGCCGAACTCACATCGCCGTTGATCTCTTTCGACTTGACCCACAATAGGAGGAACCACTCCATCTCATCACTGATTCCTGATCTTTTCTTTTATAAAATCGTAACCCCCTTTATAAGTGTGATTGCGCATCCTCTACACTAGATGGCAGTGGCACTCTCACTGTGTTTTCTATGGTGTAGGGGAAAAGTACCGAGCAAGCGATATAAAGTGGAGTAAACATTTCCCCAGGACAGCTCGTAAGTAGAAAATTTGCTTGTTGGTTGAGATAGATTTTTGGCAGGATCGAAGCTCGTACCATGGAAAATTCGTTATTAGGGACACTCGTAAGTCAAGGTACTACTGTACTGCATTTGACTAGAGAACAATGACTCCGAGCCTAGAAAATCTGAAGTGGATGTATTTTGCCTTAAAGCAACACTCCAAAGTAGAGCCACAGACTCTGAATATCACGGACAGGGTTACCAGATTGGGTAAGCATACCTAGGATCAACATTTCTCCATCAGTGTGAAAATAACTTGATTTCTGTTTCCATTTTTTTTCAACAGTTCAAATTTGAAAATTTATTATTTTTTTTTTTTTTTACTTAACTATTAAACTGCAGCAAATTATGTGAATTTATGAGAATACAAAAACAAATTAAAAACAGGAAAATCACATCCAATCTGGCAACACAGTCGGGAGGTTACATGCCAGGTGATAACCAACCAGAGAGCTTGTTTTATCACTAACTTGGAGTTTTGACTGTATGATGCACAAAGTGTTATAAATAGGCTAAACTGACACTAATGTAACAAAATCAACTGAGCTATGCACCATGCAAATGCAGACACAAAAATTTCTCAACCATTATTTGAATAACATTTCTTACCTCAATTAAAAAGGTACATTTTTTGATAAACAGTGTTTTCTGTCAGTTCCTGTTTTTCTTCGTGAGTGAGATTATACAAGAGGAATCATTGGATGATAAGATTTCTTTTATTTTCCCCTTTTGGGATTCCCACATTCCATTTTCTCACCAATTTATTCATATTCAATTCCCACCCATCACATGACCACCACCAATCAGGGGCGGGACAAAAGCAAGCACACGCCCCCTCCGCGACATGACATACTAACCACTTGCCTCTTTTCGAACTGCAGTGACATGCATATTTAGTTACGTATCCATCACACTTGGAGGGAAAGCGCTATCTGTCCCATTGTATAAATGAGTTCAAACACCCCTGATTGGCTGGCAATTGCTGTGATTGACAGGGAAGTGAGCGTATGCCGTCCCTCCCGCCCGTGAGAGCTCGGACAGTTAACTCCCACAGACTCTTGGTCACGAATAGCCGTGTACATTAAACCAGATTCGAATTTCTGATCTCTGGCTTCACAGTCACACACCTTGTCCATGCGTCACTTGTGGGCCCATGATAATATTTCTACCAGAGGCTTGGCTTTGGACAAGGAAGACTCCACTAGATTTGAAGGGGCAACTAGTCCAAAGTCTCTCCTGATAAGAAGGAAAACTGCTGGCTGAAGGCCTCACCTGAAGGTTCTGCATAACTTTGACCAGTTTGGTGCAATAAGATGGAGGGAGGCTGCAGCGCTGGTGCAGGATGGTCTCCAGCTCCTCACTGGGTAACTCGTTGAAATGCAGCTCTATGAAGCGATTCCTGAACGCCCTGGACAAGACCTGAAGCAATAAGCAAAACGAGATGCATTCTCTAAATACTGTATAGTGCAAGAACTAAATTGTAATGAAAATAATTTGCTCCATTATGCTGTACAAAAAAAAAAAAAAAACCCAGTGATCCCTACCTACCCCACACCCAAAATATCTGTACCTTTCTGCCACCATAGAGACCTGGAGGATTCTGGGTAGCAAAGAGCATGAACCTTGGATGAGCTTTGACCACTTCCTGTGTCTCAGAGATGAAGAGTTCGCGGTTGTCATCAAGCAGCCGGTTCAGTGCTTCCAGGACGTCGGTGGGGGCGAGATTCAGTTCATCCAGGATGATCCAATAGCCTTTCCGCATGGCATCGATCAGGACGCCTGAGGGAGCGTGTACACACAAACATGATCATTTAACTATAAATATCTAGACCACGTGATGCATTACATAATTGCCCACTATTCCTGTTCCTTTCTGATCTGATATTTACTCACACGATACAAACAATTATACTTAAAAGATGTTTTTCTTCAAATCCTGCTAATAATAAAAGGTTTCTGCACCTTCTTTGAAGACGAGCTTGCCATGCTCGTCCGACGAGTAACAGCCTATGTACTCCTGGATGTCTGTGTGCTCGTGATTATTAATCCTCACGCACTGGTTCCCCGTGGTGGCCGCGAGCCACCTGACCAGGCTGGTTTTCCCTACTGAGGTCTCCCCCTGGATCAGCACCGGGTGGATGCTGAATACAGGAAATGAAACATTTACATAAATATTACAGACCCACAGAAACAACCACATCTTAAAACCTGTTTACATCGACTAAAGTTTTGCATTGCAAGAGGAGTGTAAAACGCTGGACAGTAATAAGAGGCATGATTACCCAGCAGCCACCACACGGGCCAGGTCTCGGAGGTTCAGGCGTACAGAAGGAGTCAAGATGTAGCTGGGGTCCACAGCTGGGTCCATGTCTCCTTGACTCAACCAGTAGCCCTCTAATTGTAAGCAACCACGGGTCCGGGGCTCTGGGATTGGCTGTACAAGAAAATAGAGGTACTGTAAGTGTGCAACCTGCAGCCAAATACTCAACATCCGTCCGGTTAGTATGGAGTGTGTCTGTTTACTCAGTAATTAAAATTAAGATCTTTACTCTGTCAGAGGAACTGCACTGTACTTATACGATGGTATCCCATAATTCTGCTTGGGCTTCTGAATATCAGAGGGCTAAAAGATTACACTTATTGACTTGTACCGAAAGGATAGGCAAGATGGGGGCGGAGCCTGTCTGAATTGTGTGCTTACAGCTCTCTTGCATACTCACAGAACACACTAAAGTGGCGGTTCGAGTATTTGGATGCAGCCGAAAATGTTTGAAAACAGAATTGGTAAGAAAATAAATAAATAAATAAATAAATGCAAGTCGCTGATCTGTTACCTGTTTAAGACATTTGACGTTTCCTCCCAGAATGTACTGATGCACTAATTTCTCCACCATGGGATGGGAACTGCGGTCCAGCTGTGTCAAAAAGCTCAAGCAGAATCCCTGAACGTAACACCAACATAGTATCAATACACCAAAACTACATCAGCAGCTCTAAACAAGGCAGATACACTTCGCCGGATAGCATACATGGACGTCTGAAGGATCAGAATTTAGCAAAAGAAAATTAACTATATGCCTTCTCTGTTGCTGCTCTGGGCTCTGGTGATACCCTGGAGGATGTATGTCGCCAGACCCAGTGATGACCCTTTCCACGTATGGCAGTTATATGTTACTTATACCAAAGTCTCCAGTTTTGTCCTGTAGACCGTGGTTACACATCTGTTATTCATCAGTCCTCACGCATCCCTTCTTTGCATGGCATTTTCCGGACCATAAGGCGCACCAGATTATAAGGCGCAACGAACGGCGCCTGAGTGGTCTCCGCCCACACTTACGGCATGTCGGGTTATAAGTCACATCAAGCAAAACAAAAGTTAGGTAAGTCGTCAAATTTAATTCAACTCTCACAATAACTCAACATTGTTCAGTTATGACAATATAAAACAAACTCACTTTTTCAGGTAATTCATCTTCAACACTGAAGATGAAGAATTTGATAGATTTGTGGGAGTTTCACAGTCGCGCGAGTTGGACATAAAGCCCAGAACTCTCTATTATTTTTTATTATTATATTTTATTATATATTATTCCCTCGCACATGGAGTCAGCTCAATAGAGACGGAGATTAGAAGTCTTCCTGGGTCGTGACCTTCTCTCAGCCACGTCCCCTTAAAGACACAGCAGTGTTGATTACAGAATGGAGGTCATTACTCTTAAGGAGCTGTATCAGTGTAACTTTAAATTCAAGAACGTTAATCCGAGGTCTCAGGAGGACACGTGTAGCAGTGCTTTATCCCGGTATTTAGACATAAAGCCCAGATCCCTCTAACTTCAACCGCTAGATATTGGTGTCCAGGTTGTGAGTTCTTTGGTTAATCCACCGAAATGATGGTAAGCTCTGAATTAGTTGCTTCACTTGGGTTCTGACTGTGTCAGTGAGAAGGAGCCGAAGCTTCATTCGCACTTAAGGCACACCGGATTATAAGGCACGCCGGCAGCTTTTCGAGTATCAAAAGCAATTGAGTGCGCCTTATGGTCCGAAAAATACAGTATTTTTTCGCTGAGCCGGGGGTCTGTGTACGGTACACCCGTGATCCACCCTTTGCATATAAGGTTGGAGGCTGATTACGAGTCAGCTCCACCAGATATCAACGGATGTGAGGTATCATGTACAAGATGAGGAATTTTGCTCTCCGGTGTACGCCATTAACATTATCCGGCACGGTGTGACTGCTGCTATAGCATGTAAATAAAGAACAGGTGTATTACCTCGTAAAGAGAACGCTGGACATTGTAGCAGGGGTTGGCTGCAACATACTTGAGGGCACGACACAGCGTGCGCAAACTGTAGTGAGGCTTGTGTCCCGTACCATCCACCAAGCGTGAAGTCGCTTCCTTACGAACAGCCAAATAAAAACTGCACAACACAACAGCACATCCGTTGGTTTAAATGGTGCACTTGTTAAGTAACACATGGAATTATCATTATATACGGTCAACTGAAGGCTCATTTCAGTTCAAAGGAGTTGCTCGTGTGGTTTTTGATCCGGTGCTGTGCCAGACCTGATGATCCCATGGATGGTACTTCTGTTTAAGTTGAGGCCTTTGAGGTAATCGGTCACCAGGACGCGTAGATCGCCCTCGCTCTCCAGTTCCTCCACATACAGCTCGGTGAACCTGTTGCGGATTCCCAGAGGGAGGTTCCTCTTTCCTACGTCAGTGGCCGGGTTCATGCAGGCAAAGAGGCGGAAGTCGGAGTGGCGCACCAGTGGTTCTGTATACAAGATTTAGTATTCAGATTTTAAAAATAAAACATGAGGCGGCGAGAACACACATTCAATAAGCGTGGCAACACCCTGCATGCATCATGTCTTCTAATTGGATAATTAGATTCCAGCACCCTACTGGAAGGTTCCTGTCTGGACAAATGTAATGACTACCGTAAAATTACTTTACTTTGGTGCAATTTACATAAAGCTCTCAAATGTCTAGCAATAATAAGATTACAGCTTATACCTCAATTAAACGTAACTGACTAGTATCGGAGCGCTCACTCATGAACTGTGGATAGATAAACTCACACACAAGTTCCTGCGGAACTGAAATCGGTGCATCACAGAACCTTCCGCATTGCTCACACGAACGGTAAAAAACAAAAAGGATAATGATTCGACCGTGGAGTGGGTGTGGTCGAACCAATAGTTCCAATTTGTAAGATCGGGAGAGTGGTTAACACGTCAGCCTCACAGCAAGCAGGTCCCGGGTTCGATTCCCAGGCCAGGGCATTTCCGGGTGGGGTTCGCATGTTCTCTCAATGTTTGCGAGGGTTTCCTCTTGGTATTCTGATTCCCTCCCACCATCCAAAAACAGACACAGTAGGGTAATTAGCTGTTCCAAATCGCCCCTAGGTGCGAGTGTGAATGGTTGAGTGTGTGTTTGCTCTGCTGTCCTTGGTGTACCCTTCCACGGCCTGGAGTTGGCTCAGATGTGCACCAGCTTTCCCGTGACCCTAATTAAGTTTAAGTGGCTTAGAAAATGAATGGTCTTGAGAAATTTTACAGACTCATTACTGGTACAGAAATTTCGAACATGATTCACCAGTCGATTCATGTATTTGACTCACCTGTATCCCCTCGATCCAGCAGCACCAGAGACCTGGCGCTGCCCTCCAGCAGCCCACTCAGACACTCCAGGGTCTCAGCTGCGGCTAGATTGATCTCATCGAGCAGGATCCATTCTCCCTTCTTGACTGCCTGTGCCAGTGTTCCCTAAACACACACAAACACACAATGCAAACATCACATGCTAAAAGAGCAACAAAAGCAGATATCAATAGTGAGCTTTTTTACCTCAACAAAGGCAAACACCAGCGCTGATTCTCGAGCTCGGATCTGCTCCTGAGTCTGACGGAGTCTCAGAGCAAGAGCCTCCCACTGCTGCTGCAGCAACGCTGCTGATAAACACAACACACATGGGTGACCTTTTGTTCTAGTCACATACTCAACGTGTCAGAGGCGGAAAAAGTTTGAGAGTAACCGTTGGGCTTGTCCTGCAGTTCCTTGGTGAGAGCCGACCTGCACACGTGGTCCATGAGCTTGAGCAGGTCCTGCCAGCGTTTGCCACGGAAACAGGTCTGCACGTGCCCCAGGAAGGTGATGTTCTGCTTGCGCGAGTATGTCTGAGAGAAGAGATCCTCAAACGCCTCACGCAAAGGCAACAGGATGAGCCTATGATCCACGGGTTTATATCTGCCACGTGCACATTAATATTAGATATAAACTTATTGCTTCTATAACCTTTTTTGGTTACATGACTTTGCAAAAACAAGCGTGATTAATTAACAAAACAATTGTCATATTCATACACACACACACACACACACACACAGTAGGCCCCCGTTTTTGCAATGGTTCAGTTCTGGCCCTTCCCACGGATCATGAAAATCTAAAAGTTATTGACGCGGTTTTAAAACCCTATGTATATTATTTGCGCTAAAATATGCTTCTTAAACACATTTTATAATCAGTCTTACTCATTAATACAGTAATTATGCAGTTAAATGTAGTAATGATTAAGTAAAAACTTTTCAATTTTGTACTGTGATAATAGTTATGAATGAATAAAGCACTTAGGCTCATTACCAGAAGTTAGAGAAGATGCAGGGCGTTTGAGTGACATCATAGGCTAAAATAATCATTAAAAACACACGAAAAAAATGTACTTCACAATTCAAGCAATTACGTTAATAACTTCTGTGCAAAGGAGAAAAAAAGAGGTGCACATCTTATCTGCAACCAATCAGTAGGAGGGAGAAATAAAAGCCCTCGGCATTGGCTAAATTTGAATCATGTGCTAGTTACTTCCAGGTTTGTTGCCAATCCGCGAGTATGCGGGGGCACAAGCGCTGAACCGCGAATGGTCAAGTGTCTACTGTATATATGCATGTATGTACACACACACACACACATACACACACAATATATTATTTATATATATAATCTTCTTTTCCTTTCGGCTTTTCCCTTCAGGGGTCACCACAGCGAATCATCTGCCTCCATCTCACCCTATCCTCTGCATCTTCTTCTCTTACTCCAACGACCTTCATGTCCTCCTTCACCACATCCATAAATCTTCTCTTTGGTCTTCCTCTTGACCTTCTGCCTGGTAGGTCCAGCCTCAGCATCTTACTACCAATATACTCACTATCCGTCCTCTGTACATGTCCAAACCATCTCAATCTAGCCTCTCTGACTTTGTCTCCAAAACCTCTTACATGTGCTGTCCCTCTGATGTACTCATTCCTGATCCTATCCATCCTCGTTACTCCCAAAGAGAACCTCAACATTTTCATCTCTGACATACAGCTATTAAATATTTAAGAATTTAGATTTCTATAATCTGTGGTCAGTCACAGGGGAGGCGAGCAGAGAGAAACTGAACTGCCGCAGAATCATGAACAGGTTTCTTCTAATACTAATAAGCATTAATTACGGACAATTAACTGTGAGCAGGAATATGATGGGGATTATTTGTCTTAATCGTCTAATGGCGAGATTAACTGACCATCCCAACTGGTCAAGCCTGTGTTACGTGAGTATTATGAGAGTGTCAGAGCTGCTCAAATTGATTTTTGGTCTATAGGATCCCCAGTGTTTGCAGGACAGACAGGGCTCCTGCTAACTTGAAAGGCTGTGTAACTGGGATTTTTTTTTGGTTTGTTTGTCCCCATCCCCACTCTCAATGGGTTGTTACTGTCCTCTCAGTGCAGTTAACTGGGTTGCCAACGACCAGCCATGTCCCTCACAGTCCATGATGAGAGACATGTAAAAGAACCATTGCTGAGTTGACAAGAATAGCTGCATAGCTATCAGTGTGTTTCTGCCCTGTGATGGCCTGGTGAGCTGTCCAGGGTGTACACTGGCCTCGCTCAGAGTTGGCCGAGATGGGCACCAGCCTTCCCATGACCCTAATTAGGATGAAGCTGTTCAGAAAGCGAACGAATGAATGTTTCTGTGTCCCCCATTTTCTCTCTAATTTAGTCGTACCTAGTTCCCAGCCATCAAGTATCACCTTCCCTATCACATGATCCTCACCAACCAGGGAGTGGCGAAAGCATGCACATGCACCCTCCATGACATGTGATGCTAGCGACCCACCTCTTTTCGAACTGCAGTCCATGAGTATTTTAGGGACGGTCTAACACACTGAGGGAAAGGGCAGTGGTGGCCTAGTGGTAAAGGTGCTGGATCACTGATCCTAAGGTTGGGGGTTCAAGCCCCACTCGCCACAGGTTCTCACCGTACCCCCCAGTGGAGCGAACTGGGTTATCAAAGGCCAGCCATGTCTCTCACTGTCTGTGGTGAGAGGTGTAAAAGAACTGACTTTTGACAAGAGTAGGCTTGAAAGCCGTCAGCATGTTTCCACCCTGCAATGGCCTGGCGAGCTGTCCAGGGTATATTCTGCCCTCGCCAGGAGTCAGCTGAGATGGGCACCAACCTCCCTGCGACCCTAATTAGGATTAAGCGGTTACAGAAAAAGAACTGAATTGAACTCTGAGGGAAAGCGGCATCCGCCCCCTCATACGAAATGAGCTCACAGATGCCCATGATTGGCTGGCAATCGCTGTGAGTGACAGGGAAGCGAGCTTATGCCATCCCTCCCTCCCATAAAAGCTCGGCCAATTAGCTTCCATGGACTCCTGGTCACATATGGCTGGATTCAAACAGCTACTATAATCTAACTCATATGCAAATAGATAAAAACTACTATACAATGGCAACATGGGAAAACCCGCAGCCAGCTGGTACAAATCAGCCTCCACACCCGTCTACCCCAACGCCCAGAAAGACTGCCACTCTCACACCGGTCTCGAATCAGCCACACAAGCCCTTGTCCAAAACCCAACCCCAAGATGTGCAGCCCATAGTTTCTCAAGACAGAAAGAGCCAACTACTTTGGACCTTGCTGACTCGGAATCCAGGGATTCTCTGTGCTTACCCTCCCAAGAGATCGGCAGTGTCGCTCTGCTGGTTCATGTTGACCACCCGCAGCTTGTGTCCTGAAGGCAACAGAAAAGATACAGGACCTCTTTGTCGTGTCCCTAGTGTCCAGACATGAAAAGACCTTGGAAAGGAAATCAAATTGACTCACCTGTTAATCCGGCGAGGTACTGCACTGTGGAGGTCTTTCCTGTACCTGTTTCGCCAACCAGCAACACAGGCTCGCCTTTGGTCACGCTCACCGCCAGCTGCTCCAGAAGCACAGAAGAGGGACGTGTGGCCGCAAATGTTTGTTTATCTCTGTGTACAAACACAAACAGTTTCCCGTTCCTGAAAAAGCATTCACCCCTTTCAGAGTTCCTTTATTTCTGTGTATTCATAACATGCCACTGTTTCTGTTCCGAAACAAATTAAGGCTGTGCCCAATTCCCACCTGTCAAGTACTGCCACCAACCACCAAAATCCAGGGATGGGCGTAAGCATGCTTATGCTGCCTGTGCGACACACAATGCTGCCCTGCTCAGGACAGAACACACTATCCAGCCATTTGTAGAAATGAGCTCACGTACACCCATGATTCATTGATGACCGCTGTGAGAGGAGTGTATGCCATCCCCACTTCCTGTGAGAGCTCAGCCAATCAAACCCCATCACCGCGGTTAGATCGCGATTTAGACCGGTACACATTGATGTGCTACTCAGGAGTCCAAAGTGCCATCTTGTACACTGTGATACAGTGATAAGGCTCAAACTACCAAATGGCCTTTACCCCATCAAATACTACTATAATTATAACACTACGAAACAAATAATATTCACAAATTAAAAAAAAATTTCGTTCATTAACTCGGGTAAATATAAGCCAGAAACCACTCTCACATCCGAGGTAAAAATTAATGATTTGCAAAAATTCCTATGAAAGACTGTTGCAGAATCCTTAAAGCTTTTTTTTTTTTAATAATCTTTTTTGTTGTACAAGTTTTCCTGTTTTTTTTTGCTTAAATTTCCAAAATGTTACCAAAAGCCGGGACATCTCCATGGTGGGGGCTACATGCATAAACAATAGACTAAATTTGCATCTTGGCTCGCGCACGGCATCATGGGGTCGCGACTACCAAACAAGCTACCAATATGGCAGAAATAAACCTTGACTTGGATGAGAACTGCACTATCGATATGTTCAATTTATGGAAAGTTCCCGACCTTCGAGTGTATTGTATACGTAGGGGTCTTCCCGGTTGTTACCGCAAGCGTAAAGATGAACTTGTTGCGCTTGCATTTGCGGCGACGTTACAAAAGCTACCTATAGTTTTGTCAAAGGCCGAGGAATCTAAACATATCCAACATGACTATGCCAGCTTGTTGACATTTGAAGTGGATGAGGAAAGCGTGACAATTCCCAACCTGTTGGGACATGAAGACGGCTGGGAGACAGAAAATGACGCCTTATCGAAGTGGCTGCCGTGTATGTATGCTGACATAACGGATTTTTTTTTAATGAAGGACCAGGTACCCCTACTAGCGCGACTTCGTAATAACTACAAAGAAGGTACATACAAGTTTGACAGTTGCACCGAGTAATCTGACAGCTCTTGTTTGTCTATTTTACAAATTAACATAACAGTCATTTTCAAGATTAAGTCTATGATATGTAATGATTACGGCATCTCCGATTTTTATGGTAATTTAACAGGTGAATAAAAGGTAATATAGCCTATAGGGTCTATGAATTCGAATAAAGAACACTTTAATTATAAACTTACTGCTTTAATCCAACGTATTCGTCCCTCCGGATCTTTCAGCTTGGTAGGGAAGGTAAATAATGTGAATGGCGGCGGACATGCACACGCATTAGTCCCAAATTTGCAGGCATGTATACTGCAAATTTCTTTTTTCCAACGCTCGAGATGATAAATGCCGTTCCCACAGTTCACTACGGCACAATGCGCACCTGGCGTATTGATACATGTGATTTAAGGCTTAAGGCGGGCTTTAAGCAGCAGTTGTTAGGATGTGTTTACATACAAAAGCAAGTGGCTACAAGAAAGTTTGGTAGCAGTGACGCTTGGACCAGAGGTTGGGTCATGTTCCCCGCACACGCGCAGTCGTAATGTGAATTTGGTCTATTGGGGGGTTTTTAAAAAAACACACCACCCTGCTTCACAACTTTTGTAATAATGAGAGAAGGTCCATTCTTCTTCTTCTTATTATTATTATTATGAGACCACGGAGTACAACTTTGGCGTGTGCATTCTTATACATCTGCGCAATTATATTGAGAGCTAATAATACCAGTTAAAAAAATAAATAAATCACAGAAAAAATAAAAATGTTAAAACGAGTGCTGGTCTGCATTTAACCTGTGAAAACAAACTATTTTTGTTTTTCCCGTCCCGAGTATACATTTACGCAATCCTTGATCCAAAACAAACAGTTCCGTTCTCTCAAGAATCACCTGGTTGCAGTAACTTCAAAAAATAAAAAAATAAATAAAAGAGCGAGAGAGAGAGAGAGACAGAGACAGATCCCTGATTGCCCCTGTGCTCTTGGATGCTTCAGTACAGCATGTCTGGTCTAATGTGCTCAGGCGAAAAATCACTCTGATGTCTATTCAATTTTGGAGGGGGAATGACTTTGGGCTAAAGGCTGGCATGGACCAAAACCAGATACACCATGAGAGCCAGGGAGAGATTGATCACAGATGAGGGTGGGGTCAGAGTGTGGGTCAGCTGAGGTGACGACCTGATGGAACCTCTTACATTTCGATGCGCACAGCGTCGCTCTGTTTTCGCAGCAGCATGGCACGTCCTACGGTCACCTCCAGCTCGTTGATACTGATAGCAGGCTGGTACATCTGACAAAAGTGCTGGGCCTGAAACGGTACATTGAGACTCAAATTATACTTCTGGTATCAACACGTGTAGCCAAAAAATATGAATGAATGAACACAAATAAATAACTGCAGCTATATAATGAAAAGCATGTTTCAGATAATGTTTGATTTAATGAGTGATATAAAAAGTACTTTCTCATATTTACAAAAAGTATGAAAGTCTTGGGTTTGAGCCCCTTGCTGTAAATGTGAGTGTAAATGGTTGTGGGTTTGTGTTGGCCCTGTGCCCTGCTTCCCCACAACCCTGATAACCGGTAAAAGTTCCAGGAAAACAAAATTAAACCACAAAACAGGTCAACAATGCCAACAACGAGAGCACGCCATTGTACAGGGATCCTTCACTTTCCGCAGTTAATGGGGACAGAGCCCCCCCCCGCCAAATTCCACGAAGTAGGATCAACCTCCCAACGTATGCGTACATGTATGTGTGTATGAAATATCAAAAAATACATATTCAACGCTATAAATGCTTATAACAATTACACATTCAAAAATAATGCATAAGATGTAAATAAAATATAAATACACACACACTCAGACATGCACATTAAACTAACTGGCTGTGAGGGTGAATGGTTTGTGGGCATGTGTTTCCCTGTGATGTTCTGATGAGCTGTTCAGGTTGTACCCTGCCTTCATCTGGTGTTGACTGGTGTTGGCTCCAGCCACCCTGCGACTCTAACTATAACCATAATTCTTATTTGAGTTTTTCCACCCTTACCTTCTCTTTGGAGATGTTCAGTCTGCTGCCGATCATCTCGGCCAACTTTAGACGGCTCTCCACTTTGGACTGCATGGCAGTCAAACAGTCCAGGGCCTACAGGACAACCAGCAGGTCAACACTCCAAATATTATTACACATTGCACATCTTCATCATCATTGAGTCTCAAACTATGTCACTTTAATCACCCACATCTCCCCATTTTAAAGGAAAAAAATAGGATTTATGATGAAGTACATTTATTTAAAAAATTCCCTGGTATTTTCTTTGAACTCATTTTTTGGAAGGAATTAAGCGATTTGCACAACTGCATGTTCAGCGTACGTGTAATTCGTGGCTCTTGAATCCGATATAGAAAACTATCATTCGGATGTACAGACGCTCCCCAGCTTACGAAGAACTTACGTTCCAGACGACCGTTCTTTCGATGAATTTGTTCGCAAGTCGTTACAGGGCGTTTAAAGGGGAACGTATGTTTAAAGCTTGTATAACTAACCTATACGAGTTTGTACTGTATACAATCTCTGGCTGTCTCTCCGTCTCGCTGCCTGTCCGTCTGTCTCGCTGCCTGTCTGTCTGTCTCGCTGCCTGTCTGTCTGTCTGTCTCGCTGCCTGTCTGCCTGTCTCGCTGCCTGTCTGCCTGTCTCGCTGCCTGCCTGTCTGTCTCGCTGCCTGCCTGTCTGTCTCGCTGCCTGCCTGTCTGTCTCGCTGCCTGTCTGTCTGTCTAATCATCTTAGTTCATTCTACTGAATTTATCATTTATCGTTACAAGGTGCAAACCTAAACGCACCATAAATTATCAAGCTATCTGTGACATCAGGAACTTTCAGCCGGAACCAAAATGCAGGAGACAGAGTAGGATGAACTCGGAGAGACTTTATTGTTACAGTGGAGGCACTTGAGCAAGGGGAAAACGTAGTCATTGCTAGTGACGAGAAGAAACACAAAAACTTTAGATATGGGGAACTACGGAGCGGGAACTGGTCGAGCGCAGAGCTGAAACTAGGAGCCAGAGAGATCACAGGAGAACCAGGACGTGAAGAGGGACAATCTTCTAGCACCGGGATGAGCGCGCTGCTCATCTTTATAGCACGGTAGATAGGTGGGAGCCTAATCGAATATTAAGTGTATCTCAGGATAATGTTAATCATATTTCATACTTGTATTTATAACATATCTTTCTATAGATTTTATTCAATTTTTATTTCTACTTGTTCTTCAATTTCATTTCACTTTCACTTTCGACCTTGGACAGTTCTGTTCGTATGTCCGGATGTTCATAAGCTGAGGGGCGTCTGTACACTTTACGGTAAAGACTGAAGCTCGTGAACATCGAATGAAAAGTCGCTCACCTCCAGGAAGACGTTCTGGGCTGTGTTCGCAGATGAGCTGTCGAAGTTCATGCATATCCTCTCACACCACTTCAGCAAATCCCTGCTCATAGCACACACAGACACACACAGTAGATATAAACACTGGATCTTATCACTTATTGACACACATTGGTCTGATTCAACACGGCATTGAAATTCATTCTAGGGCATGAACATTTCAACACAAATTTAAAAATTGTCCAACAGTCAAAAAAATTTAAATGAGATGTTGGCTGTGCAGTAGTGGCTCATCAATGTCAGTATCTTGTCGAACCACCTTGTCGAATCACACAACTTGAATACTGTAGTGTGTGTGTGTGTGTGTGTGTTGTCTACTACCATCCCAATGTATTCTTACTACAGTACATCCAATATCCAATGACCTCGCTCCAGAACATTAGCATCTGTATTCCTTTTGAAAGCATTCCAGCCCAGATGCTCTTCTGTCCATTGCATTTCCACGTACCAACGAGCGGGTGTCGGCACCAGTCCATGACGCGGAATGTCGGTTGTGCAAACCTACTTCCAAGGTGTACCTCACGCAGAGCCAACTGAGATGGGTACCAGCCTCCCTGTAACCCTACTTAGGATTAAGCATCTTGGAAAGTGAATGAAAGAAACCCTGCAACAATCAGTCCAAGACCTTATGCAAAAAGTCATACACGGATTTTAATGAAATTTCCACCAGACGTGGGGTTGTGTATAAAGAAAACACCATTAGATTTTGCAGATGACCCGGATCAAATTACGAACTCCGGAATACTGTCGGAGGGTGATTTTTTAAAATAGATTTTACTTCATGTGGGAGACTGCTGGAAGTTTGCACAGTCTACGCGTCCTTGAGAACCACGTACATGATTCTGGCCGATGAAAGTCTGCATACGAAAATGCTTGAGAGTTTAAATCTTTGATGGTTGTTCCCTCAAACGTAAACACTGATGAGCATCAACTACTCCTTTTTTTTGAAGTCTTCAAAAATCCCCTTTGTTCAGGTCATAATACATTTCAACAAAAAACACACAGACTCTCAATGTCCCTGATGAATATAATCATAGCCATGTCCACAAGAACACACACAAATAAATATCCCCGCCCACACCAAATAAATATCCACCCACACCCGTGACTGTTAATTCTCAACTATGTAATTTTCAACCCTAAAAGAGCATTTTTGCAAGGTTACCCACTGGGTACCTGACCGTTGCAGGACTCTGCCTTAGGCAGATTCTCCCGTCATTCAGGTGAACGTTGGTTTAACTCTCTACCCCTGGGAGCCCGGAGTGTTTCTGTTGTGAGTAAATAAGCAGCATTTTCTTTTTGGAGTTGTTTTTGGTGATGCAGTGGTTTTTGTACATGAAGGATGTCTGGACCCGTTGGCCATCGTAAAGTACACATTCATTATTTTTAAAAGCCACGGAGCCGCATTAGTGAAGTGAAAGAACCGCATGCGGCTCAGGAGCCACGGGTTGCCGACCCCTGTTCTCGAATTAGCATTAGCCATCGAGCAGTTACGTAAATTAGCTTGCAGTTCAGGAAATCAAATAAATTGCACTTGACTCACATGTAAGCGATCTTTTCTAAAAGGACAAGCCAATTTTATTTTGAAAGTGAATAGAATAAATCCATATTTAAATTTGCATATTTTCAGAAGTTGGTCAAATTTTAAGTAAATGATCCATATTCGCGGTACAAGTGAAAATTTTTGAACCTACAA
This sequence comes from Plotosus lineatus, assembly GCA_024760905.1. Lineage (NCBI taxonomy): Eukaryota > Metazoa > Chordata > Actinopteri > Siluriformes > Plotosidae > Plotosus > Plotosus lineatus. Next base: position 21,357,919 of record CM045731.1, read on the forward strand.
AATTTTGGTACAAAATGAATTAATAGTTAATAGACATTTTCAAGGATTTCACAGAGACATCATTTCCAGCATAATTGCTGTATTTTTTTGGGAAGAAACGACATTGCACTATTCCGCAACTATATAGCGTACATGCGAGTCAAACCTTAAGCTTCTCCAACCAAAAGATAACACACAAACTTTTTTCACGCAATTCACTAACAATTACTACTTATTCATTTTTCTCTTAAGGAATTCTTCTTTACTAATTCAGAGGTTCAAACTAAATTATGGGAGACTGTGCCACAAGTATAGTGTGACGCCTTTGCAAATTACAGAATTACAGGGATCCCTCACTTTCCACAGTCAATGTGCACCGAGAGAGACCCCCCACCCCACCCCCACCGCCCGCGACCGCCAATTTCCGCAAAGTAGGCTCGACCCCCTTGACTGACGTATACGTACTTCTATTCCTTTCTTTTTCTTTTCCCCCCTTCAGGGGGTCGCCACATCGCATCATCTGCCTCCATCTCACCCTATCCTCTGCATCTTCTTTTACACCAACTGACTTCATGTCCTCCTTCACCACATCCATGAATCGTCTCTTTGGTCTTCCTCTAGGCCTTCTGCCTGGTAGTTTCAACCTCAGCATCCTACTACCAATATACAGTGATACCTCAGCTCACGAACATAATTGGTTCCCAGAAAGTGTGTGTAAGGCGAAAAGTTCGTCTTCCGAACATTTATTTCCCATAAGAAACCATTAAAATGAGAATAATCCGTTCCCAGGTCCCCATAAAACATAATTTTCTACTAAATAAGCCTTAAAACTACACAAAAATATACCTTATTTTATGTATAATAAATGTGCTATTGTATTGTAATTAAAGAAATAAACTGTACTGTATAATAAAGTGGTTTTATTTACCTTTGTGATGGTAGTTGATGGCTTGATGGAATGGAGTGGGAGGAGGAGGGAGGGAGGGACTTACTGTTTGGAAGGAGTGTTTGGAAACGCCTACTGTTTGGAAACACCCTTAGCCACACACGAACCCTTAATAGCTTCCTTGTTCTTAAGGATGGGAGCAATGGTAGACTTAGCGTACTGGTACTGGGACGCTGAGTCACACAAACGCACACCTCGTTTGTGTTTTTCAACGATCTCAGCCTGTGGTGGGGTCTTTTTCGGTCCCATAATAGCAAAAGTACACTCAATATGGTCCAAAATGTCTATCAAACACAAACCACTTCCGCACTCAAAGAAAGGGGTGTGACGAACTGTGACGCCGTGAGCGTGCGTCAGCTTCTCGTGGCCGCCACCGTGGCGCTGTTCGACCGCGTGGTTTGGTTCGTCTGCCGAAAACTAGTTCGTCAGCAGAGACTATATGCTCGCAAATTTAATGTTCTTGAGGCGAAAAGTTCGTGAGCTTAAGCGTTCGTCAGCGGAGGTTTTACTGTACTCACTATCCCTCCTTTGTACATGTCCAAACCATCTCAATCTAGCCTCTCTGACTTTGTCTCCAAAACATCTTACATGTGCTGTCCCTCTGATGTGCTCATTTTTGATCCTATCCATCCTCGTTACTCCCAAAGAGAACCTCAACATTTTCATCTGTTACCTCCAGCTCTGCCTCCTGTCTTTTCCTCAGTGCCACTGTTTCTAAACCATACAACATCGCTGGCCTCAACACCGTCTTGTACACTTTTCCTTTCATTCGTGCCGATACCTTCCTATCACACCGGACACTTTTCTCCAACCATTCCAACCTGCCTGCACGCACTTCTTCACCTCTTTTCCACACTCTCCATTGCTCTGGATTGTTGAGTATAAGTACTTAAAATCCCCTATCTTCCTTATCTCTGCTCCCTGTAACCTCACCGTTCCTGTTGGGTCCTTGTCATTCACACACATGTATTCTGTCTTACTGAGGCATAACCTTTATCACGTATATGTATATAATATCAATAAATACACATACACAGGTGCGCATCTCACATAAAATGCAAGTAGTTTTGTTGGGGGATCCCGGTGAGGTTTAGAAAACAGAGGAAACTGGTTCAGAAATAGAGAAAATGAAATATTTCAGCTGGGGGATCAAAGGGGCCTCAGGGTCCCGGAAGCTGGAAAAAAAATAGCGGAAATCCGCTAAATAGGAGAGTAAAAATGGCGGAATTTTGCTAAATGGGAGAGTAAAAATAGCAGAAATCCACTAAATAGCGGGGATCTCAGATCTTGTGTTTTGTTTAACTGGGTTCTCTTTATCCCTTTACAGTTAAGACTTTTTCGTTTACAATGACATCGGAGATTGGTTATGCAGAAATACATGCACACGGAAAGGTACATAAAATTTCAAGCACCAGTGTAACAAATGGCAGTAGAACTTAACTATAGGAGTCAGATAAAAAAAATCAAGAATTTTGAAACCTCAAGAACACATTTCACCCCAAACAAACCAACATTCATGTTTCAACACTACCTCAGAGACAGGCCTCGGCCTTCCAATAGTGCAGGTCGGTCCTCACTTGGGTTCTGTGGGGACGAGCCGCTGACAGCGGTGTGGTGTTTGTCTCCCGTCAGCTGACAATAAATATCCAACAATCGCTCCACCACCATGGTCAAGGTGGAGTACTTATTTAGCACAACCTATGAGAAATTGAGAAGAAAACCTCTTTAGGATAAAAGGAGATCAGGCCTGCAAGAATGTTCTCATATAAACTACTTCTTGCCTGTTTGAGTTCCTCTCGAGTCATATTTCCGATCTGTAGCTTGTGCCAGTACTTGTCTAGTAGAGCAGCGTGTGTGCTCTGAGGCCGATGCCACACACCACCACTGGAGAACAGGCTGGATAATATCAAGAATACGTTTATCACTCGAAAAGTATTGACATACAGAAATGTATTCCTAAACCACATCGGCTTACAAAATAAGAGACTGTTAACCAACAAGGACATAACAGCTTTGCTCAATAGGTGTCAAATGTTTATTACTCCATGAAATATTAATAAAACCAAACTTCAGAGCATCTTATTCTTGTGTCGGATCATATTGCGTTGAATCAGATTGTGTTGGCTAACATTGCATGGCTATAAAGGTGAATAGAATCAAATCTATCTTCATAACCACCTGCATTGTATTTACCGTGTGGCATCAGTGAGAAAGATGCATGTCCCTAATAGATATACTCCTATTACAGGGTGCCATTACTTTGCCCCGAACCTAACTGAAGAGCTAGACTTATTCCTGACTTGCCGATTATGGTCCAAATTGTACGACAGTCATTCAAGTTGAAATAATCCAATTTCTGTTATTGTTCTTTACCGTCTTGTTGCAAAGAACTGGAAGCCTGGGGCGACCTGAATGCAGTCTTCCCGGCCTGGAATGGTCAGCTTCTTGTTCTCCATCAACGGCAGCAACACAGAGATCTGAGCAAAGCACGCAATGTGAAAAACTGAAAACCCCTATAGTTCAAAGGGGAAAAAAAAAAAAAAGAAAAAACCGCTTCGATAATGGAACAAAACTCACCACATCCAATGGTGCGTGATCAATGTCCTCCAGGAGGATCCAGTAACCCTTGGACACAGCCTGAGTAAGGGACCCTGGTTGCCACACAAACTTGCCAGGGATGTCTGTACACCGGTACATCCCCAGTAACATCTGTAGCACGCACAATCGGACAGTAAATATCATCGGGAGTCTATTTTCGAACTGTCTTTTACATTTAAGTGACTCGGACACAAGATCAAAGGGGCGGTAAACGATTCTCATCCAATACACTTGTCGACAGATGGAGCGAATTATCTCAATGTTGGCTATCTGGCCGTGGGTGCCTGGGGTACGTTCACAAGCACAGCTGCGCAAAATAAGAAGGAACAATGTGACTCAGAGAGAGCCACACAACACTATTCCAGCCAAACAGCAACAAGTGTTGTTTGTGATCGTGCACAGGATTAACCACAGACTATTGCTAAGTGGCTAGAGGGGGAACTGCTGTCGTTAGCATTGCTTCCTATATATCAATTATATAGTGTTACCCTTGTGGTTAAGACGTCATCTCTGTGTTTACACTGTTTTGCGGACTTTTATAACCCTAAGCAAATATGGTTGGTCAAAAGTGTAAGCCTACTAGCATGGGTGCAAGTCTCATACACAGATGAATCTATCTGCTCAGATCGGCACAATCTTTATATTTATTATCTTTTAGCAGAATCCTAAGAGTGTATACTTATTTTTATATTAATATTCATTAGGATTTGTACTTGTTCTTTGTATGCATCTCTTGAATAAAGTTGACTTACTTACACAAAAGAAAGAACTCTCCGCTTTGCTGGGAGACTGCAACAGTGCAGGCTGTGTTCTAAATGAGTTCAACGGCACCCTTGTGCACTTGAAAGACCGGAAGTCCATATAACCCACAGCAAGTACACTACTTTCGCAAGTACACTACTTTCGGTATTGAGCGCTTCACATATTGTAAGCCTTGATTGACTGTTTTAAACTTCATGTAAAGTGACTCGGTATAAATAAGTGACTTATTTGAAATTAATGATGAGAATATTAGATATATTTGATATTATTTTACAATGTTATGTTTATAATAATTGATTTATGGGTGTTTTATGAGATACTGTAATGGTATTTATGGATGTATAGTACAGTATGAGCATCATACGTCACATCACTGTAACAACTTGTGTTCACTTTCAACATGTGTGTATATATATATATATATATAAATAAAAATAACTGCACTGGGAAGAAGGAGGGGCACGATCAGTCTGTCGTTTGTAAACAATGGGCACAGCGTCATTGCGTCAACGGACTACGTAGGTACTTCTAAACTCAAAATTTCACTTTTTTTGGGGAGGGGGGGTAAAATCGAAAAAACGTAAAACGAATGAACGCAAGTTGTGGAGCGCCTATATAATATCAATAAATACATGTTCAATGCTATAAATGCTTATAATAACAATTAAACATTCAAAAATAATGAATAAGATGTAAATAAAATATAAATACACACACATACAGACACTCGCGTGCACATGCAGAGGTGGGCGTGCACGCACTCAGATGCGCACCTCACAAAAATGCAACTAGTTTTGATGGGAGGCTTTGGGTTGTTTTTTTGTAGGCTTTGGGTTGTTTTAAAAAGCGATGCACTGAAGCCGCATGAATAGAAGAGCGAAGTATCGAGGGATCCCTGTATTAACAATCTTTATTGATGACTATCCTTTTAAGGATGAATAATAGTCGATATTTAGAGAATGAAATGCTTTTAATGCTCACCTTGCTGTCTGTCTGATCTCCCAGTTGAACCTTGAGGATATTGGGGGATTTGACGTGACCCGTAGCAGCCGCTAAATATTCCACCAGAGCTGTTTTCCCACATCCAATAGGTCCTTCTAGAAGAACGGGTTTCTGGGATGCTACAGCCATGGCGAGCCGCCTGAGGTTGCGGCATGTCGAGTCAACCAGCACCAGGGTTCTCAATGACGTCTACAAACATGAACACAGATATGAACCAACCACCAGCTGAAAGCTGTGTTGAACTCACTAATATACTGCAACACGTCATCTTGTCGTACCTGCTGTTCTTCCTGCCAATGGGTCAGTCTGGGCAAGATCACACCACACACAGCAGTGATGCACTGTGAGAGGTCTTCTGACCCCATCTGACCTTTGGCAAGGGTAGTTCCTTTTTCTGATTTCCACATCACGGAGCCCTGATTGGCTAAAACTAGAGCTCTCTCGACCTCCAGCTGCTGGGTCTCCTCCAGCGATCTGATGATGTACAAACTAAGATTAAAAAGGACCAAACGCAGTCCAAGAGCATGCTTCATTATCTACCGGAGTAAGGAACATACTTCATTTTTAGATGGAGAATCTCCTCACTGGAAAGAACCTTTCTCAAGAAGATAGTTTTCTGGTTGTCGGTCATGTGGGACACCAAAGCAAGGCACTGTGCTGTGTAGCTATAATTGAATCAAGTGGGGAAAAAAAAGATTAAAAAAAAAAAAATTAAATAGTAAACATGGTACTCGATTGGAACTATGGATCCAGCCATCTCACAGCCGTACCCTCGAACCATGACATCACTCGTAAGCAGCTGCGAGATGCAGACGCTCCAGTCCCACAGCACCCGGAACTTCTCGCAGTCACTCTGAAGGAAGCGCAGGGTGGCCCCCATCAGGTCCCGCAGCTTCATGCGCCTGGGTCCATACTGGATTGATGCGGCCTCTTCGCTAGTGAAGAAGAGTCTCTGAAAGACGGGCGGCGCGCTGGTGAAGTACCTCGCTGCAAACCTGGAGGCAGACAGGAATCGCTTGCTTTCATACTTCCACCCTGTGCCCACTGCTTATTAGAATGTAACCACTTACTGTTTGGATCGCAATTCCATCCACTATATGCGCTGATACATTGATGTTTGCAAAGAACAAGGCAAAAACCCAGGTCCAGTACGCATCCCGCAAAAGGACAAAAAGAGACCATTCTACAAAGCAATTATTGTTATGGCCAAACCGTCACAGACGAAGTGGTATCAAATGATACAATCTGGTCTATGGACATTTTTTTGTCAATGTCATGATCCCTCACTTCACAGAGCACCATTGTAACTGTGACACATTAAATAAAAGTTTAATGGACTGAAAATTGGGAAAGACTGGGACGCAAAAGATCAACCTGTGTCACCTTGAAAAAAATAAGACTGGATTACTCAACCATGTTTAAAGCAACCTTCAACATGGGATTTCCTCGTCACACCACCGGAACACACTGCGTCAATGAACGCAGCCTATCAACTGAGTATGCAATATAGTAGTAGTAGTAGGCCTCAGTCAGTCTCGAAGGACTATGGAGCTACGCTCTGGCTGGTATTCCGGCTGGTGATACTCTCCATTGCACAGAGCCTGGGTAGGAAGTATGGAATATAGGCTGTTACCCAAGCAGCAAGTCCCCCATCTCAACGCCACCGGAAGGATCCAATGGAAGGGCAGAAGTCAATACGACTGGGTTCCAATGCCGCTGCAGGAGTTGCCAGAACGTTGCTATGAACGAACTGCCTCAGGGGACTCTGATTCCCGATTAGAAACACGCTAACGAC
>CM045731.1:21370000-21415000 GCA_024760905.1 Plotosus lineatus
AAGAAGAAGAAGCTAACATAGAATACGTGGCAAAACTAACAGTCATGAATAAATTATTTTTAGAAAATGAGTCCAATCTTGAATTGGGCTGCCTGGTGTCAAAGCCGACTCCCTTGGCAGCAAGATGGTACTGGTACTGGATTAGAGTCCTGGGCCCAGGTGTTTGGATTTGAATGCTCTACTCGTGTTGGACTGGGTTTTTCCGGATACACCAGTTTCCTTCCACAGTCCAGACGGGTACACAGGGATAATAGCCTGATTGGAGTTTACCCCCAGGTGTGAGTATGAATGACTGTATGTCTGTTGGTCTGGTGAACTGTAAAGGGTGTACACGACCTTCGCCCAGTGTCCGCTGATAGACTCCAGTCTCCCTGTGGCTCTGGTCGGGTTAACGGCTTGGAAAATGAGTGAGTTTAGTGAGTGAGAACAATGATGAACTGCAGTGACTCTAACATCATTATTTCAACATCAGTTTCATTGAGCTCTTCTGGACACTGCTGGTCTATTCATGACGTGTGTTTCGATGGTTTTGTGGTTGATCCAGAACACAACCAAACATTTTCAGACCTAACAATAATAAAATATAATATATAATATTATACAATATACATCCTGTACATGTTATGTGACAGAAAACACCGGAAGTGTCGATACCGCGGGAAAATGCCGTCACTTCCTGCTTTGCAAAGCAGTCGGGTTGGCGCGTTTGTTTTCAGAACAATTAAAGTCTCAACTGGTAAGAAGCGAATTAATTCAACATGCATTCCTTTTTAATCTCACCGTGTTGATATATAGTCGCAGATTTCTGTTTCCGAGGTTATCAGTGAATTCTGTTGAAATGTTAATAAAGAATTGTTATTTTTAACCCCCTTAAGTGTGCACCGCTAGCTATTGTATCCGACTGTGTCTTGGACGCCTCTATACTCACTATCTAGGTGCACGACGTCAGAGTGTATGCTAACGGCGGATGCACCTTTCATAGTAGTGCACTATAGTACAAAGCGGCGGTTTTCAGGATTCGACCCGGGTTAAGCTAGTTTAGCTTACGGCTAACAGGTTGTCAGTTGAATGTGTGTTATTGAGTAAATACTCACATCTGTAGTTTATAATAAGGTTTTTTCTCAATAGTTAAGAGTTCAATAGTTACACAACACCCTACTACCTTAATGTATGTGCTTTGTTTGTTGATGTTCATTCAAAGAAACTTTAGCATCACAGGCTAACACTCTGAAGCTACCTTGTTTTCGTTTTCATGATTTCATCTGAAATGTTGAAAGTTTACACATCATGCTGTCTTCAGACTTCTCCAGCAATGTGAGGTGTGCACAAGCTCACAGGGATGGAAACGAGTGTCGTAGATGAATTTTATGGTGACCCTAGTTATCATCCTGGTAAGAATAAACAACAGACATGATTTGTATTTACATTTATGGTATTTATCAGACACCCCTATCCAGAGCAATGCACCTTTTTATTATTTACACCTTTTTCGACAAGCAAGCAGTTGAGGGTTATCAAACCTTTTGATCAGTAGCCTCGAACCAAAACCACTCACCGTACATTACCCTGTCGTCATCCGTGACCATCGTGACATGTTACATCTACGTCACCAGTTATCCATGTCAGAGTTGGAACAGTGATCTGATCCTCATCCGGGAATTTATTGGACCGCAAAGCTGTGAATACACTCGGGGCAGTGGTGGCCTTGTGGTAAAGGGTGCTAGGTCGCTGATCCTAAGGTTTGCGGTTCGAGTCCCACTCTCCACAAGGTTGTCACTGTCCCTCCAGTGCAGTCAACTGGGTTGTCAAAGGCGGGCCATGTCTCTCACAGTCTATGGTGAGACGCATGTAAAAGAACCATTGCTGAGTTTCGTAAAGAGTAGCTGCATAGCTGTCAGTATGTTTCTGTCCCTTGCTAAGGGTTGTGTCAGCAAGGGCATCCGATGTAAAAACCTACGCAAAATCAAACCTCCGAATCAGATGATTCGCTGTGGCAACCCCTGAAAAAGGGAACAAACTGAAAGGAGAAGAAGAAGAAAGCTGTAAATAGAATCTAAACAATAGTTTTGACATATATAATCCAGCTTGTTTTTATATCTAGGTGTATGATGATAAATATGTGGTGTGTACTGTAAGTGTAATAATGCATTCCACAACCATGTATCAAAGCTGAATACATTAAATATACAGTCTATAGGATGGATCTGAACTATACATATGGCCACATTTATGGTCTGGTTTGGTACCTTCCGAGTAGTAGGACGACTCTTGGCGACCTGCCATGAAGGATAAAGCCTTGATTATCATCTTCGTGGAGGTTTTTTTGGCAAGGATAGTGCAGTGGTTTGTCATTGCCTTCTGCACGATGTGAAACTATGGGCAATTTAGAACGGCCAATTAACCTACTGTGCAAGTTTTTGGACTGTGGGAGGAAACCAGAGTACCCGAGAAAACCCACGCAAACACTGGGAGAACATGCAAACTCCGCACAGAAATCAGGCCGGGACTCGAGCCCAGGCCTTCTTGCTGTGAGGCGGATGTGCTAACCACTACGCCACCGTGCCGCCCTGGCTACATTTATAATGATGTACTAATACAGTATTATCATTCTGATTCATTCATTTATTTGACAAACCACTTTAAACATACTTGGGTCATGAGAAAGCTAGAGCCTATCACAGCTGTCTTTGGGTAGGTTATCCGGATCAGAAGAAGAACTCCGTTTTTATACTGCTGGGTGGATAGAGGCAGACTTGTGGTTAAGACCTTGCCAAGGGTCTCAGCATAATAAGGGTTTATCTGGGAAATAATTGGGGTCTAATCATACCCCAAGAAAGCCCATGCGAGTACAGGAATAACAGACAATCTCACACTGAAACGACCTAACTGAGCCTGGGATTCGAACCCAGGACCTTGTTGCTGTGAGGCGGACATGCTACATAGTATTATTATTATTGTTTTTGTTAATAATATTTATTTATTTATTTATTTTTAGTAATTAATTTGGAGTTTTATGATCATGTAATGATGTCAGAGATACTTAACAGTCAAGAATATGCACAATGATAATTAGTAGCAACCTGACCGGTGTGGTTATATTCATATATTTTGGTTTCTTGCCAAGAAAGAGCACCACAGATGCAGTGTTTGCTTTGAGGATGTTAATAGAGAAGTACAGAGAAGGTCAGAAGGAGCTGCATTGTGCCTTTGTGGATCTGGAGAAAGCATATGACAGGGTGCCGAGAGAAGAACTGTGGTATTGTATGAGGAAGTCTGGAGTGACAGAGAAGTATGTTAGAGTGGTGCAGGACATGTATGATAGATGTACGACAGTGGTGAGGTGTGCTGTCGGTGTGACAGAAGAGTTCAAGGTGGAGGTGGGACTGCATCAAGGGTCAGCTCTCAGCCCCTTCTTGTTTGCTATGGTGATGGACAGGCTAACAGACGAGGTTAGACAAGAATCTCCATGGACTATGATGTTTGCAGATGACATCGTGATCTGTAGTGAGAGCAGAGAACAAGTGGAGGAAAATCCAGAGAGGTGGCGGTATGCCCTGGAAAGGAGGGGATTGAAGGTTAGTCTTAGTAAGACGGAATACATGTGTGTGAACGACAAGGACCCAAGAGGAACTTTGAGGTTACAGGGGGCAGAGATAAAGAAGGTGGAGGATTTTAAGTACTTAGGCTCAACAGTCCAGAGCAATGGAGAGTGTGGAAAAGAGGTGAAGAAGCGCGTGCAGGCAGGTTGGAATGGATGGAGAAAAGTGTCCGGTGTGATGTGTGATAGGAGAGTATCGGCAAGAATGAAGGGAAAAGTGTACAAGATGGTGATGAGGCCAGCAATGTTGTATGATTTAGAGACAGTGGCCCTGGGGAAAAGACAGGAGTCAGAGTTGGAGGTAGCAGAGATGAAAATGTTGAGGTTCTCTTTGGGAGTAACGAGGATGGATAGGATCAGGAATGAGAAGATCAGAGGGACAGCACATGTTGGATGTTTTGGAGACAAAGTCAGAGAGGCGAGATTGAGATGGTTTGGACATGTACAGAGGAGGGATAGTGAGTATATTGGTCGTAGGATGCTGAGGTTGGAACTACCAGGCAAAAGGCCCAGAGGAAGACCAAAGAGAAGATTTATGGATGTGGTGAAGGCGGACATGAAGGTCGTTGGAGTAAGAGTAGAAGATGCAGAGGATAGGAAGAGATGGAGGCAGATCATTTGCTGTGGCGACCCCTGAAGGGAACAGCCGAAAGTAAAAGAAGAAGATTTACAAAAATTAAGCTTTTAGGAAGATTATTATTATTATTTAATTTCTTCTAACCATTGTGTTTAGATTCTGTCTTGAATTATGATGAAGAGTCTGTGGACATTTACTCAGGACTTGAAGACAGTCCCAAGAAAATTAAATCCAATGGTGAGTGAATTGTTATTGTTATCATATATAAATATACTGTATATACATACACACATACACAGTGGTATCTTGATTTACGAGTGTCTTTTATCACAAATTTTCCATGATACGATCTTGGATCCCACCAAAAATCTGCCCCATCCAATGAGCAAAGTTTTGATTTACGAGCTCTGCTGGGGGAGATGGCTTTTCTGGGCCGATTAGCCTTGTATCCTTGCGCATGTATTCCTCCGCGCTCCGAGAACACCTTGTGCAGTGCTTCTCAATTATTTTCTCTGATGCCTTCTCCAGGAAGAAAAAAAAAATTTCACACCCCTCCAGCACCCCTCGTGCGACTATAAATAGTGTTTACTGCGCTTCATATCGTTTGCTCGGTGCTTTTCCCCTACACCATAGGGAACACAGTGAGACTGCCACAAAGTGTAGTGGATGTGCAATTAAACTTAATTCTAGTACAGTATGGCAAAATAAGCACATTCTTCAAGGTCATACACGCCCCCCCTGGTGCCTCACTATTTGAGAAGCACTGGCCTTGTGGGAACTCATTACGAGCCTTTCCTCACTTGCAGTTGTAGCATGCACACACACAAAATTCTCCTCCTCCTCCTCTTCTGTTACGCACCACCTCATGCCTGCCTACGTGACATCTTCGTTGCAGTTGATGATTGGAAGGGTTAGTTAACTTATTGTTTATTCTTGTTTTATTATTATTGATTATTAATTTCTATCAATGTTGATGTACATGTATTATTATTATGAAATAGTTATTGTTTTTACAAGTTTATCTTTTATATACAATGGTAACTCACTTTACGAAAGTCTCACCAAATTAAAAATACAGGTTACGAAATGCATTTTCCTAAAATTTTTGTCTCTGTATACGAAACAAGTTCACGTTACGAAAGCTCCATCTTAAAAATTCAAACGCGCCATTCAAACATTAAAACGCGCCCCTTCAAACATTCAAACAATGCGCGAGCTGCTCTTCCATCTTGGCTAGGAGGAATGCAGCTATCTCCCATTGCCTATTATGGAGCTGAATCTACCATGATGCTTTTCGTGTAAAGTTACTGTTGTTTTATGCTTTATTTCTTAAATTCGTTAGCTGAGGTACCACTGTATCGAAAATCCTGATTTTTGCTCATTCTCACTTTGAGTTCCCCTGAGTATCGCATTGTGCTATTGTACCATCTCTCTGGTTGTTTCTCCTCAGATAAGGACGGTACTTTCATTTCACCGAATCATGTGAATGAGTCATTGGATTTGTATGAGGAACTCATTACTGAAGAGCAAGAGAAGAAAGACACGACCTATAATGAGGTTTGATTCCTTTTTGTCTTTTAGGTGATTTTTAAATTTTTGTTCATATTAATAATGAGGAATAAACACATTTCAAATCTGATTTTATTGCAGTTGAAAAGTAAATTTGCTGCTGCGCAAAACCAAGTGCGGGATTTGCTCATAAAACTGCAGCAGATGCAGACGAAGGTACGGAGACGTGCGCATCATTGTGGTCCTTTTTTAAAGTTATGGAATATGTGAAGTAAGGCAAAACTCTGAAAGGGACAATTGTCTGTCCATCCATCCATTCATTCATTATTGAGGGCTACAGGGAGACTGGAGTCAATCCTTGTTGAATTTGGGTGAGAGGTGGGATTCCACCCTGAATGCTTCTCCTGTTCATTACATGAAGAACACAGACGCAAACAACATTTTACATTCATACTGTTTTGGTATGCTGTGCTTTTGGATAAAATTAAGCAGTGTGTTCCAACCAGTCAGATTTGAGACTTCAGCAGCGCTTTTCAGATACAGTCGGCCCCTTACTTACGAAATGAATCCGTTCCAGAGCCTCTTTCGTAACGCGGGAGTTTCGTAAGTAGGGGCGCATTTTACATGTAAAACGCCTGTTTCAAAATAATAAAACTACACCAATTTTGTATGAAATATGTGTTAAAAGTAAAAGAAAATGATTTATTAAACCATTTAAACATTTTATTAACATATTGAACCATTTTATTAACATATTTATTAATTAAACCATTATTAAACATTTTTTATTAACACACACACACACACACACACACACACACACACACACACACACACACACACACCTGTCTCTCTCTCTCTCTCTCTCTCTCTCTCTGTCTCTCTCACACACACAATACAGTACACATTAAATGTTTATTACGGCGCTGCGGTCCACGCCCACAAGCAGGACACCGGAGCATTTTAAGACATGGAATTCAAAGCGCATTCCCTGCTTGACAGATCGGAGGTCCAAACTCAACTTTAACTTGAGTCCTTGAGGGATCGGAGGTCCAGATGAGCTATGTTTTGCACACATGCGCCACATTTATCAAACATTTACTGAATTAAACAACTTAAAAAATTAAACTAAAATCTATCTTATATAATATCTATGAGGAGAAACATTGGCACATGCCAATTGTTCAATAATCATTCAAGATGTCTGATATCAATGATGTATAAGTGGGGTCGGAAATGGAAACATGTTTTGAGTCTGTCTGTCTTCATTTCGGCTTTTTCCCCTTTTACTCGGGAGTCGCCACAGCGAATCATCTGATTCGCACGTTTGATTTGGCAGAGGTTTTTACGTCGGATGCCCTTCCTGTCACAACCCTTTTCAGCAAGGGACAGAAACACGCTGACGACTTTGCAGCCTACTTTACGAAAGTCAGCAATGGTTCTTTTACATGCCTCTCACCATAGACAGTGAGAGACATGGCCCGCCTTTGATAACCCAGTTAGCTGCACTGGGGGGACAGTGACAACCTTGTGGAGAGTGGGACTTGAACCCCCAACCTTTTGGATCAGCGATCCGGCACGCTATAACACTAGACCACCACTGCCCTGGAAACATGTTTTAAGTAAATAATAATAATGTCGGTTATACCAGGGGACTGGACCAATCAGCTTGCACTGTTCCCATGTGATATGAATAAATGACAATTTTTTTTCATAGACTAATAATCAGGCTTAAATTCATTTCCTTTTGTTACAGAACTCAAGTTTACACCAAGAGAACACCTTGCTAAAGAAAAACATATGTGCACTTATCAAAACTGCTAAGATGGAAATTGTTAGAAAGGATGAGGAGATAAATAAATTAAGTAGCAGGTAAATGTGATACAATTTTTTTTTCTTGTCTGTGGCATATACAGTATTATACACATATGTGACATTTATCCAGAACTGATCACTTTCATCTTTCTTTGCTGGTTGTTCTTTTAGATCAAGTCGAGGCAGTTTTCACCCATTGTCAAAGATAAGGGGACGAGATGCCTCCAACAGAAGCTTGAAGGGTTCAAACAGTCCTGCTTGTCTTAAAAGAGACGATGGATTGTCAGAGGTGTCCCAGGGTGGACTATTAAATCAGCCTAGTGTTTTACCTTCAGTGGATTTCCCACATTCATCGTCTGTGATGCCTCGAAAATGCTCCGGGAGTGACCTTCAGAATGCTGTAAATCAGCAAAATAAAGATGGTCATTGTTCTGATTCACTTCTCAATACTAGCATGCGAGATCACCGGTATAGCCAGGATAATAAAACTGCTTGTAGTAAAGAAAGCGAAAGCACAAGCAAGAACTCTGAGATGAGTAGCAGTAGGCAGAACATTTGTGTTGAAACAGATAACAGGACTGGAGTGAAAGAACCCGGTAGAGTTGAGAGTTCCTCGAAAGAGGAGGTTTCAGAAAAAAATCAAAATCCCAAAATGCATCAACCCAGATCAGAACGTGAACAGAATGAGTCTGCAAAAGGCGGCTGCGGATCGGGCAACGGTCAGCGTCAACAGCATGACGATCATATAACGCTCAGGAGATCTGGTCACTCGAGGAGTCCTTCCTCTCAGTTGCAGCATACCTCCTTGTCTAGTTTTTTTAGAACTAATGCAGACACACATAGCAGGAAAGAAGAATTCAGGCATAAGCAAGGACACGAAAGACAAAGAGGACATGCAGAGGTGTACAGTGCTAGAAATGAAAAAAGCAGCTTGGATAAATCGTACCGAAAGACAGAGAAAAGAGGCACGAGGGAGCATCACAGGAAAGAGGAGAGGAGGCAAGAGGGTATGAGCAGCTCAGAGAGGAGGCATACTAGAAGTGACGGGATTAAGGATTATGAGCAGCGGAGGACACACAGTGAAGAAAGTAATGGAGGAGAAAGAAAAAGTACCAAGTCTGAGACCAGTAAAGACCATGAACGACAGAGCGCCAAAGATTCGGGTACTACCAGGGGGGTGGGGAATAAAGCAGACAAAATACTAGTCAGTGATGGTAGGGAGCGAAGTCGAGGTGATATCCGTGAAAGTAGACGACATGCTTCACCTGTTAAATCTCACCATAATGCTCATAATTTGAGAAAAGATCAAGATGACAAGAGTAGAACGTCGAGCAGAACCGAAGATGCATCCCGGAGCAAAGCATCAAGCAGTCGTGATGATTCTATGGGTGACACCTATATGAGATCTCATAGACCTAGTGTCAAAGGGAGGGATGATAAAGAAAAACGAGTGAAAAGTCCTTATAATGGATTAAAGAACACTCCAGATAATGCAAGGCTCTCTAAAAAGAGCGATGATGAGAATCTACGAGCAGAATGTCTCTCAAGCACAAGAAGAAAATCTCCAATCAAGCAGGCCTCCAGTTGTGATAGTTCTTCCATGCCAGAAGACAGTAGTTCAAACCGAAAGTTAAGCTTTATGGAAACCTTGAACCTGACTATCTCACCAGTTAAAAAGAACTCTGAGCAGGCTAAAGATCAAGATCAGCCACGTCCTGTGGACATCATTCAAAGCAGCTCGTCTGAGGGCAGAAGATCATTTGACAATGAAGAAGAGTACTGCATCATCGACGAAGTAGAGGAGAGCCCTACAGATGACTCTCTGGCAGACCCTACAACACAAACCTATGAAAAACCACCACTAACAAGCCTGAACATCAGAGGAAAGCAACCTGAATTACCAGAAAGCTTTGATGAAGACCGAAGTAAAACTCAATCTGGGAAACCAGATGGTATGAATTTAGAGGTGCAGGAAAAGGAATCCATTACAAGGGCAGATGTTGTACATTCAGGTAAATGTCCTACTAACCCTGCACAGAAATGTGTGGGAGATAAGTTTTCTGCTCCTGAAGGTTCTGTACATCCTGAAAGAACTGTACTGGTTGATAGTCCTGCTTTTCCATTAATATTGGACGCTGACAGCAAAAAGCAAGATTCTCAGACTTTGCTGAAGACAGACAAGGAGAACAGAAGGACTGGTGCTAAAAATTCTCATGAAGAATGCCAAATAGCTGACAAACCAAAAGCCTCAGTTCAAAATGACCCAGCTCACCAGGAAGTCACCATCTCGGTTATGGCAACTTCTACAGCCCAGGTTTGTTCAAATATGGATAGCTCTGTATCTCTGGACGTTGTTTCTAGCACAGTCAGTCTAGAAATTAGCCACCAAAGCAAGGAAACAATAGCCTATTCAGACATGGACATCATGCAAGGCCATGAAAGCCTGAACCCTTATCCTTGCCCAGGAGTAGAACCAATTGTTGAGGCAATGCATGTCAACAATACCAGCCAAGAGGAAGGATTACCATCAGAACAAGTGAGTTCCTCTGAGCCTGATTCTACAGAAAACAAGACTGTGAGCTGTTCCAGACCTTCTTGGTCCATAGTGGAGCCTCATGATGATGATTCTATGCTGTTAACCTTGAGCAACATTAAAGTAATTCCAGATGCCATCAGTCCTCTTACAAGTCCTGTACGCCAGATAAAGAAATCCCAACACCGCTTGGGAAAGGAGTCACATGTCAAAAGTCTCAGTAAAGGTGAGTGTACTGCAGGGTTTCTTCGTTCTTTGGATTATTTTATTGGGGAAAGTTACCTTTTTAACGTTACACTGTATATTAATAAAGTCTTGGCATTTTCCTTGAAAGGGCCCATTCGCTACTAAATAGTCTGTGTTTAATCTTCCATTTTGGTTAGCAAGTACGTCTCTCAGCAAGAAGGGATCAGGCATTTCTGTTAAGAATGTACTTCCCTGGGCTTATGTGGGTTTTCTCCGGGTTCTTCAGTTTTCTCCCACAGCTCAACGACATGCACTTTAGGCTAATTGGCTGTTCTAGATTATCCTTAGGTATTGATGTGAGCATGAAGGCTTTCTGAGTCTTTTTGGGTATACCCTGCTTTCACCCAGAATCGGCTGAGATAGAATGCCTGTGACCCTAGAAGGATTAAGCAGCTTGGCAAATATTTAAGGGCTGCCAATTGTTAATAATCATGAAGTCCATCGGGGGTCTCTAGTTATTTGGTATCCCTGGTAAGTAACTGGGTCGCTTAAAATGTTATTCTACATTTTATGTTGTTTATAATTTTCACTCGAAGGTCAGATCTTTGTTGCTTTGTGTTAAGGCAATCAAATTATTTGTTTAATTTTCTCTCTCTCTCTCTTCACTTATTTTTAAGATTTCTCCACGTTAGCTGCTGTTGCCGATAAGGATGCTGTTAAGATGGACATGAACAAAGAAAACGAAAGACCAGATTCCTTAGTCAGGCCTGGTGTACACAAGGATCAGCAAGAGGCTATTGGCTCTACTTCTGCTGCTGAAGAAGTGGAAGAAGGTGAAATTATCAGTGAAAGTGATGGTGAAGGTGCTCTAGTTATTCAGAGTCCTTCATATGAAACAAGGTCAAGTTTAAAGAATCAGCACAGTCCCAGATCACCGAGGTTACAAAAAATATCCAAAAAAAAAATCCCTGCTGTTACTCCCAGCCACAAAGAGTGTGAGAAAAACACGTTCTCAAAAGACAGTCCCTCCTCAAACAAGAGGCGTTTCAAAACCATCACTGTTCCATCCAAGGTGATCATTTCAACCTCTGCTGAGCTTATGAACTCGATGATATTTATACGGTCAGAGCTGAGGAGAAAGTACATGAAACTTCATAAAAATGTCACCAAACCAGCTTTTTGCTGCATCATTGAAATGTCTCAGGCATCCTTTATAGATTTTGTCGATAGCATTAACTTTCACAGATTTTGCAATCAAGGAAATGAAATTAAATCTCAGCTCAATCAGATCATAGTATCTGTAATGAGTAAGGTTTCTAACAATGGCATTGTGAACCGTATCTTTGAGCAACAAGCCGAAGATCTCAAGCAGAAGCTTTGGACTTTTGTAGATAGCCAGTTTGATTTCCTGTTTAAAGAACTGAAGGATGCACTCAAAGCTGCTTCGAATCATTCCAAGAATAATTCCTCAGAAAGTAAGCAGTCAAATCCGCGGGCAAAAGAGGATTCGAAACTGGATCTGCGGAAGCTGCAACCTAAAGAACCTTTGAGCACCACTGAAAATAGATCACACAAAAAATTTAAGGGTGCAATAGAAGGCGAGGGCCAGAAAGTCCTGGAGAAAATCCCCTTTTCATACAACTTGCCATGTGGAAGTAGAGGCATTGGCAGCAGTAGTAAAAGTATCAAGGCAACCATGGAGGAAGAGGCCAAGGTAGCGGAGGACCTCCCATCTCAGCAATTACAGGCAGTTTCCTCAATCCAAGAATGTTCCCCTACACATGAGAGCAAAGCCTCCAACTGTACCAGCCGTCTTTCTCACAGTGGATCAACACAGGATAGGGCAGACTTTGAAATTCTCACAGAGCAGCAAACATCAAGTTTGACATTTAATTTAGTAACTGATTCCCAAATGGGAGATATATTTAGGTGCCTGCTGCAAGGGTCTGATCTTCTAGAGACCGGTGATAACCAAAACTGGCCCCCCAACACGCCACAAAAAGACAGTCAAGCTGGGGAGATTCTTACTGGGGTCCTGACACCCAGCAAGATGATAACACCATTGAAGCTCAACACAACATGGACATCCATTTCGCCTTACCAGTTTCAAATGCCAATAACTCCAGCGCTCCTTGATGAGAACTGCATGCTGGAAATCCCATCAAATGTTCTTTCTAACCATGCAGCCACCGCTGTGGCCACAACTGGTTCCCAGCCATCTTTCTCGATTTTGGCTGAAGATTTGGCCGTGTCCCTTACCATCCCTTCACCTTTGAAGTCAGATGGCCATTTGAGCTTTTTGCACCCAACAAGTGGACAGCCACTGCCCACGCCAAGTCATGTCATCAGCGCCCATTACGGCGAGGATGCGCTTCTTGGTGGTGAAGATGCCACAGAACAAGATATTCACTTGTCACTTGAAACTGATAACTCCAGCAGTCCATCAAGTACCAGTGGGAATTGGGAGGATACACATTCAGCAGTGTTCCAATTCAAACCAAATTTGCCTATGGAAGCTGAGGTAATGGAGAGGTCCAATGATCACTTTATAGTTCGGATTAGACATACACCTCCTGGAACGCAAGAGGAACTTGAACGTGTGCACAACGAAACACTGCTAACTGCAGATGCTTTGTCCTCCCATACATTGGATCAGAGCCAACCTTTGGTAGGTCAGCATCAAGTCACTTCAATTGAAGGAAGTGAAGCTGATATATCAAGCAAGATTATCTCAAGTGGCGCCTGTGTAGATGGCACTGTAGCCTCCTTGCCTAAAGCTACTGAGAACCTGATTGAGCAAGCTGACGATGGTACTGGTGCCATTGGAGTCACTTCTGCCACAGAATCTGAGCAGCAGATGAAAAAATCCTGCCACAGGGTGTCTAGGAAGCATAAGAAGTATCATTCAGGCCCAAGAGCAAAACGTTCAAGAAGAGAAAAATTGCAAGAGAAGAAAGAGGAAAAACACAAAAAGAGATCAAAATCTTCCAAGGATGAAAATGTGACTCCTTCAAAGAAGATCAAGAGTCCATCTCCTCAGTTTTCTCCTAACAGTATTTCTGCTAAAAACGTAATCAGGAAAAAGGGAGAAGTAGTGGTGACCTGGTCCAGGTGAGTCCATATGACTATAATAGATTTCTTCTGCTGTTGTTGCTGCTGCTGCTTAAGTTGATTTGTACAGTTGGTCGTTACCAACAAACAAGCAACAAATTATTCATGTTGTGTTGGGTTGGGTTTTTTTTTTTTTTTTTTTCCTCCTCAAGGGAAGAAGACCGGGATATTCTTGTTGCGCTCAAAACGGAAGGAGCTTCCTCAAAAACATTTGCTGCTCTTGCTTCCAAGTTGAAAAAGTCCCAAGCACAGGTATTTTGGGACGTTGTGTATAAAATGATATCTGAGCAAGTTACGAGATCTTTAGCCAAGGTTGAACCTAACATTGTTCCTTTTCATTGTAGATCGAAGAGCGCTTCTCCCAGCTCATGAAACTTTTTAAAAAGAAAGAGAAAATGGAAAACTGAGCCAATGAAGCTGTAGGATGTGGCTGACCTTTATCCTTGGTACGCCAAGGTGTCATGTGCCGCGAGCAAAGAAACCAGCAGAAGGTTCTTGTCCCTGGATTATGACAAGATGTTGGATGGTGGTATAATTATTTGTAACTGCAAAGTGTTCACGAGACTTTTTTTTTTTTTTTGACTTTGGCAGTTTCATTTAAGCTTCTAGGTTATGATATTAAATTCAAGTGAAGTCCATCGCACTTTGGCGACACTCGGTCGACCACAACAATTTGCATCTTTACAGTTCATTTGGTGTAAATTTCTTCGGCTGAAGGTGGAAATCAGCTGGTTAAGCAAAACTGCTTTGATGGCACAGAGTTTCTTGGCAAAGTTTATGTGACGTCTAAACTGAACCCTTATGTGAATGAATGGTTTTCCATCTACCTCTTAAGAGACTGTTGTTTGAAGGAGAGGTGATAAGTGCGAGCTGGTGTAGTAGCCTGATGGACCGTATGTATACGCAAGAAGCCTCTAATTACCCACCTACTAGAAGTGCCATACAGAACTTGGTTCTACATCTTTTTTTATGGTTTATTGTATGTCAAATCTAAACGACGAGTCAGCTTGAAGCTCTACATATAAACATTCATTCTGTTGTTCGTAACAAGGGATGTTTTCTTGAAAGCCTGTAATTGGGCGGTTATTGTCATTGATCTTCACGTCTCATTGGTTGACCTCAGGATTCTCTTGCTTCTCCGATCCTCACTTGCCCTGTAGGCTTGTCTTATGTATATAAGTGTGTGTGTGTTTGAAAGCTTTTATTAACAAATTTAGACCGTTTTTATTTTTGCTTTGAATGCAAAGATTGTAAGATGGTCCTCTGTCCGAATTTTTTTTTTTTTTTTGGTTGAATTAATATTCTGTAAATATGTAAAGTATAGAAAACTTTTTCACTTTTTAAAATAAAGTTAATTTATTTCAAGGCTGTGTTATAATTCTTCTTCTTCTTTTCCTTTCTGCTGTTCCCTTCAGGGGGTGCCACACTGAATCATCTGCCTCCATCTCACCCTTTCCTTTGCATCTTCTTCTCTTACAGCAGCTACCTTCATGTCTTCCTTCACCACATCCATAAATCTCCTCTTTGGTCTTCCTCTAGACCTTCTGCCTGGTAGTTCCAACCTCAGCATCCTACTACCGATATACTCACTATCCCTCCTCTGTACATGTCCAAACCATCTCAATCTAGCCTCTCTGACTTTGTCTCTAAAACGTCTTACATGGGCTGTCCCTCTGATGACCTCATTCCTGATCCTATCCATCCTCGTTACTCCCAAAGAGAACCTCAACATTTTCATCTCTGTTACCTCCAGCTCTGCCTCCTGCCTTTTCCTCAGCACCACTGTTTCTAAACCATACAACATCGCTGGCCTCACCACCGTCTTGTACACTTTTCCTTTCATTCTTCTTTCCTTTTATTCATAATTGGATGGTGTGATTTTCAACACCGATTTATTGTGCTGCCACTTTTACTGAATTTTATTGGGTGTGTGTTTTTTGGATGTGGGGGCAGTGGTGGCCTAGTGGTAAAGGGCGCTGGATCGCTGATCCTAAGGTTGGGGGTTTGAGTCCCACTCTCCACAAGGTTGTCACTGTCGTCCCCCCCCAGTGCAGCTAACTGGGTTATCAAAGGCCGGCCATGTCTCTCACTGTCTATGGTGAGAGGTTCATGTAAAAGAACCATTGCTGACTTTCGTAAAGAGTAGCTGCATAGCCGTCAGCGTGTTTCTGCCCCTTGCTACAGGGTTGTGTCAGGAAGGGCGTCCGACGTAAAAACCTCTACCAAATCAAACATGCAAATCAGATGATTCGCTATGGCGACCCCTGGAAAAAGCGAAAAAGCCGAAAGGAAAAGAAGTACAGTCGTGTGTTTTTTGGATGTGAAATGTAAAAATTTGAGTTTTTGAAGTGGACTCACTCACTCATTTTGCCGACCCGCTTTGTCCTATTAGGGTCACGAGGAGGCTGGTGCTATCTTAACCGACACGGGATAGCTTGTCAAATAGCGACCATCGTAGGGCCAACACACACCCATTCACACTCGCACCTAGAGTCAGTGTGGAATAGTCAGTTAACCTAATGTGCATGTCTTTGAACTGTGGGAGGAAACGGAGTACCAGGAGGGAGCTCATGCAAAAGCAGGGAGAATATTCAAGACCAACACAGGTAACCAAACCGAACCGAACCTGGTAATCGAACCTAGGACCTTCTTTTTGTGAGCCAGGTGTGCCACCCACGATGCCAGTGTGTTGTCCAGGAAATCTGTCACTGGTTTTATATTCACCTAAGACCGGGTCTCAATTTTACTTTTGAGTTGCAAAACAAAATTTCACGAACCATCTGGTAACGCAAGCATTCCGAATTACCTCTGTCAGGAGGTGATCTTTTCACGCATTTGTTATTTATCTTGTTTTTTTTTTATTTTGTGAAACATAAATATGCATGTATGTTCATGAAATTTGTTTTGTAAGTGTACAGTATAAGTTAAAAAAAAACTTTGGAAGAAATTTTGGAAGTGATCTTATGTATGGGATCATGTTTTAAAAAGAAAAAAAAAAAAATCCTGGCAAAAGCTTATTCTTTAATAAGAACAAAATGTTCACCAGACATCCACATGGGGTAGACATTTCATTATACCTATGCCCTCATTCATTTATTTTTCTGAACCGCATAATCCTAATTAGGGTCACGGGAAGGCTGACGCCTATCTCGGCCGACTCGGGGCGAAGGCAGAGTACTCCCTGGACAACTTCCCAGGCCATTGCAGGGCAAAAAAAACATGCTTATAGCAATGCATCCTACTCTTCAAAAGTCAGCAATGGTTCTTTTTCATGCCCCTCACCACAGACAGTGAGAGATGTGGCTGGTCCTTGATAACCCAGTTAGCTGCACGGGGGGGGGGACGACGACGACAGTGGTGACAACCTACTTGAACCCCCAACCTTCAGATCAGTCATCCAGAACCCTACCACCAGACCACTACTGCCCTGTTATTCAATCATCCAATCACCAAACTGCTTTGCTACTGTTCTCGTGGAGAGGGTGGAGCCTGCCTCAACCAGCTCTGGGCAAAGGCATGGCACACTCTGAAAAGCTTTCCAGTCAGCTGCAGAGCTAGCACACATACTGTACAACCATTAACATTCACACCTTGGCACAATCAAACAGCCAATTAGCCTTAAGTGTTGGACTATATACTAGTGTATATATATATATATATATATATACACACACATATATATATATATACACACACACACACACACACTAGTCCTTCTCAAAAAATTAGCATATTGTGCTAAAGTTCATTATTTTCTGTAATGTATTGATAAACATTACACTTTCATATATTTTAGATTCATTATACACAACTGAAGTAGTTCAAGCCTTTTATTGTTTTAATATTGATAATTTTGGCAAAAAAAGTAAAGAAAAACCAAAAATCCCCATCGCAAAAAATTAGCATATTTCATCCGCCCAATAAATAAAGTGTTTTTAATACAAAAAAGTCAACCTTCAAATAATGATGTTCAGTTATGCACTCAATACTTGGTCGGGAATCCTTTTGCAGAAATGACTGCTTCAATGCGGCGTGGCATGGAGGTAATCAGCCTGTGGCACTGCTGAGGTGTTATGGAGGCCCAGGATGCTTCGATAGCGGCCTTAAGCTCATCCACAGTGTTGGGTCTGGTGTCTCTCAACTTCCTCTTCACAATATCCCACAGATTCTCTATGGGGTTCAGGTCAGGAGAGTTGACAGGCCAATTGAGCACAGTAATACCATGGTCAGTAAACCATTTAGCAGTGGTTTTGGCACTGTGAGCAGGTGCCAGGTCGTACTGAAAAATGAAATCTTCATCTCCATAAAGCTTTTCAGCAGATGGAAGCATGAAGTGCTCCAAACTCTCCTGATAGCTAGCTGCATTGACCCTGCCCTTGATAAAACACAGTGGACCAACACCAGCAGCTGATATGGCACCCCAGCCCATCACTGACTGTGGGTACTTGACACTGGACTTCAGGCATTTTGGCATTTCCTTCTCCCCAGTCTTCCTCCAGACTCTGGCACCTTGATTTCCGAATGACATTCAAAATTTGCTTTCATCCTAAAAAAGTACTTTGGACCGCTGAGCAACAGTCCAGTGCTGCTTCTCTGTAGCCCAGGTCAGGCGCTTCTGCCGCTGTTTCTGGTTCAAAAGTGGCTTGACCTGGGGAATGTGGCACCTGTAGCCCAGTCCACTGCTTCCACAGGTCCCCCAAGGTCTGGAATCCGCCCTTCTCCACAATCTTCCTCAGGGTCCGGTCACCTCTTCTGGTTGTGCAGTGTTTTCTGCCACACTTTTTCCTTCCCACAGACGTCCCACTGAGGTGGCTTGATACAGCACTCTGGGAACAGCCTATTCGCTCAGAGATTTCTTTCTGTGTCTTACCCTCTTGCTTGAGGGTGGCAATGATGGCCTTCTGGACAGCAGTCAGGTCGGCAGTCTTACCCATGATTGCGGTTTTGAGTAATGAACCAGGCTGGGAGTTTTTAAAAGCCTCAGGAATCTTTTGCAGGTGTTTAGATTTAATTGGTTGATTGAGATGATTAGGTTAATAGCTCGTTTAGACTACCTTTTCATTATATGCTAATTTTTTGAGATAGGAATTTTGGGTTTTCATGAGCTGTATGGCAAAATCATCAGTATTAAAACAACAAAAGACCTGAAATATTTCAGTTGGTGTGCAATGAATCTAAAATATATGAAAGTTTATTTTTATCAGTGCATTACAGAAAATAATGAACTTTATCACAATATGCTAATTTTTTGAGAAGGACTAGTGTATATATATATATATATATATATATATATATATATATATATATATATATATATAAAATGTGTGTATAAGTATATATGTGTGTGTGTGTGTGTGTGTGTGTGTATATATATATATATATATATATATATATATATATATATATATATATAAAGCAATAAAAATAAAAGGACAGGACAAAGACTTTCTATTGAAACTCCATTTATCACTACAGATCTGTTTCGAGGGGTGGTGAAACTATCCTCTCTCTTCAGGTGATTATAGAAGAATGAATGTTGTTTGGATTCATTCTTCTATAATCACCTGAAGAGAGAGGATGGTTTCACCACCCCTCGAAACAGATCTGTAGTGATAAATGGAGTTTCAATAGAAAGTCTTTCTCCTGTCCTTTTATTTTTATTGTTATTTACTCTACCAAAAAGTATTGAGCACTCTCTTACAGAAGGATCTACTCAGAAAATCATATATATATATATATATATATGTATATATATATATGTGTGTGTGTGTGTGTGTGTGTGTGTGTGTGTGTATATATATATATATATATATATATATATATGTGTGTGTGTGTGTGTGTGTGTGTATATATATATATATATATATATATATATATATATATATATATATATATATATCTTCGTATGTGAAGAAATAAATAGCCATCATCATCATCATCATCATCATCATCATCATCGTTTCTTGGACTATGGGAGGAAATCTACACAAAGCATGGAGAATATATGCAAACTCCAAACAGAAACATCTTCACCGAGCAGAGACCTCAAACCATTATAATTTCTTTGTGACTGGTGAAGGTACCCTGCACTCTATATATGAATGCTTAACTTGATCTGAAGAAATTTCAAGAAATATTTGATCGGAACAAACTTTCATCATCGCATGGCCCTTAAAGAGCCCGTTACAAAATCTGACTTGAACAATGTTTGATCTCATGTTTATATATCTCATGTATCTGAGTTATAAAATGGGAGATTTTTGCAATGCATGACTACAGGGTGGGTACTGAGACTGGCAAGTGCCCCTCCCTTTATGTTGTCAGTGACCGAGTTGTGCCAGCTATTGCCCTGAGGGTTCTGTCCAGCCGTCCACAGATCGATAGAAACCTTGTATTAGTTCCATGGGTGCAGTAGGTTTTGGATTCATTTACTGAAGCTATGCCCAGAGAGAGAAGCTCACCTGCATTACCAAAGGAAGAAATTGGTGGAGCACAGCTAGCATTGTGTCCATCATCATCATCATCGTAAGCCGGTGCGAAGAGTCATCTTTATAAGACTCCAAATCGTGTAAGTCTTTCTGTCTTGTTTACTTGCTTGGTTCCTCAAACTTTCTTATGGGTGATGATGGAAACCCTTGGGATTTGGGTACAAAACTTTTCAAAAAAAAAAAAAACTTCTCAAGGTTTACTCTAAAGACATCTAGTAGGACTCTCTGGAGTCCCCATTTCCTCCTTAACCAAAAGTGAACTACTGTATATGTTTTGCACTCTCATACATCTTTAGGCTATGTGAAACCAAACATGGGCGATTGGAACCTGTTGGGAAGCATCTTGGAGGAAGTTCACATCCATTCCACCACTGTGGGCAAAATCTGGCTGACCATCCTCTTTATTTTCCGCATGCTGATCCTAGGAGTTGCTGCTGAAGATGTCTGGGATGATGAACAAAGTGAGTTTGTATGTAACACTGAGCAGCCCGGGTGTAAGAACGTCTGCTACGACCAAGCTTTTCCCATTTCCCTCATCAGGTACTGGGTCCTACAGATCATTTTTGTATCCTCACCCTCTCTGGTGTACATGGGACACGCACTGTACCGGCTGCGTGCTCTGGAAAAGCAGAGGCACAGGAAGAAAGCTCAGCTTAAAGTTGAGCTGGAGGAAATGGAGGGCATCTTGGAAGAACACAAAAGAATTGAGAGAGAGCTGAGGAAACTAGAAGAACAGAAGAGAGTCAGGAAAGCCCCTCTGAGAGGTTCCCTGCTGCGTACATATGTGCTTCATATTTTAACCAGGTCGGTGTTAGAAGTGGGTTTTATATTGGGTCAATATGCCCTTTATGGCATTGGACTAGCTCCACTGTACAAGTGTGAGAGAGACCCCTGCCCCAACATTGTGGATTGTTTTGTGTCCAGGCCGACGGAGAAAAACATTTTCTTGAACTTCATGCTGGGAATTGCAGGGGTTTCCCTCTTCCTGAATATCCTGGAAATCTTTCATCTGGGAGTTAAAAAGATCAAACAAAGCATATACGGCAACATTCACGGTGCAGATGAGGAAAGTCTTTGCAGGTCAAAGAAAAATTCTATGGTGCAGCGAGCATCTGTCCTTACAGAGAGCCTGCCACAGAAATTTGCACACATGACCCCAACATCCTGTGCCATAGTGACTGACCGCCAGGTAGAAGCATTGCCGCCCCACATGCTCTGTAGCAATCCTCTCTCCACCCCTGACACACTAACCAGTGATGCTCTGGGATCTGATCGACTGAAGCATCCACGTATCCCAAGCCAGCCTGAGATCCAGACTATCCGCCAACTGGGGGTCCCAGAGCGGCTTTCAACCATGGACATCTGTGACCAGTCTTCCAGCAGCGATGACTCTGGACTCAAGGCATCAGGCCCTCTGAAGGAAATCGGTCAACTACCACAAGTGTCACTCAGAGCCAGCAACACTGACATCCTAGCATCCCTTCAGGACTCTTCGCGCAAACAAAGCCGGGTGAGTGCATGCAAGGACTTGAGTGGGGAAAGTGATTCTCCAGAACACCACCCCACAGGTAGGAAAACTAGCTTCATGTCTCGACGGCTTTCTGAAAGCAGACTGGTCATTCCACTGGACAGTCCGATGCTTACAGCTGACTCAGAGTCAGAAGCCAAGAGGTTGACTCAGATTGAAAGCCTTGCCATGACTCCTTCACCTGCTGGTGGGCGCTGCATGTCAATGGTAAGAAAATATAAGCCCAAAAGGTAATGTGCATATATTGTATGTAATGATTGTCATCATATCTTATCCCCGTAGGGTAGTGTAGCAATTGGTCTCTTCTGGAGAAGATTAACCGGGACGCATGAACGCTTGCTACTCGTCCCCAGAAACACGCTGACGGCTTTACAGCCGACTCTTTTTAAAAAAGTCAGCAATGGTTCTTTTACATGCCTCTCACCGTAGACATTGAGAGACATGGCCCGCCTTTGATAACCCAGTTAGCTGCACTGGGGGGGGGGGGGGGGGGCAGGGACAGGCCTGTGGGGACTCAAACTCCCAACCTTAGGATCAGCGATCCTGCGCCCTATCCACTAGACCACCACTGCCCCTTTATGTAATGATGATAAATACTCTTATAGGGTTCGGCCTACGACCGTGACGCGTTTCGTTTATTGCTTTTAAATTCTACCTTGTACTGTATATGAGTTCCCTCTCAGAAATAATTTCCGTATTTAATATTTTAGAGTAATTCGAGTACTTACCATAGAAGATCGTATGAAGGCAGTTATCAGATGGTAAGCTGTGCATGTTTGGGATTGGAACCAAAGTCTTATGGGGCAGTGGTGGTCTAGTGGTATAAGGCGCCGGATCGCTGATCCAAAGGTTGGGGGTTCGAGTCCCACTCTCCACAAGGTTGTCACTGTCCCCCCCAGTGCAGCTAACTGGGTTATCAAAGGATTGCCATGTCTCTCACTGTCTATGGTGTGAGGCATGTAAAAGAACCATTGCTGACTTTCGACAAGAGTAGCTGCAAAGCCGTCAGCGTGTTTCCGCCCTGTGATGGCTTGGCGAGCTGTCCAGGGTGTACTCTGCCCTCGCCCTGAGTTGGCTGGGATGGGCACCAGCCCCCCCCCCCCGCGACCCTAATTAGGATGAAGCGGTTACAGAAAATGATGATGATGATGATGACCAAAGTCTTTGGGAAGGTATCTCTCCAGTAACTGGAGTGAAAACCCCTGTTGTAGGGTATAGGTTCCCAATCCTGGTCCTGGAGGATGAATGTCCTGCATATTTTAGTGCTTTTCCTACTCCGTCACTCCTAAGGCCAAGTTGGAACCACAAATTAGCCTAGCGTGCATGTCTTTTGGACTGTGGGAGGAAACTGGAGAACCTGGAGGAAACCCATACAAGCAAAGGGAGAGTGTGCAGACCTCATACAGACACGCCCTCACTGAGCCCGGGACCTGAACACAGTGCCTTCTACGCCATCTGAATAATATTCTTTCATTCGTTCATTCATTTTCTGAACCGCTTAATCCTAATTAGGGTCATGCAGAGGCTGGCCCCTAATCTCAGCTGTCTCCGGGGGTGGGCGAGGTACACCTTGGACAGCTCGCTAGGCTATTGCAGGGTCAATACTCACACAACCATGCAAACTCACACATAGGGGCAATTTGGAACAGCCAATTCATGTACTGTGCATGTTTTTGGACTGTCGGAGGAGACCAGAGTGCCAGGAGGAAACCCATGCAAGCACGGGGAAGACACGGAAACTCCACACACAAACGCCTGAGCTGCAAATCGAACCCAGGCCTTCTTGCTGTGAGGTGGATGTGCTAACCACTATGCTACCTTGCCGCCTGTTATTTTATATAATAATAATAATAATGACAAGATATTTCTCCTCCCACCCCTTTTCAGAGCATGATTCTGGAACTGTCATCCATCATGAAAAAGTGAATTCTGGTGAAGTTTCCTTCCTTCAGAAATCGACTGATCCCTTTGGCTTGGCTGATTCAATACTGCACTGTCACCGCTATACTTATTGGTTCATGTCCTGTGTAAACAGTTTGTACCTTTTATCCAACAGTCCATTTTCATAGAGCTTTGATTATCAAATTCTTCCCCCACACACAGATACACATTCTTTAACTCTCATTGTATGTAATTCAACACAACGGAATTTCCGCACTTTACAGCTGAGCATATACGCATTAAACTGAGTGTACTGTACGTCATGCTCTAAGACCACGACTGTAAATCTGAAGTAGATTCTTTATTTTATTAAATTGGATGTATTTTCAGTGTGATATGTAAAGTAATTAAATATTAATTAACAATTTCTATGGAAGAGGACAGTACAATCCTTTGGAGATATATCAGCTCTCAGCTTTGAGTTTATTTATATGGTGTGGAGGAAAATGCTTTTGTTTTACTATCAGTTTGTTAGCAGTACAGTACACGGCAAAAGTTATGTGCAGATTTTCTCCCAGAGTTTGGGAAGCTTGCACCAGAGATGTGACTTTGAAGAGGATATGATCTGGATCAAAATCTGGATGTAGGAATTTTTTAAAGGAGTCTTTAACATTGTTCATCATCAGTTCATTTTCTGTACCCGCTTAATCCTAACTTGGGTCGTGGGGAGGCTGGCACCCATCCCAGCCAACTTCGGGCACGGGCAGAGTACACCCTGGACAGCTCGCCAGGCCATCGCAGGGGGGAAACACGCTGACGGCTTTGCAGCCTACTCTTGTCAAAAGTCAGCAATGGTTCTTTTACATGCCTCACACCATAGACAGTGAGAGACATGGCCCGCCTTTGATAACCCAGTTAGCTGCACTGGGGGGGGAGGGGGACAGTGACAACCTTGTGCAGAGTGGGACTCGAACCCCCAACCTTTGGATCAGCGATCCGACGCCTTATACCACTAGCCCACCACTGCCCCCGTCTTTAACATTGTGCCGGTGTTTTTTTATTTTTATTTTTTTTATTTTGGGAAGAGATTTTTTTCACATTTTGGTTAATACTGGGTATTGCTGGGCTTGGCAGATGTTTTTGTGTTCTCTGAATGCCCTTTTTTTTACCTAATGGATTTTTGTTATCTGCTCTTTGTTCATTTTCCCATAGTGTCTTTGTATTTTACATGAAGTGTTCTTTTCTCTCTCTCTCTGTGTGTGTGTGTGTGTGTGTGTGTGTGTGTGTGTGTGTGTGTGTGTGTGTGTGTGTGTCCTTTTTCTGAAAGAGTCACCACTTTGGGAACACATTAACACCAGCCCCAAGTCCAATCCTCAAATCCCAACTCATTTAACTCAAATATATCCTCATAGTATTGACATAAACATTAAGTTTGTTGACCTGTTCTGAATTTTTTTGTGATGGTTGGTAACTTCCTTATGAGCTTTATTTATTAGCAGTATTGTAAATGGAAGTAGTGATCCCTTGCTACTTCATGTTTCAGTTTCTACGGCTTCATTGCATCGCGGATTTTTCAAAAATATACATTGAAAAAAAAAAAATAGGAAATTAATGAAAAATGGGGGGAAAGTTAAGGAAAACTTTATGCAAAAAAAAAAAAAAAAAAAAAAACCCAAACAAAAACAAAAAAAAAAAATCAAAAACCCAAAACTACTTACATTTTATGTGAGGTGCGTGTCTGTGTGTGTATTTATATTGTACTTACACCTTATGCATTATTTTTGAATGTATAATTATTGTAAGCATTTGTAACATTGAATATATATTTATTGATATTATATACACAGATACATGTAAGTCATAATAATAATAATAATAATAATAATAATAATAATAATAATCACTCATTGATTGTTATTTTTTAGCTGAAATAAAGTTGGTTGGGAAGTAAAGCTTGAACTTTTCTAAAAAAAAAAAACAGGTGATGGTGCACCATTTGAAGGAATGAAGGCTCAGGTTCAGTCTCACCCAAAATCCCCGCTAATGTTTGAAACCCGTCCAACATGCCTCTGTTCACACGCCGTTTCCTCGTGGGCTACATTTTAGCGCTCAAATGACCGACATGTTACCGAGAGAATCCAGTCATTTTTCAAAATAAAAGATTTTTCAAAAATACTGTAAAGATCGTTCAGACTCAGATAATAAATAAAATGTAAATAATTAATGCGGCCTGCGTACCAATTGAGCCACGGACCGGTACCGGTCCGTGGCCCGGTGGTTAGGGAACCCTGTTGTATAACATCAGTCACTTTAATGCTTTTGGGCTTCGACAGTCACCTAATTTCTCAATTACAAAACAAAACAAAACTTAGGTTTTCAAAAAGTTCTGAGGAGAAACTGGGAATTTTTTTTTTTATTTGGCCTAAACAATCGTCTTTACCAACTTGAGGTTTTAATGCTATAGCTAATCAGTATTCAGAGGTTCATCCTCTGTACTCTGTATGAATGCAGCAGATTTTGCCATATAGACTGTGTAGATCTGAAGAGAAAAAAAATTCTTCAAAACCTAGAACATGATAAGTATCTTTATTTCATAAACAGAAATGGTGTCTTGACAAAAAATCTGTCATTTATATAACACTAGTAATTGAAATGCATGAAAATGAGCTTTGCACAATGCTGTATTTACAATGGTTAAGTCATTAAATTCATTAGGTTCGTGTAGCATTTAGAAATGGAAAAAAAATAAAAACATTTCTAGAACAGCTATCCCAAAATTGACAATATTAACACAAAACAGTCAGCTAGAAAAAAACAAAAAAAAAACAAAAACGGGAGATAGAGAGCAAGCAAGGGACCAGGGGGGGTTTGGGGGAGGAGTAAAGAAGAACGAACAAAACTACAAGCCAATGAAAGAGCTAGTACATTAAAAACGATGCACCAAAATCTACGAATACAATAATCTGTGTAAAAAGCATGTAGAAAAACACCTGATGTGGTTTGCTGATACAGTCGTTGACCAGTTATGAGAGGTATGAAGGATTTCACAGGTAGATAAGAGTGAGAGAGAGAGTCCGCTCTGCTAGTCGAGAGATGGGGGGGTTCGGAGACCCCTGCATACACACGTTTCACGTCAAGGTGAACTATGGCCTCTGCAAGTTCTAAGGCAAAGTCGTCGGAGGTGCACTTCTATTCGTCTTACTATGAAACATCCCCATTGGATGAAATAAAACGACAAAGTCGAAGAAAGAAGCATAGTTATCAAAGGACATTTGTTTTTCGTTTGGTTAAAAAACATACAAACATGAAAAAAAAAAAATACTAAACCTAGCTATCCAATCGAAATTCACAATTACTATTTACATGGCAAGTTTTGATTTGACTCGTAGAAACGTGTCACCTTGTCTTTGTAAACATTTTTGCTGTTCTGCTTTTCCTCGAATGAGCTCAGCCTGCATATCCCGTCATGATGATATATAAAGTTGAGCGAATTTGTGAATAAAAAGGCAAATATTCTTTTTTTTTCACTGATGAGGAACGCTTTGGAGAGCCAGTGTCAATGTTACAAAGAAGCAGCACACACACAAAAACAAAAAAACAAAAACAAACAAACAAACAAAAAAGTGAAACAAAACAAAAAAAACCCCAAAAAACAAAACAAACAAAAATTTTGCAATATTAATAATAACAAAAGATAAACTTGTTCTTCATAGCTTTATAGTCGTCATGTTTGCAGTGACAACTAATGCAAAAAAAAAAAAAAAAAAAAAATTCACGCATTGCATTGCCATAGTTTATTTACTGCAGATTAAAAGCTTAGTAGACTTTTTTTAAAAGTTCAACAATTGGAACGTCTTCGTTTCCAAATCCACAGCCTTTGTTTACATTTAAAATTTTGTGCAAATCAATTTTCGATTTGCCGCTAATTAGCTTAAAAACTATTGTTAAAAAGAGTTGTTTTTTTTGTTTTTTTTTAACCCTTCAGCTTTTCTTCAGAAGATTATTTTAAACATGAAATGCTCTTTTTCACTCGAAAAAAAAAAAAAAAGAAGTGTAGAAATAAAAATAAACATCATTGGCACACACCCTGAGACAAGATATAAGAGCAAATGTGTCACTGTTTGGATGAGACAGCCCTGACATGTTAAACCAAAAGCTGTTCAACGTGCATCTGAAAGACAGTCAAGATTAAACTGATAAGCTTGTTGAGTTTGTGAAGGCGCCAAGCCGGCAGACGTTTTTGAAAACTTTTACGAGCAGAGACAAAACTGAAATAGTCCGTTAGCCTATCGCGACGTGGTAATGTTTCATATGCAGGCAGGAACGCTTCTACGCCTGCGTCAGAATGCCAATCCCTCAGACCGGAGTGGCCCTCGGCTCTTAAGGCAAAGCGAAATGAGTTTACACATAATTCAGAAATATGCTAAGCATTCAGTGCTGCCCAAGACATCAACATAATACACCATCCCTGCTTTTCAGGACTGTTTTTAACACACCGGCATCGAAAGCGTCAGAATAAAGATATGGGTCAGAACTTGTACTGCGCCGGCCTTGTTCGTGTTGCTATCAGAATGGCTTGGTCATAGCTAGCGATACCGACGGACTAGTTTGCTAGCTAATATCCTGTCGAGTAAACAGCTGTTCCCGTGTCAAGTAAAGTGTGTATACACGACAGAATAGACTACATACATCAATCCTGGATGGCATCCCAGAATTACCAGTTTCTGTAGCGTTGAGTTCAGAACTAGCATTCCATCCATGAGGAGTTTCTAGTCACTCAACGCTACAGAAACTGGGATCAGCTCCAGCCTGATGAGCCAGCAGGTTCAGATACAAAAGCCCAACATTTTTTTGTCTATAAATGAATAACTTGGTAACACCAACCGGGATTAAGTGGTAAATGATTACGTACTCAATAAATGCTGCAATCCTGTCACGAATAACATCATTCCACCTACAGCGGATGGGGTTCTGGTCAGGTCGGTACACAAAATTCTGAACAATCAGAGCATTTTGACCCAAAAATAAATTGGCTGATTCCCAGCTGAAAGGAAAAGTTTTTGCAGTGCAAACTGGGACGAGATCAGTCGGTGGGTCTTTAGTTTAAAAATATGTGCAGCAACGAAAGGTGTGTAAATATCAACCCGAATATCGTAAATATGTAGATCATGCGAAAGTCGTGGGAAGGTCGCGCAATAGTTTTTGCATCTGACTCACGATTAATTTGCATTTTCGAATGTTTAGCGAAATTTTAAGAAAATTGTTGTAAATCAATTGCATTTTGTTCACTTTTTGTTCTCAAACCATTCACGCTGTTTTTTCATGTGTTATTAGCCCAAATAAAATAGCAACGATGACAAAATATACGGAACACTGCAGATGACAGCAAGTAGAAATTTCTTTGCGAACAAAAATGCGAATAACTTGAAGCAAAACAACAACGCTACAGGGGCAGTGGTGGCCTGGTGGTAAGGTGCAGCATAACTGATCCCACGGTCAAGGGTTCAAACCACACTATCCCCAGGTCGTCACTGCTGTCCCCACAGTGTAGCGAACTGGTTCATCAAAGTCAAGCTATTCTTTCTGACTTGACTTGACTGTCTGTGGTGAGAGGTTCACCTACAAGAACCATCGCTGACTTTTATCAAGCGATCAGCATGTGTCTGCTCTGTGATCTCCTGGTGAGCCATCCAGTGTGTACTCTGCCCCGCCCAAAGTCAACAAAGATGGGGCCAGCCTTCGTGTGACCCTATTAGAGTTAAGGTAAAGTCTGTTGGACTTTTTACACCCAAGCCATAGTGGCTCATTAGGCCGGTGTTTATCCCCGGTTTCCATAGCGTGAAGCGACCAGGAGCTCAACTCCTCCTGAATGGGACGCTAGTCCATCGCAGGTTACCTTCCCAGTATATTCTTACTGGTACCCATTTATACTGCTGGTGGGTAACAGAGGCACACTTGTGGTTCAGACCTTGCCCAGGGGTCTTAGCACAGTGGGGTCTAACTGGGATTGAACCCACAACCTCCCAACCACAAGCCCAGCACCCTAACCACTATGCCACCGGCCGCTAATTAGGGTTAAGCAGCTCAGAAAATGAACAAATGGAGACAACTTTGCAACCTTTCCACAACATGCTTGTATAAGAAGAGTTGGAGTATTGTTTTGCAACATTCGTAGACATTTGTCATAGACATTTGTCGTAGACATTTGTCCTAGACATTTTACGATGAGGTCACAATCCTGGTGATCAAAATGTGATGCCACGAATGCCACAAGACAAATTTAAGAATGAAAAAATGTCCGCCGTGAACGTTGCGTCAGTCGCTTTTCTATCACAACTCTAGTGTGATCACCACTGAGATCAGTTGATGACTATAATGATGAAAAGCAAGGAATACTGGCACCTCTGTGCTAATGATGTCTAGGGTACGTATCTGACCCCCTGCAGGAAAGAAACCCGGACTGTTTTTTGTTTGTTGGGCCCGAAAGGACACCTCGACCTTCTACATGTATCGACATGTAAATAAATCCTGTGCATGTAAATGCTTGATATACGGGTTAATCCACTAGTTAAAAAAAAAAAAAAAAAAAAAGAAATCTATATGATGATTCCTGACCAAGCTATGCACACAAAGTCCTCATGAGCACTGACCTTTAACTCATTCACATATTAAACTAAACCGAAAATGGACATTTCTGTTCGTAAAGAAAAGCGAAAAAGCCTTTAAAGAAAAATGACAACTTGGGTGTGTTAAAAACAGTAGAGTAAAGCAGGCAATAATTCCAATACACCTGTCGTTATAGCTTTGATTCCTGGGAAACAGTTCATATTTTCCTTAAAATGTCAGAAATATTCATCCAACAAAACAGACAAAATTATACAATGTGCTTATCAAGTGGAGCGTCATGCTTTCCACGCTTACTCTACCAAGTACAAGTAGTGTGAAAACAAAGCTCATTTATAGGGATGATTTGCATATGTGTGCACAAACGTCCTTTCAGACTTCGTAAATCTTTAGTTCCTGTTTTTGTACCTGATTCGAATTTCGAGAATACTGTCGATATTATCGAGGAAGGGGGAGCGAGAGCAAAGCTAAAAGTCTCGAGGACGGGGAAAATAATGAGGAATCAAAAAAGCAAGAGCACAAATTAGCAATCACTACAAGTCTAGATCTCTAAACCGCTACAAACAGAGCACTCCATCCCGTGGTAATGTGTGTGTGTGTTTGTGTGTGTGTGTGTGTGTGTGTGTGTGTGTGTGTGTGTGTGTGTGTGTGTGTGTGTGTGTTGGAGAAAAAGTCAACATTCCAAGCTATCATAAAGATTTTAAATACAGAAAACCATAAAAATAAAATAAAATAAAAACCCACAAATTGAACAACTGAACTCATGAAGAATTTCCTAAATAATAAAACACAGGGCAGCAATTTGTTATTAAATATACAATATTCTGAAAAATAAATGAATGAATTTCAACTTTTCCTGCTTATATAAACACCGAAACGGAGAACGTTATCCAATATTTATTTCGGAAGCTTTTCCAACTCCAAATCCAAAATCTTTATTGTTAATTTTGCTGAACTTATTTAAGCTTTTAAAGTGATAACTTATGAAAAAAATAAGTTTTATATATATATATATATATATATATATATATATATATATATATATATATATATATATATATATATATATATATATTAGATAAAAATCAATCAGTGAAAAGTTGACTTAAAACAACTGCAAAGATTTCATGTTTCTGAAACATCGCAATGAATCGACAAACTATAAAATATACAAGCATACAGCATGCGAATCCTATCACGGATATAAATTTCTAACAAATATACGCTTCGGGCAAATGTATAAAGCGTTTTTATAGGGCTGGTAAATCCACATCAAAGGTACAAAAAATTTTATTTTTTATAGAACCAGAGTTCGAGATTTAGCTTATTAGACTCGCAATTCATTGAATAAGTGAATTAGACACTCGCTTGTGTTGTAGTGTATTGCAAAATGTTTGTTCTGAGTTCTTTGATATGGACTCATAACCAGATTTACAGTATTACATCACACATGGACGGCTTTAAATTTTTTTTTTGTTTGATTTTGTTCTTGGAAAAAAAGGGAGCACTTTTAAGTGCAACTGTATGTTAAGTGCTTCAAATTCAGACTATGAAGGTCCTCGAAGTGAAGTCTACCCTTGAAGAAGTGCTTAATGGTCTGAGTGCACGAAGATAAAAAAAAACAAAAAAAACAACCAAAAACAATTTAAAAAACACAAGAAAAGCAAGGATTTTGTGTAAAGCATAATACAGCAAGGTCCAAAATCAGATTCCACTACCCAAATTTCAATGTAATAATGAATTTTATCCAAACTATTTCACTTTCTGTCAAATTACATTTTTTAATAAGGATGGCTGTTGTCTTTTTTTTTTAATCACTAAAAGTTGCAACTGTGTTGAATTACGTGCTTATTAATTGCCCCTCCCTGTCTGCACACTGCTATTTCTACCCATCTTGCTCTGCCTATCGACACACTGAAAGGAAAGGTGACCCACTTCAAAAAGGAACCAATCATTGCAGAGTAGGCACAGAGAGCAAAAAGACCATAAATTCGAGGAGGAAGCCAAACAAGCCACACAACGAAAGGCCTCTCGAAATCATTTTTTTTCAGGGGGAGGACGGGAAGCACTTTCCTGAACACGTGTGGAGGTTTTTGGAGTAATTCGCAGCTGAATGTGAAGCAGCCGGGATGAGAATCAACACTTCCAAGTCTGAGGCCATGGTTATCATTTAAAAAAAGAGTGGGATGCACCCTCTGGGTCTGGAATGAGATCCTGCCCCAAGTGGAGGTGTCCAAGTATCTCAGGGTCTGGTGATGCGGATTGGTGCAGCCTCTGCTGTAAAGCGGAGCTTGTACCAGTCTGTTGTGATGAAGAGGGATCTTCAAAGCCAAAATGCAAAACTCTCAATTTACCATTCAACGTTCTACCCTGACCTATGGTATGATTGCTAATAGGGGCGGTGGTGGCCTCATGGTATAGGGCGCTGGATCGCTGATCCTAAGGTTGGGGGGTTTGAGTCCACTCTCTACAAGGTTGTCACCGTCCCCCCCAGGGCAGCCAACTGGGATATGAAAGGCCGGCCATGTCTCTCAGTGTCTATGGTGAAAGGTTCATGTAAAAGAACCATTGCTGACTTTGGACAAGAGTAGCTGCAAAGCCGTCAGCGTGTTTCTGCACTGCGATGGCTTGGGGAGCTTTCCAGAGTGTACTCTGCCCTCCACAGTAGTCGGCTGGGATGGGCACCAGCAAGCAGCTGAAATAAGCTTCCTTCACATAGTGACAGGTCTCTCCCTTAGAGAACGGGTGAGAGGTTTGGTCATGCGAGAGAAGGTCAGAGTAGGTGGCTCAGGCATGTGGTTAGAATGCCTTGGTGTGGTGTTTCTGACTTGTTCAACATGGAAGAGACTCCATGGTGGACCCAGAACATGCTGGAGGGACCGTGTTTACTGATGGTAAGTAATAGCCGGGCTTAGTAGCTCCCATAATGGCCTCTGACATCAGTATTAGCTGGCATTAGCATTAGCATTAGCACCGGGAGGATATAATTTATCACCAATGGAAATTAGGGACCATCAAATTTTAGGATTGGATTGCACTTCTACATTGTTCTTGCAAAATTCAGCTGGAATTGTCTCCACCTTCCCACCCGTGACCCTGGCAGGACAGCAAATCAACAGACGAATTATTTTGGATAAATGTACAGAACAAATGAATAAAATTAACTTTACAAATGTTCTTACTGACTGAAAGTAATATGAGTTATAATACAGTAGTGACTGAGGGAACATCGGATACACGACAATCAAGATTGGTGTGCATCCCAGGAACACTGCACACGAATTGGGAACATCCTGGATGCGATATCAGTCCATTGCACATGTGTATTAGTATTCTCACATATCTGAATCAGAGCTAAAGACAAAGATATCGAAATTTCCTGAGTATTTCTAAAATGGGTTTATGGATAATAACGGATTCATGAAATTAGCACGTTAGCATGTGTCAATGGTGGAAAATTTTTTTTTTTTTTTTTTTTTTTGGGGGGTTGACCCTGTTGCATGCACTCAAAAAAAAAAAAATTCCATTAAGCACCTTGAAAGGTTCTTCTGTTTGCTTTTTTTTTCTGGCGGAACTCTGAAAGGTTCCATGTAGATAGCTGGTCGTTTTGCTTTCAGAAGCTTTTTAAGAAACTACTATTTAATAATTACTGATATTTTTTTATGCGAATGTACACATCAACTTGGTTGAACATGAGGGGGCAGAACGGGTCATTTCGAAGAGCTCATACACCAGTTCCTGGATCTGGAGGAACTCTTCATATATTGATATATATTTTTTAACGTTCTGAAAGGTAACATATGTTTTCTTGCTAATACGCCTTAAAAAAAAAGAAAACATTTAAAGAATTAGTTTTGGGGTCAGTCCAAATACTTTCATGCACTGACACCACACACACACACACACACACACACCAACTCGACGTCTTTGAATACTGACAAATAAAAGGTAGTTCCTGTGAGGAGGTGCGGCTCTTTTCACATTTCAGCGGGGCAAATCTGGTGAAGTCCGAATAGCGTGCTATGCATAGGGGCTCTTGGTTAACAAAGAAGTGTGTGACATGGTGTGATGTGCATATGTCTGTCTCTCTCTGTGTGAGTGTGTGCGTGTGTGTGCGCGCGTGTGTGTGTGTGTGTGTGTGCGGGTGTGTGTGTGTATGTGAAGCTGTTTTCCTGAGATTTAAACACACCCACCCATCGCAGGCTATTTCACTTCAGGCAGGAAACAGCAAATAACCCCTATCATAATAATAATAATAATAATAATAATAATAATAATAATAATTTTTTAAAACTTTCACAACAATATGCGAAAGCTGCACCATAAAAAAAAAAGCTGAGAGCGAAAAGGGAGGAAAGAAGTTAGCACACCTAAAGCACTACCTGTACAGGGTCACTGATACACTCGCCATGCTCTGTACTATATACAATACTCGTTCTGCCCAGCAAGCACTTTGTACATAACCCGGCAAAAAAAAAAAATAATAATAATAATAATAATTAAAAAAAAATACAAACACAGGCGTATTGCTGATGCGGGCAGGGGGGAGGGGGGAGTATGAACCGTCAAGAAAAAGTCTAAATCCGATCATTTCCCGTTGTTGTTCTTCATCCTCCATTTCAGTGCTGTCAAAGGCAATCGAGGAATGTTAAATGTTTTTTTTCCTTCCGGATAGGACCGACTGTAAAAATTAAGTGTTATGGAGACACTACAAATGTGTAACACAGAAGACATCTCTTGCATATGAACATTTACCACTTACAGTCTAGCTGCTGTTAAAAAAAAAAAAATCTGTCATGTACATAATCTGTATCGTTTTCATGAATTACGAGAATCGAACATTCAGAATATTTCCTGAGTTTCTTGAATTTGCCGTGGCATCAAAGGAGAGAGAGAGAGAGAGAGAGAGCGAGAGAGAGAGAACTCACTGGTGTTAAATCAACACGGTGTAGCTGCACAGTGTAGGTTTGAAAATACAACACTGTAAGTGCTAACTTAACACTGACGATCTTCCTGCGAAGAACTGAAGAAGAAAAGATACGATAAATTTTGAGACAGACAGAGAGATATTTGAGCTGCTGCTCGGTCTGTGGAGGCCTGGGGTGTGAGATGTGGTGGGAGCCGATCCCCCCCGTGAGCTGGACCAGGAGAAGACAGCATTGCACTGATGGAGGTCAGTGGCAAAGGGGAAATTATGCAGCACCATTGAAAGTTCTTTTTTCTTTCTTTTTTTTTCTTTTCTTTTTTTTTTTTTTTTTTTTTTTTTTTTAGGGAGACGCTTCAGCCGTGGCTGAATCCGAGAGAACCTGGAGTAACAGTATTGCTGCTGTTAAGACAACTGTAGTGTCAACCGTTCAGGAAAAAAAGAAAAACAAAAAAACACAGAAAACACATAAATATATAAAATCAATCAAACAAACAAACAAACAAACAAACAAATAAAAGGATTCATAGAACACTGGCAAAGGGTGATCATCTTAACGTCCCTTATAATTTAAGGGGTTTGTCAGACGACGTCTCAAAATTAAATAATAAGAATAATAAAAAAAATTAAATAAAAACCAACGTGTCACTAAGTACAGTCTTTTCTCGGCTGTTCATCAGTGGTACATTTATCGGTCATCTCCTGACAGAAGTCTACTGTCACCGTTTGATTGGACTGTTCCATGGGCCGACCCGCCTCAAGGTAGGTGGAGCTGGACGTCGTCTCCTCCCCCTGGCCGTTTCCTACATGACACTGGGCTGATGCTGGTGCCTGGTGCGTGTCGTTTGTAACAGGCGCTTTAATGAATTCAGGTTCGGGTGTGGCTGCTCCGGAGCGGGTGGTGAGGTCGATGCTGGCGGGCGGTGCTGACGGGAGGGCGGGAGAGGTGGAGTCAGAGGTGGGCCGTAGAACCGGACAGTATTGATGGAGAGACTGGACTTGCTCAGGGGAGAGCACACCTGGGACGTCCCGGCACACCTCCTGAGACAGGCAGGAGAAATTCTCCCAAAGCTCGCCCATGCACGCCTTCAGCTGATTCCTCTCGGTCAACAGCTTCTCCTTTTCACATACCTGTGCGC
Organism: Plotosus lineatus; assembly: GCA_024760905.1. Lineage (NCBI taxonomy): Eukaryota > Metazoa > Chordata > Actinopteri > Siluriformes > Plotosidae > Plotosus > Plotosus lineatus. The sequence goes on from CM045731.1 coordinate 21,405,914, forward strand.
GCACACACACATACACACACAGAGATAGATTCGACTATATATGGCATAAAAATATGTACGTTTATGAAATGATGGCATTGAGCTAGCGAGAGAGCAGTCCATCCATGATTTCCTGCTATGATTGTTAATGCATGTGGTAAAATAAACTGGGTGTCGCCTAAAACCCTAATTTGTCATTTCCTTGTTGTTCAATCTCACTTGCGAACTTCTGGTCCACAATCTTTTCTGGAAACATCTGTCCCAATTCTCTTCATGGTACATCGATGAGTTCAGACATCCTCAGGAGGGGTGGAAGGGTTTGGGGTAGAAATGTTGGCATCATAAAGAGTTGAGGTGGATTATGCATCTGATTAGTATACCCATGATCCCATTTAGAGGACCTGTCTGGCCTGGAAATGAGTTGGAATCCCCAGGAGAAACCAGAGAGTGTTTCTGGAGAGAGGGAGGCCTGCGTTTCCTTTCTAGACTTGACCTGACTTTGGATAAGTGGAAGAAAATGGATAGATGGATGGATGGATGGAGTGACGTCCAATGAACAATGAGCAAGGATACATTTGAGCAGCCTTCCTGGAAGAGCTGCATGTCAGCATGTAAATCGCCCATTGCAGGGCCTACATACACACAAACAACCATTCACATTCTCACCAACGGGTAATTTCTAACAGCTATTTAGCCTAATGTGCGCGTTTAATGATTGTGGGAGGAAACAGACACACCCGAGGAAACCCACGCAAGCAAAGGGAGAACATGCGCGGAACTCCACACAGAAATCACCTTGCTGAGCCCGAGACTGGAACCCAGAACCTTGTTTCTGTGAGGCGGACATGCTCACTACTACGCCACCATGCCTCATTCATTAGTAATGAGCTATGTAAAATAAGACATACAGACGGTCCTCACTTTACGTTTATTCGCATTACGTTTTTTGATTTTACGTTTGAACTGACTGTAAAAAAAATTTTGTAAAAAAAAAATTTTTTTTGTAAGTCAAATTTTGAGTTTAGCGCACTCTCCGTAGTACGAGACGTTCAAATGCAACTTATGCATAACGCTGCGTCAATTGTTTACATCGCTCTGCATTCATTGTTTACAAACGACAGACTGAATGTGCCTTGCCTCTTCCCAGTTCACCTCGTGTTTCCCTTTTATTAAGACGTCATCTCTGTGATCTTTGTGTTTACACTGTTTTGCGTATTTGTAACCCTAAGCAAATGTGGTTGGTCAGAAGGGTAAGCCTACTAGTGATGGTGGTAATCAGAAAAAGCCGCAAGCCGTCTCGTTTGAAACGAAGACGGCTATTATCAAGAAAATTGATGCTGGTGAAAAACATGTGAATGTTGCACGTTTCTTCCAAATGGCTCCGTCGACCATCGGAACCATTTATAAGCAGAAAGATCACATCACAGAGCATGTTACAGGTTCAGTGGTGAGGCAGTCAATGGTGATAAGTAAGAAACGTGGAAAGCTGATTGAAGAAATGGAGAAACTGCTAACCATATGGCTCGAAAATCAGCGTCAGCGGCGTATGCCTTTGAACCTTATGCTCATTCAAGAAAAAGCACGATCTGCAAAAGGTAAGTGAATTTGATGAAAATGCATTTATTTGAAATTATTTTGCGTGAATTTAATTTATTTCAAATGAATGTTGATATTATTTTACAATGTTATGTTTATAATAATGGATTTAGGGGTGTTTTACGAGATACGGTAATAGTATTTATGGATGTATAGTACAGTATGAACGGTCATACGTCACTGGAACATACAGTAACAACTTACGTTTTTTTTCACCATATGTTCGGCCGTTCGGGGGGTGTAACTAAAATGTAAGTTGAGGACCGTCTGTATTTACCACAGAGGTAGCACAAAAACACCACATACCAGTTTGCGTATCTCGCACTCCAGGTTAAGGATGCAGTCGAGTTTCCTCTTCCGGCAGCGCTGGGCGGCGATGCGGTTTTTACTCCGTCGGCGAACATCGTGTATGAACTCGAGCTGCTCTGACGTCAGCTTGTGCATCTTCACCATCATCTGGAAATCGTTGCGTGGAAGATTTGTGATTTGATCGATGGGAAAAGGAAGTTTGACCTGCAAAAAGACACGCGTTCCCTGATTAGCTTGGCAGGAAAGAGATGGAGATACATCAACATCGCAGATACTGATTTATTTATTTAATTACAAAAAGGCTACCAAACATTTTATGTGAAATAAAACAGATAAACGAAACTTTTGCATAGAATGTACTGCCTCCTCCAGTGCAGCTAACTGGGTTATTAAAGGCCAGCCTTGTCTCTCATGCCGATGATTCTTCACTTCACTTATCCCTTAACATCTGGGGATATAGTTGGGGCACCTTCATGGCGAGACTTGGGCTGATTTTTGGCTTGGTGGTGCCCATCCCTCTCCAGGTTGTAGAAACACGCTGATGGCTTTGCAGCTACTCTTTACGAAAGTCAGCAATGGTTCTTTTACATGTCTCTCAACATAGACAGTGAGAGACATGGCCCGCCTTTGATAACCCAGTTAGCTGCACTGGGGGGGACAGTGAAAACCTTGTGGGGACTCGAACCCACAACCTTCAGATCAGCAATCCTGCACCCTATCCACTAGACCACCACTGCCTGCCAATGATTAGCGGCATGTAAAAGAACCATTGCTGACTTTCGTAAAGAGTAGCTGCAGAGCCCTGGCGAGCTATTCAGGGTGTACACTGCCCTCGCCCAGAGTCGTCTGAGAGGGGCACCGTCCTCCTCCCACGACCTTAATTAGGATTAAGCGGTTGAGAAAATGAACAAATGTTCTGTCAGGCTAAAAAAATAAGTTGCGTTACTCTAATATTGTGTTGTTCCACCTTTCGCCGTGATTGCTGCCCATAATCACAATGGCGATGTTTCTTTAAACTTCAGAAGCATCACAGCATTTATTTCCTTCTAGAGTTGGTTTTATTTTTCACTGGCGTCATAAACCGATTAACTGAACCACTCCATAAAGTCTTCTCCAGTGCACCGGGACTCTGTGATGCCAGTTCATGTGTGAAAGTGATGACTCCATATACACTGATAGGTTTACCTGTTCATTCAGGTTAAAATATGACAATTTTTTTTTTTTTGCCACATAATGTTGCTGAGCCTTGACCTGACCAACTGAAGCAAACAAAAGGCGATTACACACACTAGTCAAGTCTAAAGATGCTCAAACCAGTATCACAGTGTACAACTATTTTCCCGGGGTGGCGCCGTGATCAGTACATCCACCTCACAGCAAGAGGGTGCTGGGTTCGGCTCCCGTGGAGTTGGCACGCTTTTCCCAAAAACATGCACAGTACACTAATCGACCTAATCACCCCTACGTGTGAGTGTGGGTGTAGATGTGAATGTTGACCCTGCAGTGGTCTGGTGAGCTGTTCAGGGCATACCCACCTTATGGCCGCTTGCCTTCCCACAACCATAATTAAGATTAAGTGGATGAGAGAATGAATGAATGATTTTTTTTTTTTTGGCCAGGATTTATACTTTTAATTTATCATGACATGAGTACAGTGATACCTCTGCTCACGAACATAATTGGTTCCCAGAAAGTGTGTGTGAGGCGAAAAGTTCGTCTTCCGAACATTTATTTCCCATAAGAAACCATTAAAATGAGAATAATCCGTTCCCAGGTCCCCATAAAACATAATTTTCTACTAAATAAGCCTTAAAACTACACAAAAATATACCTTATTTTATGTATAACAAATGTGCTATTGTATTGTAATTAAAGAAATAAACTGTACTGTATAATAAAGTCGTTTTATTTACCTTTGTGATGGTAGTTGATGGCTTGATGGAATGGAGTGGGAGGAGGAGGGAGGGAGGGACTTACTGTTTGGAAGGAGAGTTTGGAAACGCCTACTGTTTGGAAACACCCTTAGCCACACACGCTCCCTTAATAGCTTCCTTGTTCTTAAGGATGGGAGCAATGGTAGACTTAGCGTACTGGTACTGGGACGCTGAGTCACACAAACGCACACCTCGTTCGTGTTTTTCAATGATCTCCGCCTGTGGTGGGGTCTTTTTCGGTCCCATAATAGCAAAAGTACACTCAATATGGTCCAAAATGTCTAGCAAACACAAACCACTTCCGCATTCAAAGAAAGGGGTGTGACGAACTGTGACGCCGTGAGCGTGCGTCAGCTTCTCGTGGCCGCCACCGTGGCGCTGTTCGACCGCGTGGTTTGATTCGTCCGCCGAAAACTAGTTCGTCAGCAGAGACTATATGCTCGCAAATTTAATGTTCTTGAGGCGAAAAGTTCGTGAGCTTAAGCGTTCGTTAGCGGAGGTTTTACTGTATTTTTGGAGTGGGGTGTTGGGATGAAAATTTTGTTATACAGGGATCCCTCACTTTCCACGGTTAATGGGAACTGAGATCCTCTGATTTCCGCGAAGTAGGATCGACCCCCTCTGACTGACGTATACATGCATGTATATGTGTATATAATATTAATAAATACATATATCAACGCTATAAATGCTTCTAATAACAATTAAACATTCAAAAATAATGCATAAGATGTAAATAAAATATAAATACACACACATACAGACACGCGCGCACACAGATGCGTGAGTCACATAAAAATATAAGTAGTTTTGTTGGGGAGGTTTGGGTTGGTTTTTTTTTGTTTTGTGGTTGTTTAGGGTTTTTAATTTTTTTTAACATAAATGGCCTTGCTTTTGTGGCATTTTCCTTAACTTTTTCCTCTATTCTTCCTGAATTTCCTGATTTTTTAATTCGATGACTATTAAAAAAAACAAACAAAAAAAAAACACAATGCACTGAAGCTGTATGAATTGAAGCACGAAGTAGCGAGGGATCTCTGTACATCTAAACTACCAGGTGGCGTAGTGGTTAGTACATCTGCCTCACAGCAAGAAGGTCCTGGGTTCGATTCCCAGCTTGGCGTTTCTGTGTGGAGTTTGCATGTTCTCCCTGTGCTTGCAGGGAATTCCCCCGGGTGCTCTGGTTCCCTGCCACAGTCCAAAATCAAGCACAGTCAGTTAGTTGGCTGTTCCAAAACTGTCCACAAGTGGGCGTATGAACAGTTGTGTGAGTGTTGGCCCTGCGATGGCCTGGTGAGCTGTCCAGTGTGTACCCTGCCCTTGTCCAGAGTTGACTGAGATGGGCACTAGCCTCCCTATGACCCTGATTAGGATTAAGTGTTTCAAAAAACATGAATGAATCTAAAACAGCACTGCATCTTCCCCTTGTGATTACTGGAGTGGGAAGCATGGTGGTGTTAGAGGTTGGCACATTCACCTCACCCTGCAACTTTTACCCAACTAGTGATGAGCATGTCTGCTTCACGACAAAAAGATCCTGGGTTCAAGTCTTGGGCTCAGCTCAGATGTTTCTTTGTGGAGCTTGTATATGCTCCACGTGCTTGCATGGGCTTGCCTCTGGGTACTCTGGGTTCCGCCCACAGTTGAAAAACATGACCATTAGGGCTAATTGGCTGCTAAAATCGAACCTAGTTATGGCTGTGAGTGTGAATGATGCTGTTTGTGCTGGCCCTGTAATGATCTGGAAGGTTTTTCAGGGTGTAACCCATCTTCAGTCAGTGTCAGCTGAGATGGGCTCCAGCCTCTTTGCGTGATAGGATCCCTAATAGAATTAAGTGTTAAGTGGAAAATCTGTGTACTGTAGGTGTGTGTGTGTGTGTGTGTGTGTGTGTGTGCGAGAGAGAGAGAGAGAGAGAGAGATAGTTATATAATCAAGCATGCTACACACTAGTGAGGGGAATTTCCAGTGATTCAGAGGGTTCAGTTAGTTCAGCTGATTAATGAGTCAACTCTTCGATTCCCAAAATGACACAACAATTCCTTTTTTTTTTTTTTTTTCCGAAAATGAACAATTATTCAACCGGTAATGAAATTATGTAATGAGCCTTCAGTTTGCTTATAGGTGACACACAGTGTTGCAGTGATATGCACTCTTCATGCATCACTGCTGGGATGTTCCATGGAAATGTTAAGTTATACTACAACCGCTATCGAAGTATTAGACTGAAGGACATTTTCACAAAGTAGAAAACAAAACAACAGTAAAAGCCCCTCTGCATTCATTCTTCCCCTCCGAGATTCAAAACACAAAATGTAATCAAATGATTCACTCACACAAAAAAAAGAGTCAGTTCTTAAGAGTCAGCTGAAATGACACATCATTTACTACACCAGAGATTCTCAAAACAGGCCCCGAGGGATCCGAGAAACATAGACACGGCTTTCTTTCTTTCTTTCTTTCTTTCTTTCTTTCTTTCTTTCTGTCTTTCTTTCTTTCTTTCTTTCTTTCATTCATTCATTCTTTCATTCATTCATTCATTAATACAGTGGGAGAAATTTCAATGTCACATTTTAAAAGTTATTTTATTTGGGTGTCCAAACACATCTCAATTCTGAACTGTCTATTGAGTGCGATCAAAAGAAAAGTCAGATATTTAAAAAAAAAAAAGAAAAAAGAGAAAAAAGAATAACAAAATAAAACAATCATGAAATTAATTTAAAAATTATTTGGCCCATCTCATTTATTAAAACTAATTAATTAACTAGTAGGTGGCAGGGTGGCGTAGCGGTTTGCACGTCCGCCTCACAGCAAGAAGGTCCTAGGTTCGATTCCCAGCCTGGGCGTTTCTTGGTGGAGTTAGCATGCTCTCCCCGGGCTTGCATGGGTTTCATCCGGGTACTCCGGTTTCCTCCCACAGTCCAAAAACATGCACAGTAGGTTGATTGGCTGTTCCAAATCACCCCCAGGTGTGAGTGTCAGTATGAATGGTTGTGTGAGCGATGACCTGGTGGACCAATCCAGAGTGTAACCTGCCCTTGTCCAGAATCGGCTGAGATGAGCGCCAGCCGCCCTGTGACCCTAATTAGGATTAAATGGTTCAGAAAATGAATGAATAACTAATTAGTCTGAAATTATTATTATTATTATTATTACTGGTTACTGGTGTGTTGACATGCTTTTAGCATCAGTGGCCTTTACATGTATCTGCTCTCTTAGCGAGGGCAGATTCCCCCCTGGACAGCTCACCAGTCATCACAGGGCAGAAACACGCTGACAGCTACGCAGTTACTCTTGACAAAAGTCAGCAATGGTTCTTTTACATGAACCTCTCACCATAGACAGTGAGAAATATGGCCGGCCTTTTATAACCCAGTTAGCTGCACCAGGGGAAATTATTATTATTATTATTATTATTATTATTATTATTATTATTATTATTTTAATTAAAGTAGCCCCTCTGCCAATTTACTACACAACTTGCTTTACAATAAATACACAAATAAATAAAAGCATATAGACCAGCCTGGAATAAAAATATACGCCTTGACACTTTCTCCAGTACATTTCCTTCCAAAAAAAAAAAAAATCTCCATCTCAAAAAATATTTTCACTGAGAAAAAAACCTCTCCTGATCCTCAAGACCTTGTGATCCTCCTTCCGACCTCAGGGTGGCAGCAGAGATCCAGAAATCTCAGCTTTCCTCAGTGACAAAGTCCCCCCACCTTAATCATCTCATTCCTTTACAGGTGTAACATGTAGAAGACAGAAAGACAGAGAGAAGGGTGGAATGTGAGAGATGACAAAAGAAAAGATAGTCAGCATCTCTCCGTCTGTCAGTGTGACCGAAGCAGACAGCAACCATTAATGGGAAACGGAGAGACAGCTGGCTCACTCATTTCTTCGTCCATCTCTCTTTCACGCTCCTGCTGGGTGATTACTAGCAGGGATGAGTATGCAAATCCGTGCAGTTAACGAGCTGGTGCTACAGGGGCTGGCGGTACAGTCTGTCTGACCATATGACACACACACACACACACACACACACAGAGTAGGAAGACTGTATATATTCTGAATGCGGTTTATTTTGGCAGGCATTTCAATGGCCTCCAATCATACCTTCACCTACCATGGGAGGGAGAGAGATGGAGAGAAAAGAAAAGGAAAAAAAAACAAAAGAACAGGAGAGGAAAAGCAAAGTGTATCACACACACACACACACACATACATATAGAAGCATCTGTGACTAGGGTGTGGCAAATCCGTTAAATAAACAAAAACAAAGAGCGCGTGCATGAGGCTCATTGTGTGTATAGGTGGCAGGGCTTCCAGGGTTTGATCGCGACCTCAGGTTACTGTCTGGATGGTGTTTTCTCTCATTTCTCCAGGTCAGTGCAAGTTGGTGGACCAGCTACCGGTGCAACCCTGAAGCCACAGGACAGGTAAGATAAAGAAGTCCTTTGGGGTTTTTACACCTGAGTCATAGCGGCGCATCAGGCCGGCGCTTATCCCCGGTTTCCATAGCGTGAAGCGACCAGGAGTTCCACTCCTCCTGGATGGGACGCTAGTCCATCACAGGTTACCTTCCCAGTATATTTTACTGGTAGCCATTTATACTGCTGGGTGGACAGAGGCACACTTGTGGTTGAGACCTTGCCCAGGAGTCTTTAGCACAGTGGGGGTCTAACTGGGATTTGAACTCACAACCTCCTGATCGAGCAGCGGTGGCCTGGTGATATAGGGTGCTGGATCACTGATCCTAAGGTTGGGGGGGTTCGAGTCCTACTCTCCACAAGATTGTCACTGTCCCCCCCCCGAGTGCAGCTAACTGGGTTATTAAAGGCCGGCCATGTCTCTCACTGTCTTGTGATTTGAGCTTCATGTAAAAGAACCATTGCTGACTTTCGACCAGAGTAGCTGCAAAGCCGTCAGCGTGTTTTCTGCCCTGCGATGGCCTGGTGAACCGTCCAGGGTGTACTCTGCCCTCGCCCCGAGTCGGCTGGGATGGGCACCAGCCTCCCCGCGACCCGAATTAAGGATTAAGCGGTTACAGAAAATGAACTGAACTTGAACGTCCCAATGATGAACGCAGCACCCTAACCTCAACGCCACCGGCCCCACGAAGCCACAGGATAACTGTAATCTCATTTTTACGAGCATCCTATCAGCTTCCTCTAGTTTCCAGGTCCAGTCTCTGTTTGAAGCTGATGAGAAATTCTGAATCCAACTTGCAGATTATTTATTCTTCAGGTTGCTGTAGTACGCTCGTCG
>CM045731.1:21425000-21432500 GCA_024760905.1 Plotosus lineatus
TTAAGGGTCGCTATTTCAGTCATCATTGCATGGAGGCGGGATATACGGTGAACAGCTCGCTAGACTATTGTTCAGCCAACACACTCACAACCATTTACAATCACACATACTGTGGTGCCTCATCTTATGATAGTCCCAGCAAACGAAAAATCCAGGTTACGAAAAAACATTTTCCAAAATTTTTTGTCTCTGTATACGAAATAAGTTCTCCTTATGAAATGCTCCAAATGTGCCATTCAAACATTAAAACGCGCCATTCAAACATTCAAACAATGCATGAGTTGCTCTCCATTGACTATCTCCCAACAACCTTCCCCGCTGGCCTCCCATTGGCTAAGAGGGATGACACAGCTCCCTCCCATTGGCTATCTTCCAACATCCCGCCCCGCTGGCCTCCCATTGGCTAGGAGGGATGATGCAGCTTCCTCCCATTGGCTATTATGGAGCTGCATCTCCCATAATGCTTTTCGTGTAAAGGACAGAGATACTGTTGTTTCATGAGTTTTTTGAGTCATTGCAACTTTATTTTTTGACTCAGGCTTTTAACCTTCCATAAACATTTGTAAGATTATAACGCTGCTAAGAAAACATGGTCAACACACGCACGCGCAGACACACACACACACACACACACACACACACACACACACACACGCACGCGCGCATGTGATTTCCGCTGCGAGTGAAAAGAAGAAGCGGGCTCGTGACATGCGGTTGAGTGATATCACAAAGGAATATGGCCAATCCTGTCTACCATCGGTATGATATTGATGCAGAAGGAAGTCTTAAAAGGTATACTTTTATAATTTTAAAAGGGTTTAGGGGGTAGTATTGGGAGCCTTGGAACGAATCACACATTTTAGATGTAAAGTGCGGTTCAATTTACAGAACATCCATGTTAAGAAAAAGGCCCTAGAACGGATTAATTAGGAAAGGTGAGGTACCACTGTGTGTGTGTGTGTGTGTATATATATATATACACATATATATATATATCCATATCCATATCCATAGAAATGCCCCGGTACGGGACTCGAACCAGGACCCTTTTTTGCTGTATGGTGCAAGTGCTAAATCCTACGCCATCTTATCACCCCTACTTAAGGATAAAGAGAAAGGAAACTTGAATGCACTTTTAAAAAAAATCACAGACGAGCATGTTTCTCTGTGAATGCAGGCTGTGATCTGGTTTGGTTATTACAGCCAAACTTCAGGCAATTTTAAACCAAACAGTGAGAAATGCAGGAAAATCATATTTGATGAATCACAAAACAAAAAAGATGCAACAGCGCCACCCACACACACCCAAACACAAACCTATGAACAAGTAAACAAGCCTATAATCTGCAGATTACTGTTACATTGGCAGAGATCGGTGACAGCATGTTGTTTGAATAAATACGCAAAACTGAAAAAGGAAATGGCAGGTTTTTTTGATGGTGGTTTATGGCTAATAAAGACATTTATAGCCCTTTCAGAAAGAAGTGCTATGAAAAAGCCCATTGTTTCATTCCCCTTGTTTCATTTCTATCTCTATCTGAAATAACCAGGCTCCAAGCATTAAAAATATCCTGAGCCTCAAGAGCCTCAGCCAATCAGATTGCTTGATGGAAGGCCATTCTCCTTATTAGTGATGCCGTGTTCAGTTACCGTGAGCGAAGCTCCATTCAGCCTACGGTTGTGTCCATCACACAACCAGGCCTTCGCGGCATCCAATACTGAGTGAGTTAGCACTAATATGACCTGTCACGCGGACAACAAATAAATATCTAGATGCTCACAGCCACCGGACAATATCGCTGTAAATCACATCTGAACCAGAGAACTCTTCAGACACACTCGTCACCGCTGTGTTCACTCTTACATCGTAAATTACTGCCCGGGACTTTGGTATGTTATCTGCTCGGCAGGACAGCAATGAAGATTAAGCACCTGTTGGAACAGATGGAAAGAACACCGAGCAAAACAGACTCGTCACTTACTTCTGATCCTTGCTCCTGAACATGGCAGGACTCGCTGTCTCCTTCCGAGAAAGATCCAGACTCATCGCTTGAATTGGTTCCGTATGCCTGCTCGCACTTGATTTTTGGCCTTGGTGAGTGAAACAGCGTATCAGTACCTGGGCACAGTTCCTGTTGGTCAGTTGGGATGCAACGAGTCATGTTGGAGCACGGTGACGAGGAGAACTCGAACTGGGGCAGGCTGCAGGGAGAGCCGCCGCTGCCGTCCTCGGCATAGGAATACGACGAGCAGGAGCTGGATGTGCGGGTGCGTGTCTCGGAGGGTGGTGAGCGTGGGCACACCTTTATGGGCACAGGGCAGCTGGTGTTAGACCTTTGGCGGCACAGGAGCATTGGTACTTCCCCAGAAGCAGCACCAGATGAAAAACCTTGCGAGCTGGGCAGCGACTGACTCCACAGTCCTTTGGGCAGGTGGTCGGCCATGTCCTTGTCATGGGAGTTGCTGCCTGGGTAGGAATGGGCAGGTGTGGGTAACTGCTCACAGGCGCCAGAGGAAAAGATTACACTGCGCCTGTCTAGCTCCGCGTCCTGTTTACAAACACCGTCACAGGATGCCGACCGCAGAGACATGCCCGTGGAGAAACTGTCAGCATCTTTGGGGAAGGCTGCAGGCACCTGTGAGGGCCTGTAGTCCTTTTTATGCTCTCCCTGAGTGCTTCCTTCGACCGGTCTGCTGGGATTAAGCTGCTGGGAAGTGTTGGGCAAGTCCGAGATGCCATGCTTAAAATGACCATGAAGTCCATTGCCATCCAATTCCATGTCAGCAGTGCCATTGTCCTGGTCCCTGCTGTCATCCTCGTCATCTGACAGACTCAATCTAACGGGCTCATCCTCGATCTCTTGTGGCTCCTGCTTGATGTGTGTCACAGCTGACCCACTGAGCAATGTGCTTGGAAAACCTGAGGTACTACTGGTATGTGAGGAGCTTTCGTTGGTGTTGTGCTTACTACAAGCCTGCTGGTACTTCCTGTACTTGGGACATCGAGGCAGATCTGAAGTGACCTGCTGCTCTGAGTCCACTAGTCCATCTGGGAAGTCAGCGTTGGGTACAAGCCGCTCGTGATCTGGCTGCCGCAGAGCATTGAGGGTGTCTGCATTGAGAGCATCTGGATGGTGGCGAGAGCGTGGAGAAGCGTCCCAGGTTACTGGTGCATCCGTTGTCATGGCCGATGCCTCAGCCTGCATGCTCTCTTCCTCTGAATGATTGCTCTCTGGCGCTACCTTTTGGCAGAGCAAGGCCCTGTCTTCCTCACTCCGCAGCTGCGCCTCCAGGAAACGGAAGCAGGAGTCTTCTAGGTTGTGCATGCGCAGGAAGTCAGCACAGCGTATCACTTCTTGGATGTTGTCACGACTGAGCAACAACTTGGCTGTATAGGCAAACTCTAACAATGGAGCAAAGCCCCTGGCAGTGACCTGCACACAAAACACAGTGGAAAATATTAATAATACCGGCAGCAGTGCTATTGTTAAAGGCACGTTGACGGCGCTAATGACCGAAAAAAAAAAGAAAAAAAAAAAAAAAAAAAAAAAGAAATATTACAACACTGAGTCAACACGAAATGCTCTACAGTATAAAATGTCCACTAATAACACTACCAAGCCAGCAGGTAACAATCAACCAATTTCCACTTCAAGTCCCAGACTGAATATGTTCTGGGCTGGCCTCTTTCATCCTTTGGCTGGCTGAACAGATGGTGCCCCCTGCCTAGCCTTGGTGGTATGACAGTAGAAGGAGCATAGGACCATATGGGACTGTCAGTCCAAATGCATGGGGCATGAGAGATGAATGAAGAAAGGAAACAATGCAGATTGAAGCCTGCCGCACTGAACTTAGTTTTATTCATTAGAGAAAAAGTTTCGCTACCTTATAGAACAATAATATAAATACAGTAAATGAATGAGTGGCTGGGTTTACAATTGTCCATGACTCATTGTGTAAACTTAATACATCGTAAATACATGAAGCACCTCAAAATAGGAGCCGTCCTGGAATTTTTTTCTCCATTTTATTTTGTTCCCGTTGTTCCCTTAAGGGTATATCGATGCTCGCGACTGTTTATCATTCAGGTCTCATGTAGCACCATAACTTTGGCAAACAATTTATAATCAAAGCATGAAAATGTGCGGAATTCATACCCCAATAAAATCGACATCGAGCCTCAGTTAAATCACGCTTTGGCCGGTTGTTATGCTTTGAACCGCACTCAACACTAGGTGTACTCTGTGGAGTATTGCAATGACTCAACTTTGATCTGGGCCAGTATTGTTTCCATGGACAAAGCAGGCTCTTTTTTCCTGCCAGGGTGACATAAAATCTGGCAACGTGACATATCTCGACTGCGCTGGAGAAACACTTTGTTGTGAACAGCGCTGGAGAAAATCGTTTTCACTCACTGTTTGGATCTATTGTTTACACAAAGAGCCGCGTATGGGAAGGCTCTCCGAATTGCAAGCATACTCTGGCTGGCTGTCTTGGAGAACCCGAAATTGGAAAGATTAAGCGCTATTAACTGCACTGTTTGCTGTGTGTGAATTTTTCCATGTGGAAAAACATGCAAATGCGGATGGAGTAGGTACAACGCTAGACCCAGGCAGAACAGAATGCCTCAACCTGGTGAATCATTTGCCGAGATATGTGTCTAAACATTACTTATGGCTGGAGAACACACACACACATACCCATACATACCAATCAGTCATATCATGACCACCACCTGACTGGTCTGCGGCTTGGCGGCCCCGCAGGCAGTGAGTTCGGACACCTTTCTATCACAGCGCGTGTTCAAAGTGTTTCATCAGTTTTCACCACAAGTAGATCGAGTAGAATCTTGCAGGATTAGATTACTGTAGCCCTGCTCGCCTTCACTCTGCCTGTGTATTAATGAGCCCTGGGCAACACTGACACGCTTGACAGTTCACTGGTTGTCCTTTCTTGGACAATCTTTGGTCAGTACTTACCACAGCATACCAAAAGAAACCCATAAGACCCACATAATGAGATGATGAAATATTCTGTAAGGGGATCTCAGTGTCAATGGCTCGAAATGCTTATCCTTGTACCCCTCCCCCGCATCCATTTTTCAGGAGGGAAACTGCCCTGCAGCTGCCTGTCCATTCCTGGAAGGGAGTTGATCTTGAGTTGATCATGACACAATATTAACTTGGATGATGATATACACATTCATATCATTCATCATTCATTAATTTTCCAAGTTACTTAATCCCAATTATGGTCTGGGGGGGGGGGACACGACAACGACGACGACTGGTGCCAATCTCAGCTGCCTCTGGGTGAGGGCAGGGTACGCTCTGGACAGCTCACCAGACCATCACAGGGCAAGAAATGGTTATATTACAATTCAATAATTTTCCAATACAGGGATCCCTCACTTTCTGCGGTTAATTGGGACCGAGATCCCCATGCGACCATCGGAAACTGCGACGTAGGATCACCCCAGCCACCTCCCCCGACTGACGTATACGTACATGTATGTGTATATAATATCAATAAATACATATTCAATGCTATAAATGCTTATAACAATTAAACATTAATAACAATGCATAATATGTAAATAAAATATAAATACACACACACGGACAGATGGTATTGCATGAGAAGAAGACGACACACATACATAAGCGCGCACGCATGTGCGCAGATGCGCATGCACACACAGATGCAATAATTTAAGTCGTTTTGATGGGAGGTTTTGGGTTGTTTTTTGTTTTGTGCTTGTTTGATGGTTTTTTTTTTGCATAACTGGCTTTGATTTAATGCCATTTTCCTTAACTTTACCCCTATTCTTCCTTAATTTTATTATTTTTTTAATTCGATGAATATTTCTTTATTTTTTTTTAAAAACCGCGACGCACTGAAGCCGCATGAATTGAAGTGCAAAGTAGTGAGGGATCCCTGTATACCTGTATATCACCCAGCCGTTATTTAACTTCAAGAAAGCTTATAGTTCCTGTGATCCTTATGAGGGATATATATATATATATATATATATATATATATATATATATATATATATATATATATATATATATACTCACACAAAAATAAAAGGACAGGACAAAGACTTTCTTTTGAAACTCCATTTATCACTACAGATCTGTTTGAGGGTGGTGAAACCATCCTCTCTCTTCAGGTGATTATAGAAGATTCTTCTATAATCACCTGAAGAGAGAGGATGGTTTCACCACCCTCAACAGATCTGTAGTGATAAATGGAGTTTCAATAGAAAGTCTTTGTCCTGTCCTTTTATTTTTGTTTATTTGCTCTACCAAAAAGTATTGAGCACTCTCCTACGGAAGGATCTACTCAGAAAATCCTCTTTATATATATATATATATATACATACACACACACACACACACACACACACACACACACACACACACACACACACACACAGTGGTACCTTGACTTACGAACTTAATCCGAATAAAATTAAATATGAATAAAAAATGTAAGTCAAAATGTTCGTTATATAAAACAAAAATTCCCATAGGAAATAACAGCAAACCAATTAATCCGTTCCAATCCCCTCCCAAACTCATATAACCTGACACAAACACGTATATTTGACCTAATATATTAAAGATAAACATGTAAAAACAATAAATATTTCATAATAATAACAATACATGTACATTAACATTAATAATAATTAATAATAAAACAGGAATAAACAATAAGTCAACTAACCGACAATCATCGACTATGTGAAGATGTCACGTGGAGGCAAAGATAAAAGACACTTATAAGTCAAGGTAGCACTGTATATTATATATATATATATATACATATATATATATATATATATATATATATATATATATATATATATATATATATATATATATATATATATATACTTCTTTTCCTTTCGGCTGTTCCCTTCAGGGGTCGCCACAGTGAATCATCTGCCTCCATCGCACCCTATCCTCTGCATCTTCTTCTCTTACACCAACTACCTTCATGTCTTCCTTCACCACATCCATGAATCGTCTCTTTGGTCTTCCTCTCGGCCTTCTGCCTGGTAGTTCCAACCTCAGCATCCTACTATCCTACTCACTATCCCTCCTCTGTACATGTCCAAACCATCTCAATCTAGCGTCTCTGACTTTGTCTCCAAAACGTCTTACATGTGCTGTCCCTCTGATGTGCTCATTCCTGATCCTATCCATCCTCGTTACTCCCAAAGAGAACCTCAACATTTTCATCTCTGCTACCTCCAGCTTTCACTCTTGTCTTTTCCCCAGGGCCACTGTCTCTAAACCATACAACATCGCTGGCCTCATCACCGTCTTGTACACTTTTCCTTTCATTCTTGTCGATACCCTCCTATCAGACATCACACCGGACACTTTTCTCCATCCATTCCAACCTGCCTGCACACGCTTCTTCACCTCTTTTCCACACTCTCCATTGCTCTGGATTGTTGAGCCTAAGTACTTAAAATCCTCCACC
>CM045731.1:21445000-21457500 GCA_024760905.1 Plotosus lineatus
TTGAGTTGTGCTTAGCACATCCACCTTACAGCAAGAAGGTCCTGGGTTCAAGTCCCGGGCTCGGCCTAGCAGGTTGTACCAAAGTGACCTTTGGTGTAAATATATGTGTTGGCCCTTCAATGGTATGGTGAGCTGTTGAGGGTGTATCCTGCCTACTTCCAGTATTGGCCAAGATAGGCTCCAGCTTCCAAGTGACAATACTAGGACTAAGTGGTTATGGAAATGAGTGTGTGAGTCCCTTGCAGACTGTATTACTTTCTGAGCTGCTTTTATTATCAGGGATACAGTACAGGTATGACATGCTTTATGAGCTTGATGGTGAAACAGACCCCGCACGGTGATGTGGGCTCCTGATGTTCAAAAGTAATGACCTGTATATTTTCCCACCAACCAAATAAATCAATAATTTGACACAAAATATGGATTTGATAAGATTTAAGAAAAGGTAAGTCTGTTGGGTTTTTACACACGAGCCTAGTGGCTTAGCCTCGTGGCTCATCAGGCCGGTACTTATCCCCGGTTTCCACAGTGTGAAGCGACCAGGAGTTGAACTCCCCCTGGATGGGACGCTCGTCCATCGCAGGTTACCTTCCCAGTATATTTTTACTGGTACCCATTTATACTGCTGGGTGAACAGAGGCACACTTGTGGTTGAGACCTTGCCCAGGGGTAAGTGACTCACAGTGAGTCTCAGTGGAATTTGAACTCACAACCTCCTGATCATGAGCGCAGCACCCTAACCACTACGCCACCAGCCCCACTCAAGAGTTAATAGATTGGGGCGATTCAGCCGTGGAGGAAGGGAAGGTGCTGCTCTCGCTTGGTTTGGGACTCGAACCAGCACCCTTTTGGTCCCAAACCCACTTCTTTAACAATTATGCTATGGCTGCTCCTAAAAAAAGATTCATTGCAACAAAACTACACAAATCACAGACTGTAGCGTTCTATAACCGTAATGTAATGGCGTCGCGGTGGTGTAGTGGTTAGCAAAAGTCATTTTTGTGTGTCGTTTGCATGCTGTCCTTGTGCTTGTGTGGCTTTCTTCAGGGTACTGCGGTTTCCTCCCACAGACCAAACACATGCATGTTAAGCTAATCTGCTGTTCCAAACTGACTCTAGGTGTGTGTGTGTGTGTGTGTGTGCTGGCCCTTTGATGGTCTGGCAAGCTTGTTCAGGGTGTACCCTGCCTTTGTAGCCCAGCCTCCCTGCATCCCTAATAGGATAAAGTGGTTCAGTAAACAAAATAATTAATATTATAAGCAAATTAACCCCTTCAGCAGCTCGACATACAATTGTACGTCTGCATTTTTTCCCCTGTATTTGACGCACAGGTTTCACAATAGGCCATTTCAGCACCGAAGCACACAATTGTACATTACTGCTGGTGTTTAGGATGAAATGCAAAACTGTTCCAAATTCGTTAATTATCCCTTTTGCGTGTTAAAATGATAAGTGCTGAGATGTATTTGCTGCTGGATGACAGTAGTATTGCCTACAATGAAATGCAGCTGTTCCAAGTTAGTCACTAAACCTGTTTGCATATGTCATTTTTATCATTTAATGTGTTTTTATTGTCTAAGACAAGTCCCACTCTTTATGTAACAGCGTCGCTGAAGATACAGTTCTACTACTTCCCGGGTCCCAATATGTACAATTGTACGTATGCTCTAATTTGCATAATCAACCGTAATCAAAACTATATTTATTTTTTGAGCAAGATGCCCTACAAGGATGTTCAAGGCAACAAAGAAAATTTCACTCCATGCACAATTACTGCAAGGTTACACAAAGGGTTAAATGTAATATATAAAGTGTTGAATGTTTTAGGAACATACTCCACCAGCTCCAGAGATGTCTGTATGTGTGTTCGCGTACTTTTTGAATACTAAATTTTCTGTTAAAAATGTAACAAAGAGCTTTTTAGTATATACCCCTCCCTCTCTCTTCTCTCTCTCTCTCTCTCTCTCTCTCTCTCTCCCTGTGTGTGTGTAATAAACACACTCTGGTTAACACAGATGATGTCACTAGATGATGCAGTCCCCTACATTCAACAATAAACAAGGTCATCTTGAGGGTGTGTGTGTGTGTGTGTGTGTGTGTGTGTGTGTGTGTGTGTGTGTGTGTGTGTGTGTTTGTGTTTGTGTGTATAATAGAGAGAGTGACAGAAAGAGAGATGGAGAGAGAGAGAGAGAGAGACGGAGAGAGAGAAAGAGCTCAGTAGGTTGCAAGAACCGAAGGACGAAGGCAGGATGATGGCGAGGGATGTGTTTGGTCTTTGTTTTGTGTTTCATCTCCCGTAGATATTTTCCCCAGATTTTGGTTGATATTTTGTAACCCAGTGCTCAGGTTTTCTTTGATATTGAATAAAATAGAGAGAGAGAGAGAGAGGAGGGGGAGAGAGAGAGAGAGAGAGAGAGAAAGAGTGTGAGGAGAGTGGGGAAAGCAGGACAGAGAGAGAGAGAGGAGAAGGAGGAGAGAAAACAAGAGAACAAGGGTGCGAGAGGAAGAGGGAGAAAGAGAGAGGAAGACCAAGGGGGAGAGAGGTTGTAGGGAGGGAAGAGAGAGGGAGAAAAGGAGAAGGAGGGGGAGAAGGGAGGGGAGAAAAGGAGAGAGAGGGGTCGAGAGAGGGGGTAGAGTGGAGTGGGGGGGGGCAAGAAGGAGAAGGGAGAGAGTGGAGAGAGAGGGGGGAGGAGCACCAAAAAGAGATTCACAACTTAAAGTATAAATTGTCTGTGCAAAAAATAAAGGCAGACAGCGATGACCCCAAAACATTCATATCTATATACATATTCAAATGGAAACTCAAAGCGGGCGTGGCTTTATTTCAATATAAGCGCTCAGTGATATCACAGCGAGAGCCCACAGCATACTGGAGCAGAGGGGGCAATATGGCGGCACGGTGGCGTAGTGGTTCGTACGTTCGTCTCACAGCAAGAAGGCCTGGGTTCGATTCCCGGCCTGGGTGGCTCTGTGGAGAGTTTGCATGTTCTCCCCGTACTTGTGTGGGTTTCCTCCAGGTGATCTGGTTTCCTCCCACAATCCAAAGACATGCACAGTAGGTTAATTGGCTGTTCTAAATTGCCCGTAGGTTCGCATCTTGCAGAAGGAAATGGCAAACCACTGCACTAATCCTGCCAAGAAAACCTCTATGAAGATGATAACCAGGGTGTTATCCTTCATGGCGGGTCCCCAATGGTCGTCCTACGACTCAGGCACTATATATATATATATCTACAGTGGTACCTCACCTTATGAAATTAATCCGTTCCAGAAGTGGTTTTGTAACTTGAATTTTTCGTAAAGTGAACCGCATTTTACATGTAAAACGCGTGATTCGTTCCAAGGCCCCCAATACTACCCCCTAAACCCTTTAAAAATTATAAAAGCATACCTTTTAAGGCCTCCTTCTGCTTCAATATCGTACTGATGGTACATGGGTTTGGCCATATTCCTTTGCGATATCACTCAACCCGCATGCCACAAGTCCGCTTCTTCTTTTCATTCGCACCGGGAATCACACGCGTGTGTGTGTGTGTGTGTGTGTGTGTGTGTGTGTGTGTGTGTGTGTGTGTGATACATATATATCAGTTATGTCGTGTGTTACCATTGTGTTAAGACGTCGTCTCTGTGATCTTTGTGTTTACACTGTTTTGTGGACTTTTGTGACCCTCAGCAAATATGGTTGGTCAGAAGCGTAAGCCTTCTAGCATGGGTGCAAGTCTCATACACAGACATGAATTAACCATCTGCTCGGATCGGCGCAATCTACCATGCATACTCAGTGAAGCAAAGAGAGTTGTACAATGAATGAAAACCCAAATCCAGAAAAGAAAGAGAACTCTCCGCTCTGCTGGTGATTAATATCAGTACAGGCTGAGTACTAAACGAGTTCAACGGCGCCCTTGCTCACTTGAAAGACCGGAAGTCCGTATAACCCGCGCTTTGTCTCAAGCAAAGCAAGTACACTACTTTCGGTTTTGAGTGCCTCACATATTAATGTGACTCGGCTCAGCTTCATGTAAAGTGACCATCCGTCGACCATCGGAACCATTTACAAGCAGAAAGATCGCATCATAGAGAATATTAAAGGTTATATTTGATACTGTATTTGATAGTTGATGAGTGAATTTGATTAACATTTATCTATTTGAAATTATTCTGCTTGAATTTAATTTATTTTAAATTAATGTTGATATTATTTGATATAGTTGATATTATTTTACAAGGTTATGTTTATAATAATTGATTAAGGGATGTTTTATGAGATACAGTAATGCTATTTATGGATGTATAGTACAGTATGAGCGTCATATGTCGCACGTCATACGTCACTGTAACGACGTACGTTCACTTTCAACTTAAACTTTTCCAATTAAAAACGTAAGTCGGGGAGCGTATATATATATATATATATATATACATACACGCACACACACGCGCACACACACACACACACACTTAACCTGTATACTAAAGATATATATAACTAAAACTATAATTATTCACTTCAGATATGGTGAATAATGCTAAATTGAATCATCCCCTCTTTGCACCTCGGGGACTTTTCAGCAACATCTACCTTGCCTCAGGAGGACAATTATTAATCTTCCTGAAATACTGAACCAATCAGACAGCGCTGTCCCAAGGTAGTAAATAAAAATAACTACAATTTTCTTTCCTCATATTCTCCCTAATTTTAGTCGTATTTAATTCCCAGCCATCAGGTATTGCCTTCCCTATTACACGACCACCACCAAACAGGGTGGGGTGAAAGTGCCTCTTTTCGAACTGTGCCATATGCGCATTTGGGGGTGGTCTAACACACTCGGAGGGAAAGCGCTATCCTCCCCCTCATACAAATGAGCTCACAGATGTCCATGATTGGCTGGCGATGGCTGTGAGTGACAGGGAAGTGAGCGCATGCTGTCCATCCCTTTTGTGAGAGCTTGGCCAATTACCTCCCATGGATTCTTGGTCATGGATGGCTGTCAAACTTGCGATTTCTGGCTTAGTAGTCACGCACCTTGTCGATGTGCCACTCGGGAGCCATCTAAAATCTTTTGAGGATCTCAGTATTGGCATATCAGACAGCGTCAATACACTGATTTTAAACTTTTAATCACTGCAGAAGGTCGTCTCTCTGGTCCTCAGGCAGTTCAGAGATTTAAACCTGCCATCAAAAGGAACCTGAACCCTGGAAAGTTCAGCGTGACTCATCACCGGCAGAACAAGATTAACTCCTTCTCTCCTTGACAGCAGAGCCATGTCATTGTGACACTGTGCACTTTTCAACTCGGTTTAAAACTAACAAGCTCCTGTACTGTAGGTGAGGACAAGCTCTCCGGGGGTGGGCGAACTGGCTTCGTCGTTTTCTCCCTTCCCCAACCATCATGTGTCGCTCCTTTCCGTTGTTCGCGCTCACACCTGGGTGTCGGAGATAGGCAAGAATAAAATATGAAGGGTATGGAGTTGGAGTTGGGATCCGCCTCCCTGGGCTTTTCTTGCTGCAAGCTGACGAATGGTCGCCCGTGCTCTGCTGAACGTTCCGGAAAAAGATGAATCTTAGTAAAGATCCCCCCGGCCTACTCCTTGTTAACACAGTCTAAGACAGATGTCTTTGTGTGATAACTGTGCATGATAACGAGCTCTCATCAGACTCGAGTGACACACAGACGCCAGTGAAGTGTGTTTCGTGGTGTACACTCTATGTACTGTGTACTTCGTGCAGATGTGCATCTTTCAAATCTGTTTATTATGCAAAAAGTAGTCAGCGACGTTTGACTCGTTCTGATCACTGGTCCTGCTTACATTAATGCGTTTATTCTAAGATGTTATTGTTGCTATAGTAACAGCTTACAGACAGAGATGGATACCACGGATGCGCTATGTTTCCTTAAAGTTTTCATTTTCCAAACTGCTTTATCCTAAATAATGTTGCAAGAAGCTGGAGCCGGTCCCAGCCGACTCTTACCAAATGCGGGGTACACCCTGAACACCTTGCCAGAACATCACACGGCCAACACAAACACAATCGAGCATATCCAATTAGCCTAATGTGCATACCTTTGGCGGGTTGCATGATGGCATAGTGGTTAGCCTCCCAACAAGAAGGTTCTGGTTTGAAGTTCTGGGTTCGGCTCGGGCGTTTCTGTGTAGAGTTTGTATGTGCTTATGTAGGTTTCCACCAGATACTTGAGTTTCCTCCAACAGTTCAAATTCAAGCATATTAGGGTTACGATGATCCCTCGCTACAATGTGCTTCAGTTTCTGCGGCTTCAGTGCATCGCGGTTTTTTCAAAAATATTCATCAAAAAATTTAAAAAATAAGGAAATTAAGCAAAAATAGGGAAAAAGTTAAGGAAAATGCCACAAAACAAGTCAAATTATGCAAAAAAAAAACATTTTTATGTGAGGTGCGCATCTCCGTGTGTGTGTGTATTTATATTTTATTTACATCTTATGCATTATTTTTGAATGTTTAATTGTTATTATAAGCATTTATAACATCGTATATATACAGTAAAACCTCCGCTGACGAACGCTTAAGCTCACGAACTTTTCGCCTCAAGAACATTAAATTTGCGAGCATATAGTCTCTGCTGACGAACTAGTTTTCGGCGGACGAATCAAACCACGTGGTCGAACAGCGCCACGGTGGCGGCCACGAGAAGCTGACGCACGCTCATGGCGTCACAGTTCGTCACCCCCTTTCTTTGAATGCGGAAGTGGTTTGAGATCATTGAAAAACACAAACGAGGCGTGCGTTTGTGTGACTCAGCGTCCCAGTACCAGTACGCTAAGTCTACCACCATCCTTAAGAACAAGGAAGCTATTAAGGGTGCGTGTGTGGCTAAGGGTGTTTCCAAACAGTAGGCGTTTCCAAACACTCCTTCCAAACAGTAAGTCCCTCCCTCCCTCCTCCTCCCACTCCATTCCATCAAGCCATCAACTACCATCACAAAGGTAAATAAAACCACTTTATTATACAGTACAGTTTATTTCTTTAATTACAATACAATAGCACATTTATTATACATAAAATAAGGTATATTTTTGTGTAGTTTTAAGGCTTATTTACTAGAAAATTATGTTTTATGGGGACCTGGGAACGGATTATTCTCATTTTAATAGTTTCTTATGGGAAATAAATGTTCGGAAGACGAACTTTTCACCTCACACACACTTTCTGGGAACCAATTATGTTCGTGAGCAGAGGTATCACTGGATATATATATATATATATATATATATATATATATATATATATATATATATATATATATATATATATATATATATAAATATATATATATATATATATATATTGATATTATATACACATATACATGTAATGCAGTGGTGGCCTAGTGGTATAGGGCAATGGATCGCTGATCCTAAGGTTGGGGGTTCGAGTCCCACTCTCCACAAGGTTGTCACTGCCCCCCCCTTCCCCCCCCAGTACAGTGAACTGGGTTATCAAAGGCCGGCCATGTCTCTCACTGTCTATGGCAGGGGTGCTCAATCCTGCTCCTGGAGCTCTACCTTCCAGAAGACATTCACTCCAACCCTAATCACACCCACCTAACCATCCAATCATCTCATCAAGACCTGACTGGATCTTACATGTCACATGAGCCACGTTACGGTTGGAGATAAAGTCATCTGGAAAGTAGATCTCCAGGAGCAGGAGTGAGCACCCCTGGCCTATGTTGAGAGGTTCATGTAAAAGAACCATTGCTGACTTTCGTCAAGAGTAGCTGCAAAGCCGTCAGCGTGTTTCTGTCCCTTGCTAAAGGGTTGTGACAGGAAGGGCATCCGATGTAAAAACCAACGCCAAATCAAACGTGCCAATCATTCGCTCTGGCGACCCCTGAGATAAAAGGGAACAGCCGAAAAGAAAAGAAGAAGCTACACATGTATGTATACATCAGTCAGGGGGGGTTTATCCTACTTCGCGGAAATCGGCGGTCGCAGGGGTGTCTCGGTCCCCATTAACCGTGGAAAGTGAGGGATCCCTGTATTCCAAATGATCAGTATTCCAAATTATCCCGAGGACTGAATGGCTGTATATTTGTTCGCGCTGTGATAGACTGTGAGCTTTTCAGGGTGTGCCATACTTTCACCCAAATTGGCTGAGATAGATAGCTGTCTCCCTGTGACCCTAATAGTGAGATTAAGCGGTATTTGAAAATGAGTGAGAAAGAGCGCATATCTTTGGGCTATAGGGAGGAAACTGGAGCACACCGAACAAACCCAGGACAGGCAAGAATCGAAAGAAAATGCAAACTTTTCATGAAAATGCCCTTCTTGCTGGCAGGAAGATGTGTTCACCACCATGAATTATTATTATTTACCTATGACACGCCTACTTTTTCGTAAATACTCGTACTTGATTTGGCTCATTTGCCAAACTAGGCAAAATTGGTGAAGATGGGGTACACCCTGAACAGCTCATCAGACCATTGCAGGGCAAGACACACTCACACACAAGGGCAATTTGGAACCGCTAATTAGTTTAATGTGCATGACTTTGGACTATCAGAGGAAACCGGCGTGCCCGGAGGAAACCCATGCAAGCGCACGGACAACATGCAAGCTCCACGTATACACACACACACACACACACACACACACACACACACACACACACACACACGCACACACCTGAGTCTGGGAATTGAACCCAGAATCTTCGTGCTAACCTCTATGCTTCCATTACATATTAAAGATACCAGCTGTTTATGGTTAATTGCCCCACCTTCACGTCCACTATTTTCGATATGGGACTCAACATGTATCCTCTCGGTTATTGTAATGATTTTTATGATATTATTCATGTGTAATAAAGGTATAATTAATATATTTAATTCCATCGTATGCTCTGTACCTCATCGGGCATAGTGAACACGAGCTTGTTGTCACCATGTGCCACCAGACCCTGCAGGAAATACCCACTGCAGGCTGCCAGCACGGCACGGTGGGCGGGGAACTGCTTGCCCTCCACCTGCACAGTGACATCACAGAGCAGACCGCGCTCGCGCTGCTCGTTCAAGCCCAGCAGGAGGTTGGAGCAGTGCACCGTCGACTCATACACGTACATCGGGCCCTCCGGCTGCTCATCCACGGACATACCGCACACACCCTGCACAACACACACAAGGGAGAGACAGAAAGAGAGAGAGATTTAAGTTAACTGCAATAGCATTAGAAAGGCACACAGGATCTGATCTTCCTTGTTATTGTGTTGGTGTAGCGTCACCATTACAACACCATTACAACACCATTACATCACCATAACAACACCATTACATCACCATAACAACACCATTACAACATCATTACAACACCATTAACATTCAAACTCCTCTCACAGTGTCAAAATTCAAAGACTGTTTAAACAACTCATGAAATTAGGTTGTTGGACAAGTGTGTCACACTGACAGGAAACACACACACACACACACACACACACACACACACACACACACACACACACACACACACACACGCACACACACCTCTAGTATAGGCACACATTAAGTATGTCTACATGCATGTGTGTATGTGTGTGTGTGTGTGTGTGTGTGTGTGTGTGTGTGTGTGTGTGTGTGTGTATACATGCCTGTCCATATATTCACAGAAACACACACTTACATCCGCAAACACACAGAGACTACATAATGTTAACATTCCTTGCTCTCGCTTATCAAAGGCAGCTGCTTCCCGACAGAACCATGAAAACAGTGTGCATATATTTTCGAGTTTTCTTTTTGTGGCAACATGGTGAGGAGCTTTGTGTGTGTGTGTGTGTGTGTGTGTGTGTGTGTGTGTGTGTGTGTGTGTGTGTGCATTGAATTAAAGTGCTTGTCTGCACTATGCTAGGAGTCATACTCCCAGCCTCCGTATCCACACACACACACGCACGCACGCACGCACGCACGCACACACACACACACACACACACACACACACACACACACACACATACACACACACACACACACACACACACACACACATTAAAAAAAGAAAAGCTGAGAAAAACAGAGAAGACAGGAATGAGACAAAGTGCAGAGAAAAGGAGTGAGAGCAGAAAAAAGGAATGATCGAAGAGAAATGCAGAACGAGGTGGACAGAGAGAATTAAAGACTGGAAAGGAAAGAGAGAGAAGATGAAAGTGAGAATGACAGAAAGGGTCTTCCATTCATTTTCTGACCCACTTAATTCTAATTAGGGTTGTGTGTGTGTGTTGCGCCCATCTCAGCCAATTCTGGGCGAGGACAGTTAGGCCACCGCAGGGTAGAAACACGCTGATGGCGATGCAGTGGACAAATGTCAGAGATGGAACTTTTACAGTCTCTCACTACAGACATTGCGAGACATGGCTGGGCTTTGATAATCCAGATATCAGCAGTGGGGAGACAGCAGTGACAACCCCTTGAAAGTGGGGCTTGAACCCCCGACTTTGGGATCAGTAATCCAGCACCTTACCTCTGGACCAGCACCGCCCACAGGGCTGATACAAGAAAAAAGTGATGATTAGAAAAAAAGGAAAATGTATGAGAAAGAACAAGTGAGAGACAAATAGAGAGAGATAAAGCAATGAGAAAGAAAGAAACAAACAAAAAAGGTGTGTGTGTGTGTGTGTGTGTGTGTGTGTGTGTGTGTGTGTGTGTGTGTGTGTGTGTTAAATTAAAAAATATACAATATTAAGGGAAGACCTACAGACAAAAATTGAAAAAGAATACAAGAAAGAAAAAGAAACAAGTGATATCAAAAGAGCAAGTGAGATATTAATATAGAGAGAGGGATGAGAAATATAGAAAAATAAAAGCGAAAGACAGAGGCTTCAAAGAATCAAAGAAGAGGAGAGAAAAAGTGAGCGCAATAAAGGGAGAGAATAATAATAGGACTGAGCTGGAGATTGGACTAATAACGGACCAATGAGAAGAGGGGAGAGAAACAAAAGCGACGTCAAAAGAGCAAGAGACTAATAAAGAGAAGAGAAAAGAAGAGAGCAATAACAGAGATGAGAAACAACAGAGCTCACAAATGATAATGTGAAATAAAGACTGAGAGTCGGAGCAGTGAGGAGAGACAAAGAATCAGAGAAAGAATAAAAGAGAGAGAGAGAGAGAGAGAGAGAGAGAGAGAGAGAGAGAGGATGAGAAAAAGTTGAGAAACCCGAGCAATGCCAAAAGAAAAAGAGGGAGAGTAAATGAGAGGGAAATTAAAAAGCCTAACAGGAAAAATTGAGAGTAAACAGTCAAAATAAAAATATGACAAAAAGGGAGAGTGAGAGACAGAGAAAAAATAAAATGCAAAGCAGGAAAAAGTAAAAATATAAGACATGCAAAAAAGAAGAGAGAGAGAGAGAGAGAGAGAGAGAGAGAGAGAGAGGATGAATGAGGGATGAAATGAGGTGAGAAGATGAAGCTAGAAAGAGAAAGTGAGAGAGAGAGAGAGAGAGAGAGATGAGAAACAGATTTAAATTCCTGCCAAAACCAAAGCTTTGAAACACTGATTTGTTTACATCACACAAGCCATGATCTGGGTGTGGTTAAATCAGCTGGGCGGGGCTAAATCACCCAGTGAGACTCTTTTAACAGAGCTAAGAAAATTCCTGGAAGACTGAGCGTTGTTGAGCTTGTGGTGAAAGTTCCTGTGTGTGTGTGTGTGTGTGTGTGTGTGTGTATGCGTGTGTGTGTGTGTGTGTGTGTGTGTGTGTGTGTGTGTGTGTTTGTGTGTGTTTGTGTGTGTATGGGTGTGTGTTTGTGTATGTGTGTTTGAGTGAATGTGTGTGCATGTGTGTGTATGTGTTTGTTTATGTGTGTATGTGTGTGTGTGTGTGTTTGTATGTGTGTATGTGTGTGTGTGTTTGTATGTGTGTATGTGTGTGTGTGTCTGTATGTGTTTGTTTATGTGTGTATGTGTGTGTTTGTGTGAATGTGTGTGCATGTGTGTGTTTGTTTTTGTGTGTATATGTGTGTGTTTGTTTGTGTGTGTGTTTGTATGTGTTTGTTTATGTGCGTATGTGTGTGTGTGTGTGTGTGTGTGTGTGTTTGTATGTGTGTGTTTGTGTGAATGTGTGTGCATGTGTGTGTGTGTATGTGTTTGTTTATGTGTGTATGTGTGTGTGTGTTTGTGTGTGTTTGTATGTCTGTATGTGTTTGTTTATGTGTGTATGTGTGTGTTTGTGTGAATGTGTGTGCATGTGTGTGTGTGTGTATGTGTTTGTTTATGTGCGTATGTGCGTGTTTGTGTGTGTGTGTGTGTGTGTTTGTATGTGTGTATGTGTTTGTTTATGTGTGTATGTGTGTGTTTGTGTGAATGTGTGTGCATGTGTGTGTGTGTGTGTATATGTGTTTGTTTGTGTGTATTTGTTTGTGTGTGTGTTTGTATGTGTGTGTGTGTCTGTATGTGTTTGTTTGTGTGTGTATGTGTGTGTTTGTGTGTGTGTGTGTGTGTTTGTGTGTGTTTGTGTGAATGTGTGTGCATGT
>CM045731.1:21460000-21490000 GCA_024760905.1 Plotosus lineatus
TAAACAAATACTCTGTTGCCAGTTCTATTCCTGAATGGCATGTGTCAAATTTCTGCCTAAAAGCAAACAGTTGATCAGTATCATTGGGCTTAACAGCCAATCAGCATTGTGATGTTTAACTACCAATCACTATCATGACGCATACCAACCAATCAGCATTGTGTCGCATAACAGTCAGTCAGCATTGATGAATAAACAGTCGATCAGCACCACAGTCTACAACAGCAAATCATTATGATTATGCATAACGTGATTCGTAAAAGCTAATCAGCCAATCAGCCTTGTGATAGATAACAGCCAATCAACTACTGATACAAAACAGCTCAGCACCACAAAGTAAAACAGCCAATCAGCATCATGATGCATAACAGCCAATCCGTGACACAATGCATAAGAGCCAATCAGTATCCTGGTGTATAACAGATGATCAGCATCATGAGGCTATAACAACCACAACATTGATTTCCATGGTAACAGTTTACAGATATATCAGGTGCACCATGAAAACAGATTTTTTTTTAAGTGTATAATTGTTGATATTATTTTGGAATGAGTCTCCAGGGCCAGTGCTTTGTAAATAGTTTTATGGATGTTCTATCAAAATATATAACGGATAAAAGCATGATAATATCTTTTACTGTTCATTAATACGTTCATAAACAGCGGCAGGTTGGGTCACATCCCACCACGCTGTCATTGATTATCTTCCCATAACAGCTGTGCTGTTGAACTGGCTGTAAAAAGCCTCTGCTCTACGCATCATGAACATTGTAAGTATGCTGAAGCTGACTTCATCCTATGTGTGCTTTATTGGATTCATTTATCTCGCCGACGCGGCATTGGAGAATTCCAGAACAGCCGAAGAGGTGTGGAGTTGTTGTGGCCACTTGCTCGTCTGGTTCATTCAGTCATTGCTTTTCCTGTCGTGTTCCTCTCCTCCGCTCTTGGTTTTGTCCCTCTGTTGTTTAAGACACATAATGACCCGTCTTCCAAGAATAATGTTTCCAGATGTGGTTGCAAGCTTCGTCTGAACCCAAACACAGTGTTTCGACTTTGGAATGCGCATTCCGTGCCGGAGCATTTCCGAGGAACGCGAGGACAACGCACTCGCTCACACACACACACTCGCCACAAATGACTGGTTTGGGGTTAGCGTTTCTGATCAGAAGTGCTGAGTGTCGCAAAGATGTCGTTCTCGCTCCTTCCTCACTCATCGTGTTTATTCCAGAGGAGGGTGAATACGGGTGTGTGTGTGTGTGTGTGTGTGTGTGTGTGTGTGTGTGTGTGTGTGTGTGTGTGTGTGTGTGTGTGTGTGTGTGTGTGTGTGTGTGTGTATGGTGGGGTGGGGGGCAGGGGCATCTTTTTCTTCCCTGCAACCCAGAGCAGCTCACTGCAGCGTTCCGCTTCTCTCGCTCCAGGGGTGGCAGGACTGCGGCAGTAAGAATTTTCACGTATTCGAGACAACCGCTATTAAATAATAATAATCTCTCTCTCTCTCTCTCTCTTAATGCTGATTAGTGATAAAGTGGATTTAGCCTGTAATATTTGATGTTTATAGCTGCACACAGCCTGCAGGAGCCAGGCTTTTAAAGGTTTCCATGTTTTTCTCCTCTTAGTATCAGTACTACTTCTATTTATTTAAAAAAAATAATAATAATGACGCATAGAACCCCTGAATGAAATGTGTTATTACTGTATAATATGCATTCTAAATTAATTTCATTCATTAATTTTCTGAACTGCTTAATCATAAAGAACCATTCCTGATAAGGAGAGGCTGGCAGCAAGGGCAGAGTACACCCTGGACAGCTCACCAGTCCATCGCAGGGCAGAAACACACATCTTCTTCTTCTTCTTCTTCTTTTCCTTTCGGCTGTTCCTTTCGGGGGTTGCCACAGCAAATCATCTGCCTCCATCTCACCCTATCTTCTGCATCTTCTACTCTTACTTCAACGACCTTCATGTCCTCCTTCACCACATCCATAAATCTCTTTGGTCTTCCTCTAGACCTTCTGCCTGGTAGTTCCAACCTCAGCATCCTACTACCAATATACTCACTATCCCTCCTCTGTACATGTCCAAACCATCTCAATCTAGCCTCTCTGACTTTGTCTCCAAAACATCTAACATGTGCTGTCCCTTTGATGTACTCATTCCTGATCCTATCCATCCTCGTTACTCCCAAAGAGAAACTCGACATTTTCATCTCTGCTACCTCCAGCTCTGACTCCTGTCTTTTCCCCAGGGCCACTGTCTCTAAACCATACAACATCGCTGGCCTCATCACCGTCCTGTACACTTTTCTTTTCAGATATATATATATATATATATATATATATATATATATATATATATATATATATATACACACACACACAATGGTGTAGTAGTTAACACGTCCACCTCACAGCAAGAAGGCCTGGATTCGATTCCCGGCCTGGGAGTTTCTGTGTGACGTTTGCATGTTCTCCCCGTGCTTGCGTGGGGTTCCTCCTGGTACGCTGGTTTCCTCCCACAGTCCAAAAGCATGCATAGTAGGTTAATTGGCCGTTCTAAATTGCCCGTAGGTTCGCATCGTGCAAACCACTGCACTATCCTTGCCAAGAAAACCTCCATGAAAATGATAATCAAGGCGTTATCCTTCATGGCAGGTCGCCAAGAGTCGTCCTACGACTTGGAAGGTACCACACCATATATATATATATATACACACACACACACACACACACACACACACACACACACACACACACACACACACACACACACACACACACACACACACAGGGATCCCTCCCTTTCTGCTGTTAATTGGGATCGAGATCCCCCCTGTGATAACTGAAATACAGGAAGTAGGATCAACTCCCCCAACCCCACCGACTGACGTATACGTACATGTATATGTGTGTATAACATCAATAAATACATATTCAATGCTATAAATACTTATAATACCAATTAAACATTCAAAATAATTCATAAGATCTAAATACACACACATACAGATGCATGCACACAGATGTGCACCTCACATAAATGTAGTTTTGATGGGAAGTTTTGGGTTGTTTTTTGTTTTGTGTTTGTTTAGGGTTTTTTTTTTTTTTTTTTTAGCATAATTGTAAAATAACATTAATTATTATTCATTCATTCATTCAGTTGCTGAACCGCTTAATCATACTCAGGTTGTGTGGTGGCTGGAGCCTATCTCAGCCAATTCGGGCCAAAGGTGTGTTCCACCCTGAACAGCTCGCTAGTCCACCACAGGTTCAAAACACACACAAGTATTCACATTTGCACTCAAACCTAGGGGCAACCTGAATAATAAATATGCATGGCACAGTGAGACCATGCAAACTCCATGCAGATATGCGATTTGCTGAGCCTGGGACTCGCAGCGAGGACCTTCTTGTTGTAACTATGTCGTGTTATATAACTATGTTACAACTACGATGCCACTCTGCCGGCCCTACATTTGTTCATTCATTCATTTTATGAACCACTTCATTCTAATTAGGGTGGCGGGAGGCTGGTGTCCATCTCAGCTGACTCCAGGCGAGAGTGGGGTAGACCCTCAACAGCTCACTAGGCCATCGCAGGGACAACACTCACACAACCATTCACACTCACACCTAGGGGTGAATTGGAACAGGCCACTAGTCTACTGTGCATGTTTTTTTTTGGACTGTAGGAGGAAACTGGAGTACTTGGAGGAAACCCATGTAAGCACATTGGCAGATACAGGAACATGTCAACTACATACAGAAGCACCCAAGCTGGAAATCGAACCCAGGGATTTTTGCTGTGAGGCAGACATGCTAATCACGACACCACCATGCCGCCAATACATTTCTTATTATAAAAAAAATAATAATGTCCTTTATTTATTAATCGTTGATGATTAACTCTTGATTCTGATGTAACTGTCACCAGGTGGCTGTTGCGAACTGATCTGTTTGTCTAGGTGTTAATTTGCAGTTGCAAGCTTGTACTTTAATTCATATGCTCAGTGTGTGTGTGTGTGTGTGTGTGTGTGTGTGTGTGTGTGTGTGTGTGTGTGTGTGTTTGATGGTTGAAGGTGTTGGAGCTGAAGACTGAAACCTCCTTCTGTTCTATTTAGAGCTTAAATCTCTTCTGATGAATATAACTGGCATCCACAAGGAGCTAGGCATCTCCTGAGGAGTGTGTGTGTGTGTGTGTGTGTGTGTGTGTGTGTGTGTGTGTGTGTGTGTGTGTGAGAATGTGTGAGAATGTCGATGTACCTTACTTACAATACAGTTCCTCCCTCAACTCCGACGGGCCCTGAGTGTGACTGAGCAGAAGGATGCTGACAGAACAAAGCAGCCAGAGCTGGAGCACGGCCCACGTGACCGAGATCAAACACATGTGCCATCACTTTTTACTCTGTTCCCAACCCCCTCATCAGGGGTGCCATGACAACATCCTCCTTGGATAAGTCTCTCTGAGTGCTTGAGTGCAGCTCTCCCGCTGTGTGTAGTGATGTGATCCAGCTTACACATAGCACCAGGCATCCTGCAGCTCTCCTGTCTCTCAAGCATCTCTAATGGCTCATCACGTTGCGCTCATCACACATACACACAGGCCTGAAGTGATCACTCACTAATGGTGTCCTTTTAGCTGCTGCTTCTCACCGGGCGGTTATAATGGACGTTTATGTGAGTCGGAGATTGTGTCTCCATGCACGTGTCTGTTAGTTTACACACAACGTTCTGAGAGCTTTCTAATCACAATATCGCTCACACAAACAGTTGTCAGGATTTTAGGATGAATATATGAAGTAAATAAAACTGTAGGTCTATAATATTGGGGAATGTTATTTAGAGCACTGCAGTGTTTACTGTCTGGACTAATGTTTGTCTTGGATTTCATCAAGCTTCTCATTTCTAAAATCGTCCCAGAACAGTCTCTTTCCTTCTCCAGAAGCAACCTGTAATCACGGCCACCGCTATAAATCACACATCACACTCCTTCACTTATTTATGACCAGATAAATGTTTGTGTGTGTGTGTGTGTGTGTGTGTATATATATATATATATATATATATATATATATATATATATATATACACACACACATACATATATATATATATATATATATATATATATATATATGTGTATATATATATATATATATATACAAGCCTTGAAAATTCAGGCGACCGATCGTTCGGTCGGCAGCCCGGTCGGCACTTTATTAAAACAACCGAACAATAATATGGTCGCGTAGGAAGTTAATATCAGAGTTCACAACAAACAAACTTCGACAACTCGGGACACTCATTTTCTAGTAAAATAGAAATTTAAAAAAAAAACGTGTGGACGTTCGCAGTCGGCACAAATTGTAGACTTCTCCAGGAAAGGTAAAAACTATAATAAAACTTCAATAGCACATATAAAGCATACGGTCCTCGCATGTCGTAAACTGGTAATACTGCAAATGGCTGGATTGCCGTAAATCGTCTCCGACTCGACTAACCTAGTAAGTTTGCCTGGTAACTGATGATGATGGTGATGTCACCATGGAGGACTCTTGAATGTTCATACAAGCAGAACAGATAGTCATTATAGGTTAGGTACTTTTAATCTCTCTCCATAGTAGTATTTTTTAATACTCCATCCATTATGACAGTGTCCAAAAATACCTAAATTTTAAATTGGTTCCACAGTCATCACAGATCGGTGCTATAGTTGTTGAAATGTTTGTGTTTTTATTGTATTATATTAAGGTGCTATTTCTATTTTTGTTGTACTTGAGTTTTTTCTCAGATCTATTTGATCTGCATTGTTTGAAATAGCAAGTTGAATTAGACATTGCGATATTATATTTTGTATTAGCAGTATTATATTTTATATCGAGTGAGTAGTCGATATGCAGAATGCTATCAGGAATAGACTGACTTGGATTGTATTAATATTTGTGTTTTTTGCTTTCAATATTATTACATTTAAAGTTCTTTAAATAAGTCAAATTCAGTAAAATTGTTTTATTTTATGTATTTGTAATTTTAAACGTCATTAAAGATTTTTCATAGTTGCTAACTTACCACTATTTTGTTCCTCATTTCCAGTTACATGTAATACTGTAGTTGTCTTTCTCTGTGAAAAATCCAAATGTTCGATTGTTTTAGAACTTGAAATTTCAGGCAACCATTTTGCATAACCAATGGTTTACGCAAATTATTATAGGTGAACGAACTATCGGTTACCAGAACCATTTACCCGTGAACAAAAAATAGTGCAAACTTTCGAAAAATTTGAGGCCTGTACAGTGATACCTCTGCTCACGAACATAATTGGTTCCCAGAAAGTGTGTGTGAGGCGAAAAGTTCGTCTTCCGAACATTTATTTCCCATAAGAAACCATTAAAATGAGAATAATCCGTTCCCAGGTCCCCATAAAACATAATTTTCTACTAAATAAGCCTTAAAACTGCACAAAAATATACCTTATTTTATGTATAATAAATGTGCTATTGTATTGTAATTAAAGAAATAAACTGTACTGTATAATAAAGTCGTTTTATTTACCTTTGTGATGGTAGTTGATGGCTTGATGGAATGGAGTGGGAGGAGGAGGGAGGGAGGGACTTACTGTTTGGAAGGAGTGTTTGGAAACGCCTACTGTTTGGAAACACCCTTAGCCACACACGCACCCTTAATAGCTTCCTTGTTCTTAAGGATGGTGGTAGACTTAGCGTACTGGTACTGGGACGCTAAGTCACACAAACGCACACCTCGTTCGTGTTTTTCAATGATCTCCGCCTGTGGTGGGGTCTTTTTCGGTCCCATAATAGCAAAAGTACACTCAATATGGTCCAAAATGTCCAAAATGTCGAGCAAACACAAACCACTTCCGCACTCAAAGAAAGGGGTGTGACGAACTGTGACGCCGTGAGCGTGCGTCAGCTTCTCGTGGCCGCCACCGTGGCGCTGTTCGACCGCGTGGTTTGATTCGTCCGCCGAAAACTAGTTCATCAGCAGAGACAATATGCTCGCAAATTTAATGTTCTTGAGGCGAAAAGTTCGTGAGCTTAAGCGTTCGTCAGCGGAGGTTTTACTGTATATATATATATATATATATATATATATATATATATATATATATATATATATATATATATATATATATATATATCTTCTTCAGGGGTTCGCCACAGAGAATTATCTGCCTCATGTCCCCCTTCACCACATCCATAAATCTGCTCTTTGGTCTTCCTCTAGGCCTTCTGCCTGGTAGTTCCAACCTCAGCATCCTACTACCAATATATTCACTATCCCTCCTCTGTACATGTCCAAACCATCTCAATCTAGCCTCTGTGACTTTGTCTCCAAAACCTCTAACATGTGCTCTCTCTCTCTCTCTTTCTCTCTCTCTCTCTCTCTCTCTATATATATATATATATATATATATATATATATATATATATATATATATATCTTCTTTCCTTTCGGCTTTTCCTTCAGGGGTCGCCACAGCGAATCATCTGCCTCCATCTCACCCTATCCTTTGCATCTTCTCTTACACCAACGACCTTCATGTCTTCCTTCACCACATCCATGAATCGTCTCTTTGGTCTTCCTCTAGGCCTTTTGCCTGGTAGTTCCAACCTCAGCATCCTATTACCAATATACTCACTATCCCTCCTCTGTACATGTCCAAACCATCTCAATCTAGCCTCTCTGACTTTGTCTCCAAAACGTCTTACATGTGCTGTCCCTCTGATGTGCTCATTCCTAATCCTATCCATCCTCGTTACTCCCAAAGAGAACCTCAACATTTTCATCTCTGCTACCTCCAACTCTGCCTCCTGTCTTTTCCCCAGGGCCACTGTTTCTAACCCATACAGCATCGTTGGCCTCAACACCGTCTTGTACACTTTTCCTTTCATTTTTGCCGATACCCTCCTATCACACATCACACCGCACACTTTTCTCCATCCATTCCAACCTGCCTGCACACGCTTCTTGACCTCTTTTCCACACTCTCCATTGCTCTGGATTGTTGAGCCTAAGTACTTAAAATCCTCCACCTTTCTTATCTCTGCTCCCTGTAATCTCACCGTTCCTCTTTGGTCCTTGGCATTCATGCACATGTATTCTGTCTTACTGAGGCTAATCTTCATTCCCCTCCTTTCCAGGGCATACCTCCACCTCTCTAGATTTTCCTGCACTTGTTCTCTGCTCTCACTACAGATTACAATGTCATCTGCAAACATCATAGTCCATGGGGAATCTTGTCTAACCTCGTCTGTCAGCCTGTCCATCACCATAGCGAACAAGAAGGGGCTGAGAGCTGACCCTTGATGCAGTCCCACCTCCACCTTGAACTCTTCTGTCACACCGACAGCACACCTCACCACTGTCTTACATCTCTCATACATGTCCTGCACCACTCTAACATACTTCTCTGCCACTCCAGACTTCCTCATGCAATACCACAGTTCTTCTCTCGGCACCCTGTCATATGCTTTCTCCAGATCCACAAAGGCACAATGCAGCTCCGTCTGACCTTCTCTGTACTTCTCCATTAACATCCTCAAGGCAAACACTGCATCTGTGGTGCTCTTTCTGGGCATGAAACCAAACTGTTGTTCACAAATGCTGACTTCTGCCCTTAGTCTAGCTTCCACTATTCTTTCCCATAACTTCATCGTATGGCTCATCAACTTTATCCCTCTGTAGTTGCCACAACTCTGCACGTCTCCCTTGTTCTTAAAAATGGGCACCAGCACACTTATCCTCCATTCCTCTGGCATCCTCTCACTCTCTAAGACCTTGTTAAATGTTCTTGTCAGAAAATCTACTGCTACCTCTCCTAGACACTTCCATACTTCCACCGGTATGTCATCAGGACCAACTGCCTTTCCATTCTTCATCCTCTTCAATGCCCTCCTCACTTCACCCTTACTAATCTTTGCTACTTCCTGGTCCTCAACAGTCACCTCTTCTACTCTATTTTCTCTCTCATTTTCCTCATTCATCAGCTCTTCAAAGTACCTTTCCATCTTCCCAGCACACTTCTGTCATCAGTCAATACATTTCCCTCTCTGTCCTTTATCAATCTAACTTGCTGCACGTCCTTCCCATCTCTATTTCTCTGCTGTGCCAACCTGTATAAATCATTTTCTCCCTCCTTACTTTCCAACCGAGCATACAAGTCATATATATATATATATATATATACACACACACACACACACACACTCACACACACACACAGTGATCCCTCGCTATGTCGAGCTTCAGTTTCTGCAGCTTCAGTGCATCTCAAGTTTTTCAAAAATATCCATCAAAAAATTAAAAATAAGGAAATTACGGAAAAATGAAGGAAATTGGGAGAAGTTAAGGAAAATGCTGCAAAACAAGGCCAATTATGCAAAAAAAAAAAAAAATAACCTAAACAAACACAAAACAAAAAAATCCAAAAACCACTCAATAGAACTACTTACATTTTTATGTGATGCATGCATCTGTATGTGTGTGTTTATATTTTATTTGCATTTTATGCATTATTTTTGAATGTTTTAATTTTTATTATTAGCATTTATAGCATTGAATATGTATTTATTGATATTATATACACATATACATGTATGTATACGTCAGTCAGGAGGGTCGATCCTACTTTGCGCAACTCGGGGGTGATGGGGGGATCTCGGCCCTCATTAAGTGCGAAAAGTGAGGGATCACTGTATGTATATATATTTATATATTATACAGTGATACCTCAGCTCACGAACATAATTGGTTCCCTGAAAGTGTGTGTGAGGCGAAAAGTTCGTCTTCCGAACATTTATTTCCCATAAGAAACCATTAAAATGAGAATAATCCGTTCCCAGGTCCCCATAAAACATAATTTTCTACTAAATAAGCCTTAAAACTACACAAAAATATACCTTATTTTATGTATAATAAATGTGCTATTGTATTGTAATTAAAGAAATAAACTGTACTGTATAATAAAGTCGTTTTATTTACCTTTGTGATGGTGGTTGACGGCTTGATGGAATAGAGTGGGAGGAGGAGGGAGGGAGGGACTTACTGTTTGGAAGGAGTGTTTGGAAACGCCTACTGTTTGGAAACACCTTTAGCCACACACGCACCCTTAATAGCTTCCTTGTTCCTTGTACTGGTACTGGGACGCTAAGTCACACAAACGCACACCTCGTTCGTGTTTTTCAATGATCTCCGCCTGTGGTGGGGTCTTTTTCGGTCCCATAATAGCAAAAGTACACTCAATATGGTCCAAAATGTCTAGCAAACACAAACCACTTCCGCATTCAAAGAAAGGGGGTGACGAACTGTGACGCCGTGAGCGTGCGTCAACTTCTCGTGGCCGCCACCGTGGCGCTGTTTGACCGCGTGGTTTGGTTCGTCCGCTGAAAACTAGTTCGTCAGCAGAGACTATATGCTCGCAAATGTAATGTTCTTGAGACGAAAAGTTCGTGATTTAAGCGTTCGTCAGCGGAGGTTTTACTGTATATGTTTTTTTTTTTTCTAAGAAGCTTAATTCTAATTAGGGTCGTGGGGAGTGTGATGCCCATCTCAGTCAACTCTGGGTGAGAGTAGAGTGCACGCTGGACAGCTCATCAGGCCTTCATAGGGCACACACACACACACACACACACACACACACACACACACACACACACACACACACACACACACCTGTATATCGTGTTTTACTTTTTTCTTCCATATTACCGTCACAAATACACAACGTACATATGATATAATATTTTAGTCTTTGAAAGTTTTTAATTCTATCGTATAATTTCTGTCTACTTTTCCAAAAAGAGCTCCAGAATTCAACTCTATCAGGACGGACAAGAGGCGTCTCATATCTTTGGACTCTGAGGAAACTCCACACAAACGTCTCATTGAGTCGAGCTTCGGACCTTCTTGCTGCAGGTCTGCCTCACAGCAAGTCAATTAATCCAATCAATTAATGTTCAAATTACAGAACACAGCGATTTCAGATTAAATAAAGACACGTGTTTCAAAAAGACTTACTGTACATTCACAATAATAATCTAAACTTTATTCGGTGTAAAATGTTTATGATTAACAAATCTGGATTGAATACGTGAGCTTGTTTTTTTTTAAGCAGCTCTGCCTCGCAGCAAGAAAGTCCTGGGCTTGATTCAATAGACATGAACGTTCGGCTAGTATGCTGTTCCAAATTGCCCCTAAGTGTGATTATGGGTGTTCATAGTTGTGTGTGTTGCTTGTGATGGTCTGGCGAGCTGTCCAGGGTGTACCCCAACTCTGCACAGTGTCAGCTGAGATAGACACAGCCTCCCCGCGACCCGAATTCGGATTAAGCAGTTCAGAAAATGAATGGATGGATAATAAGAGAGGATGGTTTCCGGAGGCAAAGGAGCACCGTTTCTTTCTCTGTGCCTGAATTTCTCACGTCAGAGGGAATGAAGATGGCCACGGACGGTATGAGAACACTGAGGTCACTGCTTAAAATGTGAATGGGGCAGAGTGTAACACTCAGCATAGCTGCTGTATGATGTAAGCGTTGCCCTTTAGTTTTATTTAAAAAAAAAAAAAAAAAAAAACCTTCTGGTAAAGAAATGTTGTGGGGGAGGGGTCTTCCTGTCCTGTCAGATTCTTACTCTGATGTATTTGATATAAAAGACACTTGATTTGAATATGTATTAGCTGGATAACCATTAAAAAAATGACTCAACTAGTCATAGAATTTCTACAACATTTTAAAAAGAGTTCAACAAATACATTCATATATATTCATCCATTTTTTGAACAATGTAATCGTAGTTAGTGTCGCGGAGAGGCTGGCGCCGTCTCAGGCGACTCCGGTGAGTTCGGGTCACACCCTGGACAGCTCGCCAGGTCATTGCAGGGCCAACACTCTCACAACCATTCACACTTACTCACACCTAGAGGTGATTTGTAACAGACAATGAACCGACTGTGCATGTTTATGGACTATGGGAGGAAACCGAATTACCTGGAGGAAACCCACGCAAGCATGGGGAGAACATATAAACTTCACACAGAAACACCCAGACTGGGAATCAAACCCAGGCCTTCTTGCTGTGAGGCGGTTGTGTGAATCAGTATCCCACCATGCTACCTCATTCATATATATATATATATATATATATATATATATATATATATATATATATATATATATATATATATATATA
This sequence comes from Plotosus lineatus, assembly GCA_024760905.1. Taxonomy (NCBI): domain Eukaryota; kingdom Metazoa; phylum Chordata; class Actinopteri; order Siluriformes; family Plotosidae; genus Plotosus; species Plotosus lineatus. The sequence continues at coordinate 21,472,203 of CM045731.1, forward strand.
TATACATACAGGGATCCCTCGGTACTTCGCACTTCAATTCATGGGGCTTCAGTGCAACCCGGTTTTTGAAAAAATAAATAAATATCTATTCATCGAATTAAAAAATAAGGAGATAATATATATATATAAAATGATCCCTTGCTACTTTGTGCTTCAGTTTCTGCAGCTTCAGTTACATTGCGGGTTTTTCAAAAATATTCATCGAAAAATAAAAAAATAAGGTAATTAAGGAAAAATGGGAAAAAATTTTCAGGAAAATGCTGCAAAACAAGTCCAATTATGCAGAAAAAAAAAAAAAAAAACAGCAAAACTACTTACATTTTTATGTGACTTGCGCATCTGTATGTGTGTGTTTTTATATTTTATTTTTATCTTATGTATTATTTTTAAATGCTTAATTGTTATTATAAGCATTTATAGTGTTAAATATGTATTTATTGATATTATTTTCACACATACATGTACGTATAGGTTTCATATCAGATCATTTACTGAACTGCTCATGCTATTAGGGTCACAGGTAGGCCAGAGACTACCTCAGCCAACACTGGACTATCACACTCCATTACAGGGTAAACACAGACACAACAGTGCACAATTATTGGACAGTAGTGGCTCAGTGGCAAAGGTCGGGTTACTGATCAGAAGGTCGGTGATCCAGGCCCGAGCACCAGGACTGTTGGGCCCTTGAGCAAAGCCCATAACCTTCAAGTTCTCTGTTCTACAAATGAGATGAAAATATAAGTCGCTCTGAATAAGGACATCAGGCAAATACCATAAATGTATAAATTCACACTCACACCTAAGGGCAATTTGAAAAAGCCAATTAGCATAATATGCATGTCTGTAGAGTTTGGTAAAAAAAAACAAAAAAAAAAACAGGAGTACCCAGAGAAAACCCGTGAAAAACCACCACAGCCCATGATTTGAATCTAAGACCCGCTTGCTGTGGGGTGGACATGCTCCCGACACCATCATACCGCTCTTGATAATCACTGGAAATTTTTTCCTCTGCCTGGTTCATTCATAATATTCTGTAACACGGTCAAATCATGGCGTTCCAGAAAGAAATTCCCAACCAGTAATTAGCCACTCAACAAACTGTGAATGGGATGTTTAAAGCCAGAAACTTGTAATTACGGTAATTCTGAAAAGAAGTCAATGCACGAAATTTCAGGTGACGACATCATAAAGTTCGAATTTAATTTCCATGAAAAAAAAAACATTAAAAAAAACCTCAGTTAATATCATTGGAAGTCTGTGAGCTGGAACACCACAGTAGACACCTGAGTCGAAGTCTCTGCCAGACGAATAAAAAAAGAAAGCAGCGTTATATTACAAATAGATTTCAAATGAACCTAATGGGTTCAGAGAGCAATTACTCAAGCCTCATTAAATGCAGAACGCTGCATGTGAGGTAAAGATTTATTATACAGGAAGGTGCACGCATGTCACGTCTGCTCGAAATCTGGTGCTGCAGACGGCCTTCTGACGGCGAGTCGTTTGTATTGTTTTCGAAAAGCAAATCGTTGACAAAATACAGACAGAAGTCTCTCCTCCCGTTTTCCCTGTATAACGTTTTTATTCGTGTGACTCTTCGAACAAGTAATACTCGCAGAAAGAATTTATGACCACACATATTTTGAACTCCCTGCCAGATATCTTTAATTACACTCGAAAATGAGTAATGAGGCTTTTTTCCCCCACCCATCCCATTAGTTTGTAAGGTGACACTAAGCTCATTTGCTGCTGCTTAAATTAGACTAATAATTGTAGAAACCAGAATGAGAGAGTTTCCCTCCAGAGCGACACAATATTAAGAAGTGATACTGATGCTGTGATAAACTCCCTGTTATTATTATTTTTTACATTTTTTATATAAACTCATTATTTATTTTTAATGCATACACACACACACACACACACACACACACACACACACACATATATATATATATATATATATATATATATATATATATATATATATATATATATATATATATATATATATATATATATATATATGGTCTATGTAGTGATCCCTCGCTACCTCGTGCTTCAGTTTCTGCAGCTTCAGTGCATGGCGGGTTTTTCAAAAATATTCATTAGGATATTAGAATATATCGGGAAAAAGTTAAGGAAAATGCTGCAAAACAAGGCCAATTATGCAAAAAATCCAAACAACAAAAACAAAAAACAACCCAACAAAACAAAATTTTTATGTGACGCGCACATCTGAGTGCATGCGCGCATCTGTATGTGTGTTTATTTATATTTTATTTATGTGCATTATTTATTTTTGAATGTTTAATTGTTATTATAAGCTATTATTGCACTGAATATGTATTTATTGATATTATATACATGTACTTCGCGGAAATAAGCAGTCACTATATATATATATATATATATATATATATATATATATATATATATATATATACAGTAAAACCTCCGCTGACGAACGCTTAAGCTCACGAACTTTTCGCCTCAAGAACATTAAATTTGCGAGCATATTGTCTCTGCTGACGAACTAGTTTTCGGCGGACGAATCAAACCACGCGGTCGAACAAGCGCCACGGTGGCGGCCACGAGAAGCTGACGACGCTCACGCCGTCACAGTTCGTCACACCCCTTTCTTTGAATGCGGAAGTGGTTTGTGTTTGCTAGACATTTTGGACCATATTGAGTGTACTTTTGCTATTATGGGACCGAAAAGACCCCACCACAGGCGGAGATCATTGAAAAACACGAGCGAGGTGTGCGTTTGTGTGACTCAGCCCCAGTACCAGTACGCTAAGTCTACCACCATCCTTAAGAACAAGGAAGCTATTAAGGGTGCGTGTGTGGCTAAGGGTGTTTCCAAACAGTAGGCGTTTCCAAACACTCCTTCCAAACAGTAAGTACCTCCCTCCCTCCTCCTCCCACTCCATTCCATCAAGCCATCAACTACCATCACAAAGGTAAATAAAACCACTTTATTATACAGTACAGTTTATTTCTTTAATTACAATACAATAGCACATTTATTATACATAAAATAAGGTATATTTTTGTGTAGTTTTAAGGCTTATTTAGTAGAAAATTATGTTTTATGGGGACCTGGGAATGGATTATTCTCATTTTAATGGTTTCTTATGGGAAATAAATGTTCGGAAGACGAACTTTTCGCCTCACACACACTTTCTGGGAACCAATTATGTTCGTGAGCAGAGGTATCACTGTATATATATATATATATATATGTGTGTGTATATATGTATATATATATATATATATATATATATATATATATATATATATATATATATATATATATATATATATATGTGTGTGTGTGTATGTGTGTGTGTGTGTGTGTGTGTGTGTGTGTGTGTGTATGTATACACACAGTGGTACCTCACCTTATGAAATTAATCTGTTCCAGAGCCTTTTTCTTAACCTGGATTTTTCGTAAATTGAACCGTATTTTATATGTAAAATGTGTGATTGTTTCCAAGGTCCCTAATACTACCCCCTAAACTCTTTAAAAATTATAAAAATATATCTTTTAAGATCTCCTTCTACTTCAATATCGTACCGATGGTAGACGGTTTTGGCCGTATTCCTTTGCGATATCACTCCAGGACGCTTCCTCTTTTCACTCGCACACATGCGCGTGTGTGTGTGTGCACGCGTGCGTGTGTTGACCATGTCTTCTTAGCATAGTTATAATTTTATAAATGTTTATGGAAGGTTCAAAGCCTGAGTCAAAAAACAGTAACTCTGTCCTCTACATGAAAAGCATTATGGGAGATGCAGCTCCATAATAGCCAATGGGAGGGAGCTGCGTCATCTCTCCTCGCCAATGGGAGGCCAGCGGAACGGGATGTTGGGAGCTACATCATCCTTCCTAGCCAATGGGAGGCCAGTAGGGCAGGATGTTGGAAGATAGTCAATGGGAAAGCAGCTCGTGCATTGTTTGAATGTTTGAATGGCGTGTTTGGCTCGTTTCGTAATGAGAACTTAATTCGTATACAGAGACAAAAATTTTTGGAAAATGTTTTTCGTAACCTGGATTTTTTGTTTGCTGGGATGATTGTAAGGTGAGGTACCACTGTATATGCACATACATACAGTAAAGTAAATAAATCGAGGTCGCATGACCCAGATAATCGCGTAACTTGGGGGGCTTCTGAGGTCTCGATTTTTTTCAACATTAATTCCATTAAAATACCATTGCATAACTCAATTTGAGTCTCCGTTTAATACATTTCCATTAAAATCTTGTCATATAAGTTGGCTGATCTTAGGCAATGCTCACTCACTCACACACATGCACAGCATTGCTATAAATACAATACAATTACACGGCTATGGCTGCATTGGAAACGGCTCTGTAATAAACAGCATTGTTTTTGTGTCAGTTAATTGAACTGCTGATCGTAAACACAGGCCAAAGTAAAGTGGACTGAAATCCATTGTGCTCTTAATCTTCTGTTTGCTGTTCCCAAGGGCTCGAAGAATACGTACACAGTCCTGAGTTTGCCTCATGAATACGGTTTCTGACCTTAACTTTCAGCAGTTCTGAATTCTAAGCCAGTGTTGCACAACTTGGATTTTTCATTCAGTCATTCATTTTCTGAACCACGTAATCCTAATTAGGATTACAGGGTGCCCATCTCACCCAACTCTGGGTGAGGCAGAGTACAATCTGGACAGCTCACAAGACCATAGCAGGGCAGAAACACACTGAGGGCTTTGCAGCTACTCTTGTCGAAAGTCAGCAATGGTTCTATTACATGAACCTCTCACCATAGACAGTGAGACACATAGCTGGCCTTTGATAACCCAGTTAGCTGCAGTTGGGGGGGGGGGGGACACAGTGACAACCTACTGACAGTGGGGCTTGAACCCCTGACCTTGGGATCAGTGATCCAGCATCTTTCCACCAAGCCACCTCTGCCCCAATTTGTTTTTTCTTCGACTTACATGTAAATCACAGACTTTTCCTAAGGCGGAGCAAATTTGCTGGTCCAATATGTATATATGGCCCAATGCAAAGCTGAAACTTAAAGGAATTGACGGAAGGGCACCACCAGGAGTGGAGCCTGCGGCTTAATTTGACGCAACATGGGAAACCTCACCCGGCCCGGACATGGAAAGGATTGACAGATTGATAGCTCTTTCTACAGCTTATATATGTATATAAGTAAAGGCAAATATATACATAAAACAGTGGCATAGTGGTTAGCATGTCCACCTTACAGCAAGTGGGTCCAGGGTTCAAGTCGGGCATGGTAAAGGTGTATCTGTATAGAGTTTGCATGTGCTTGCATGGGTTTTCTCTACTGACTCAGAGTTCCTCCGACAGTCTGAAGACATGCACATCGGGCTAATTTTCTGTTCCAAATTGCCCCAGGTGTGAATGTGTGTTGCCACTGTGATAGACTGGCTGGCTGTGGGGGTGTAACGTGCCTGTGCCCAATCAGCTTCAATAGACTCCAGCATCCCCGCAGCCATAAAAAGATTAAACATTTTGTCAACAATGTGTGTGTGTTAGTGTGTGTATGTATAATATATATACAGTATATATATAGTAATAATATATATAGATAGATAGATAGATAGATAGATAGATAGATAGATAGATAGATAGATACACACACACACACACACACACACACACACACACACACACACACACACACACACACACACACTTCTGGCAAAAACTTAACCTTATTAGGGTCATGGGGAGACTGGAGTCCATGTCAGCTGACACTGAGCATAGTCAGGATACACCCTAAATAGCCTGTCACATTATTGCCTGCACATTAGAAGTATATATAGATATATATATATATACATACACACAGACACACACACACACACACATATATTATATATATATATATATATATATATATATATATATATATATATATATATATATATATATATATATATATAAAACTGTACAACTGTAAATATGTATATTTGTGTGTGTGTTTGTGTGTGAGACAGTTTGGTGAGCTATTTATGGTGTATCCTGCCAGACCATTATACTGTTTCTTATTCATTCATTTTCTGAACCTCTTAATCCTAATTAGGGTCACAGGGAGGCTGGCACCCATCTTTGTCGACTCTTGGCGAGCGCAGAGTACACCCTGGACAGCTCGCTAGGGCATCACAGTGCAGAAACATGCTGACGGGTATGCAGCCTACTCTTGATGAAAGTCAGCAATGGTTCCATTACATGAACCTCTCACTATAGACCATGAGAGACATGGCCGGCCTTTGATAACCCAGTTAGCTGCAGTGGGGGGACAGTGACAACCTTGTGGAGCTGTACTTGGGAGGGGGGGGGGGGGGGGCAGTATCAGTCCTGCAATCGTGATGATAAACCCCCAACCCTGAAATCAGTAGTCCAGCACCCTGCAACTCAATGGCCGACTCTTTACAAATGCTATCAAAGAAGTGTCTTTATTAAGTACCATGATATTCTTTGAATTTATATACTGCTATGACATGTATTATTTGCCAAAGGCGATTTGAATGTCACTGAATAGTCTCTGAGACAGAATGGTGAAGCTGACATCCACGAAGTCTGAGGTAAAGAATTGTTTTAGTACATGTAACATGGGAACATAAGGAAAAACAATAAAATGTGATTTTTCTGGCATATTTTCAAAAAGGCGGAGCCTGTACCGGTCTGTCATGGTGAAGAGGGAACTGAGCCGCAAGGCAAAACTCTGAATTTGCCAGTCGATCTATGTTCCAACCATATTCTATGGTCACAAGTCTTGGGTAGAGACTGAAAGAACAAGATAGTGAATACAAGCGGCTGAAATGAGCTTCCTTCGCCATTGCGGGTTTTTCAAAAATATTCATATATTATTAATATTCATCAAAAAAAAAGAAGCAAATTAAGGAAAAATAGGGAAAAAGTTGAGGAAAATGCTGCAAAACAAGGCCAGTTATGCACAAAAAAACTCCCAAAAACAAAAAAACCCAAAACTCCCTAACAAAACTACTTACATTTTTATGTGAGGTGCATGTCTGTGTATATGAATTTATATTTTATTTACATCTTATGCATTATGTTTGAATGGTTAATTGTTATTATAAGCATTTATAGCATTGAATATGTATTTATTGATATTATATACACATATACATGTACGTATACGTCAGTCAGAGGGGGTCGATCCTACTTTGCGGAAATCGAGGGTCGCGACTGGGGGTCTTGGTCCCCATTAACCGCGAAAAGTGGGGGTTCACTGTATATATCTATATCTATCTATCTATATATCCATCTATATATATATATATATATATATATATATATATATATATATATATATATATATATATATATATATATATATTATAGATTGTTTAATAAAACAGAAATTATTAAGACTCTCCAGGTATCTTCCTGGTTTCTGGATAACTGTCTTTCAGCACAGCAGCCTTTCACCAGGGGAAATAATGACACGTGTTTCAGGGTGTAATGAATCTGAGGAAATGATGCTCAGCACTAATTACAGCGACACAATTCACTTTAGTGAGAAGGGAAGTCATCGTGGCTGTTTTAATTTTTCCATTGTTTTGCTTTCTTGTGCAGCTTTGCCACCTACACCCCAAACCAGTGCTCTCGCTTTTTTTTTTTAAAGGTCAGGAGAGATGACAAGGTCAGGGACAGGAGAATGGAAATTTTGAAGAAAAAGAAAAAAAAAAAAAGTTGACATTTGTTCCCTGCAGACTTCTTTCCCTCTCAACCTTTTTTTCTGACTCAGACCAAAATGTTGATCTATCGATACCTTCAATAAATTTAATCAAGGCTTCATTAAAGGGCAGGCACCATGACAGTACATTCATAGACAACCATTAAAGCCCTGCTGAAGCAGCGTCTTGGCAGACCGAGCACCAGTGCTGACTCAAATGAAGGAGAGAGAGAGAGAGAGAGAGAGAGAGAGAGAGAGAGAGAGAGAGAGCGAGAGAGAGTATTATTTACCTTAATGGCTACATTTTTTTGTTGTCAATGCACAGCTGCTGTTGTTTCAGAATCAGTCAGCATGCCAAGTGCAGTGATTTCTGCTTATAAGGTTCAGACCTGGATTAGATAAATGACAGAGAGCCAACAATGACTTCAGTAAGTGTGTGTGAAGTCAAGCGCTGTGTTTGCGGGAAGTGATGAACAGCTGTGGTTCTGTAGCTGAAGCCATGCAACATTGTAGGTCAAAAAAAAATCACCACAGTAAATAAACACTTGGCCTGATACACCGCCTGTACTGAAAAGCACAAAACCAGGAATAACTTCTGTTCTTTTTATCAAACAGACAGAGAGACTCATCAAAAGAAAGACAGACAGACAGACAGACAGACAGAGAGACAGACAGACAGACGGACGGATACGTTAACTATACAGAATATGTAGAGTAGGCCAGCAATAAAGACAGGAAGACAGACAGATCTATGGATTACATCAAATAAATAAAAAGACGGACAGATAGACGCAGAAAAATAGCTAGATCGAATAAATGAGACGTCAACCAGACAGACAGGTAGATATAAACTAGACAGCCAGTCAGAAAGTCAGACAGTCAGAAAAGTATATAGTTAGACATCAAGACAGATGGGCAGTGGTGGCCTAGTGAGTGGTAACGGGCACTGGATCGTTGATCCTAAGGTTCGGGGTTCGAGTCCCACTCTCCAGGAGGTTGTCACTGTGCCCCCAGTGCAGCTAACTGGGTTATCAAAGGCCGGCCATGTCTCTCACTGTCTATGGTGAGAAGTTCATGTAAAACAACCATTGCTGACTTTCGTAAAGAGGAGCTGCATAGCCGTCAGCGTGTTTCTGTCCCTTGCTCAAGGGTTGCGTCAGGAAGGGCGTCTGATGTAAAAATTCTGTGCGAAATCAAACAAGCGAATCAGATGATTCGCTGTGGCAACCCCTGAAAGAAAGGGAAAAAGCCAAAAGGAAACTACTAGGCATCAAGATAGATCAGTCCCACGGGCAGACAGACAGACAGACAGACAGACAGACAGAGGTATGCAGTTGGACAGTTGGAAGGGAAGACAAACAGACAAATCAGATTAAACAGACAGATAGATATACAGTGATCCCTCGCTACGCCGTGCTTCAGTTTCTGCGGCTTCAGTGCATTACAGGTTTGTCAAAAACATTTATCGAAAAATAAAAAAATTAAAAAATAAGGAAATTAAAGAAAAATAGGGGAAACATTAAGGAAAATGCCACAAAACAAGGCCAATTATGCCAAAACCCCAAACAAAAACAAAAAACAACCCATAAAACTAATTACATTTTTATGTGAGGTGCGCGTCTGTATGTGTTTATTTATGTTTTATTTACATCTTGTGCATTATTTTTGAATGTTTAATTGTTATAATAATCATTTATATCATTGAATATGTATTTATTGATATTATATACACATATACATTCTGTGTTGTTTCTTGAGAGGTTGTTTACTGCACTTCACATCGTTTGCTAATGCGAAAAATCACTACACTATATCACGACAATGAGAGCGCCGCTGCCATCTACTGGAGTGGCGGTGCAATTACACTTAATTCTCATACACTATTCCAGAAATGCATGTTCCCCAGGGTCATACGTGCTACCCCGATATATATATATATATATATATATATATATATATATATATATATATATATATCGAGGGACGTATGTGGTCTAGTGGTATAGGGCACTGGATCACTGATCCTAGGGTTGGGGGTTCAAGTCCCACTCTCCACAAGGCTGTCACTGTCCCCCAGTGCAGCTAACAGGTTTATCAAAGGCCGGCCATGTCTCCACTGTCTATGGTGAGAGGTTCATGTAAAAGAACCATTGCTGACTTTCGTCAAGAGTAGCTGCAAAGTTGTCAGCGTGTTTCTGTCCCTTGCTAAAAGGGGTGTGTCAGGAAGGGTATCCGACGTAAAAACCTACGCCAAATCAAAATGTGCGAATCATTCGCTGTGGCCACCCCTGAGAAAGGGAAAAGGCCAAAAGGAAATCTCTATCTCTCTCTCATACATGCACGTATACGTCAGTCAAGAGGGGGTCGATCTTACTTTGCGGAAATCGGCGGTTGCGGGGGTATCTCGGTCCCCATTAACTGTAAAACATGATCCCTGTATGTGAACAGATATGCGGATATATAATTCGATTGATAGACAGATCAGACAAACAGACAGATCAAAAAGATGCAAAGCCAGAAAGCCAGACAGGAAGGTATTTAGATAGACATCTGGACAGACAGGAAGACAGAAAAAGAATTTTCACAGTTAGAACAACACACTCAGACAGACAGACAGTTGAACAGATAAACGTTTATATATTTTCTGTTCTATGGAGGGATTATGATTAAAAAGGAAGTAAGAAGCAGTAAGAAACAGAGGAAGGAACTCATTTGATTAAACTTCTTATTTCATATTTTTCACAGGGACTTTCCAGGTTGGTCATTGAAAAAGCGGATGATGTCAGTGTTTAGATTATCTACATGGTATTCACCACAGTGTTGTAGCACATTCTGATGTTGTGCCTAAGACGCAGCCTTTTTATAATATTTAAATACTTAAGTGGGTGTACCTCGGCTCCTCAGCTGATCACATCGCAGGTGATGTGTATCACTTCCCCACTCTTTCCTGTGTGCAGAATGCTCACCCAGCTGAAAAGTATTTATCAACTCAAACCCCAGGTGATATCTCACAGTAGTCAGCCACAAGTGCGTAAATGAGATCTCTGATCGCAGAAGCTATTGTTTGACCTTATTGTGAGATGACTAGTTAATGTCAAAGTCTTCCCATCAAAATAAGTGAACATTAGGATAAGCCAATAAGCTTTAATTAATTTTACATCTGATCTATCCATCAGATATAAGTTAAATAATCTAGGGTCACATGTTAGAGATACTAAATATACAGCAGTTGCTGAGGCTTAATTATTTATTTATTTATTTACTTATTGATTTTGGGGGGGGGGGGGGGTGGCCCTAATAAATGACGTCACAAGCCGTAGCGGTTAAGTGGTCATTTTTGCATTACTGACTGGAGACATGTGACATTGTATTTCAGAACTACAGTTGTTTTCAGAAGTTTACACACAAGTACAGGGATCCTTCACTTTCCGCGGTTAATGGGGACTGAGACCCCCACCACCGTGACCGCCAATTGCTGCAAAGTAGGATTGACACCCCTGGCTGACGTATACGTACATGTATATATATATATATGTATATAATATTAATAAATACATATTCAACGCTATAAATGCTTATAACCACAATTAAATATTCGAAAAATAATGCATAAGATGTAAATAAAATATAAATACACACACATACAGACACGTGCACACACACACACACACACACACACACACACACACACACACACACACACACACACACACACACACTCTCAGATACGCACCTCACAGAAAAATATCAATGGTTTTGTTGGGTTGTTTTTTTTGTTTTGTTTTGTTTTTTTTTTGCATAATTGGACTTGTTTTGCAGCATTTTGCTTCACGTTTCACCTATTTTTCCTTAATTTCCTTATTTTATTTTTTGATGAATATTTTTGAAAAACCTGCGATGCAATGAAGCCGCAGAAACTGAAGCACAAAGTAGCGAGGCATCACTGTACATGAATGTCATGGCAGTATTGGTCCTTTAATTATTTGAACAAACTGCTCTTCAAAATGATTGCACATCTCTTGTTTTATAGTTAAAAAGAAGAAGAAGAAGCATTTGATGCACCAGCTGTAATTTATTTTGAGCTGAAATCTACACACGGTTAAAATTACACATACAAAGTTCTGAACGCCCGGTTAAAATATCCCTTAGTATCTTTCACCCTGCTTGGCCCAGTGGCATGGCGAGTATCACGTCCGCCTCACATTTACGCTCAGTAACTTACAAACACGAGTTTCAACTGATGGGCTTGTAATCTGCAGTAGTTTAAAAGTGTCTCAAGGAGACATTCCTTCCTCTTCTTTTCCTTTCGGCTTTCTCCCTTTTTCAGGGGTCGCCACAGCGAATCATCTGATTCGCAGGTTTGATTAGTCGTAGGTTTTTATGTCGGATACCCTTCCTGACACAGCCTTTTAGCAAGGGGCAGAAACACACTGACGGCTATGCAGCTACTCTTGACGAAAGTCAGCAATGGTTCTTTTACATGAACCTCTCACCATAGACAGTGAGAGACATGGCCGGCCTTTGATAAACCAGTTAGCTGCATTGGGAGGAGAGTGACAACCTTGTGGAGAGTGGGATTCGAACCCCCAACCCTCGGATCAGCGATCCAGCACCCTTTACCACCAGGCCACTTGACTTGCGCAAAATCTTGCTGAGATTTGCACTGATTTGCTTGGACATTCCCACTGAACTATGTGTTAATCAATCCAAAGACAGCTGTCAGACAAACCTGTTGTATTTTGGGACAGACAAGCTAACGGTTCTCGTAAGTAATCATCACATAACATCACAAGTTGACATAATCAAGATAAAAGACACGGTGGAGGTTCCAGTTCCACTGAATTAGTAATGTAATGGTTGTATATTTATTGAACCTGTACGCATAATTCCAGAAAACCTAAAGTCAATTAAAAATTGTTCACCAATTTTTTTGAAAGCCCAGATTCGCCATGACATTCTCGTCCATGTATGTAAACTTTGGACTACAACTGGACCAGAGCAAGACTTGCGCTTTCTAGCAAGATGAAAATCAATAAAAGTGTTAATTGTTATTACTTCCTCTAGAAGAACGCAAGATGCCAGCCTATTTCCAGTTGCATTTAAAACTTAAATCTGATGTTCTTGCAGAAACCTGAAAAGATATGCAACAAATCAAGTAAATGGGTCAATATAGTCCCCCCCTTCCTCCTTTTGACTCAGTCTAAATTTTCAGGCTGTCAAACTACGCAAAAAATCAAGGCGCCTGCTAAAACCTTTGCTCTTGAACCCAGAATTTGGCTTGAAATAAATCCTGCAGCCCTTCCCAGGCCGAAGATCAATTGTATTTCCCATGGGCACCACTGTGATTGGGTTCAGCAAGCAATGTTTCTCCTGAGACTATAAAATATTCATTGGCGAAGCTTCCCCCAGCTGCCTGTTGATGCCACATCGAAGCTACGTGATTACTCAAAAGGCCTGAAATTTTCACTTAATCAGCTCTCCTTAGGATATAACAGTGAACGCCAAAGTACCATAAACTTGTCACTTGTGTGACTAACACAACACTATTCCAGATCATACCAAGAAAAGTCATGAAGAGTGTGAAATGACAAGTATACACCCTAGCAGAATGACTGACAGACAGACAGCCAGATAGCCAGAAATTCAGACGGGGAAACTGACAAAAAGTATTTGAACTATTGAGAGTCCATTCATCTACTTGATTCATTGCTCACCGTCTGTCCAACCGTTCTTTTATCAGACTCAAACAGACAAAGATACATACAAAGACAGAGTGACATACAAACAAGACAGACAGACAGATGAATTGATGAACCGACATACTGAGACAAATACAGCTGGAACAGATTTAGATAGTTAGCGAGATAGAATGAAGCTAGACACACCAACAGAATGCTAGACAAACAGACAGACAGAACGATGGAGAGACTAACAGAATTCTAGACATACAAACCTACAAAATGTCAGACAGCCCGAAAAAATAGAATGCTAGACAGACCACCAAAAAGCAAGACAGACAAACAGAAGTGTGGACAGATGGAGAGATCAATAGAATGCTTGACAGACCAATGGACGTAGACACAGTTGGTTATACCAAGAGAATGCTAGACAGAAAAACTAACATAATGCTGGACAGACAGACAGACAGACCAACATAATGCTTGACAGAAGGGCAAACAGATGAACAGATCAATAGAATGTTAGACAGACAAGCCAGCAGGATTAGACAGACACACAGACAGACCGACCAAGAGAATGCTGGACAGACAGATGGACAGACAGTCTGTGCAGCCAAACCAACAGAATGTTAGACACACAGACAGACAGACTGACAGAATGCTGGATAGACAGACCAACAGAATTCTAGAGAGATGGACAGACATATGAACAAGTCAATAAAAGGCTACAGACAAATCTACAGAATGTTAGACAGACAGACAGACAGACCGAGAGAATGCTGGATAGACAGACCAACAGAATGCTAGACAGATAGACAGACAAATGGACAGATCAACAAAAGGCTACAGATAAATCTACAGAATGTTAGACAGACAGACCAAGAGAATGCTGGACAGACAGACCAACAGAATGCTAGACAGATGGACAGACAGACCGAGAGAATGCTGTATAGACAGACCAACAGGATGCTAGATAGATGGACAGACATATGGACAGATCAACAAAAGGCTACAGACAAATTTACAGATTGTTAGACACACAGACAGACAGACCAACAGAATGCTGGATAGACAGACCAACAGAATGCTAGACAGATGGACAGACATATGGACAGATCAACAAAAGACTACGGACAAATCTACAGAATGTTAGACAGACAGACAGACAGACCAACAGAATGTGAGACAGACAGACAGACACCCCAGCAGAATGCTAAACAGACAGACGGACCAATGGGATTCTAGACAGGTAAAAGCAAGCTTGACCTTTCCACCATCAAACTGCTACGATCTTTCTGCCACTGTCACGTAACAAAAACAACAACAACCGCAACAAGGACCACCACAAAATCTTCAAATCAGAGCTGTGTGTGATTGCGAACCACATACATACATACTCATCTTCTCTAAATGAAACGCATTACTCCCTAAAACACACATGGGTTAATTTACCATGAAAGACCTCAACGTCTGCTTTTCATCTACAAGATAGAATGCGTCTGGGCCAGCCCCACACAAACATTTCGAAGATCAACACACTTTATTTTACACTGTTCGCATGTTTGATAAGCGGACACCAGCATGCAATTGACAGTGCATTCAAATCTCTCCAGCAACTTCAACTCTGCAATTACATAATGTGCAAAAAGGAATCACCCCCATTAAATAAGCACTGCTTTATTTATACGGCTAAAAAACACATAGTATTAAATATATACAAGTATGAGCAACATATTATACAGCAGTATGTCTGCACAATATTACGCCTCTTGTAACCCACCATATGATATTCCAAAAAGATAGCAACTCTTTGTGATATCCATAGCCTGATTATAAAAACTGGAAAGGATGCACAACTGTCATCAGCACATGGCTTACAGCTGCATCTTCAACACACTGACACACACACACACACACACACACACACACACACACACACACACACACACACACACACATCACAGAAAGCACGGCCACTTCCTTTGTTAGCTGCACAACGCTGCAAACATACAGGTAGACAGGTAGACATACAGACGTGTGTGGTTACCTTAGAAAGTTACACATGCACGCCGGTTAAAGTGCCTTCTGAGAAAACTGAGACATTCCACATGTGAGTGACAAAAAAAAGTCCAGGTCCCCCCAAAAGTCCCCCTAAATCAAGTCGAGCAGCAAAGTTCACTCCAAAGTGCCTACAGAGAGTGATGACAAGCCTGCTGGTGTCACAGTGTTGTGTGTGTGTGCATCTATGTGGTGGAGAGGAAGGCAAGTTGGCCCCAGAAGGTTAAAAGCAGCTCGGGTGAATCATGACTTCCCACATTTGTAGGTCAGAAAGCGGCATGACTCATACACCAGTCTTACATGGTAGCAGACAGAACATGTGACGCACACACACATACACACATCAGTACAGCTATCTTACGAACACAAATATATGGTGCATTATATTACTCAGTTGCACGAAAAGAAATACAGCACTATCCCGAGCTCAAATTACATTGTACAGTTTCACACCTTCTCTCTGTCGACAAGGGTTTCCTCAGAATTCTGCAGTTTCGTCCCACTATTTAAATTCATATCAGTAGGCAAAATGAGGACAATAAAATTGCAGAAAAAGATTTAAACGTGTGTTAATAATACAGTACAGAGGAATGGACGACCCTTCTACAGTGTCTAGGGTGTAGTCCTGCATGTCTATCACAATAGTTTAAGGATCAAGTCCCAATGTTACCAGGATAAAACAAGCCCCAGTATTCCTAAACACAAGCCCCAGTATTCCCTGGATCAAGCCCCACTTTCATTCATCCATTTATTTTCTGAACCACTTAATCCCAATTAGGGTCACAGGGAGGCCGGCACCCATCTCAGCCAACTTTGAGGTACACAGCTCGCCAGGCCATTGCAGGGTTAACACTTACACAACCATTTATACTTACATCTAGGGTTGATTTAGAACAGCCAATGAACCTACTGTACATCTTTTTGGACTGTGGGAGGAAACCGGAGTACCCAGAGGAAACCCATGCAAGCACGGGGAGAACATGCAAACTCCACACAGAAACACCCGAGCAGGGAATTGAACCCAGAACCTTCTTGCTGTGATGCAGACGTGCTGATCACTACACCACCATGCCACCAAGCCCCAAGTCTCCCAGGCTTAATTCCAAGTATTTCCATACACAAGTCCCAGTATTCCCAGTACCAAACCCCAGTATCCCCAGTACCAAGCCCCAGTATCATGCCCCAGTATCAAGCCCAGTATTTCCAGGATCATGCCCAGTGCTTCCTGAATAAGCAAATGAATGCAGAAGTTTGGATTTGAGCCAGAAGTAGAATGTCATGGAATCCACTCTCAACTTCCAAAGAACCCTTGCGCAAGACCCTTCTTTCAGAACTTTTCATATTTTAACCTTTTATTTGTTTTAATTCTAACTAAGTGCTTGGTGAAAATTGCAGTACATTAGGAGGCTATCCTGGGAAACAATAGGTAAGATGCAGGAAACCATCACATGCATACACATATTCACACCTAGAGGCTTTTTTTTGGAATAGCCAGTCCCCATCTTGGAATGCTGTTCGTAGCTATGGAGTAAAACCAAGAGCCTGGAGGATGCAACGAGACCAGAGAAGGCTGGGATGGTGAAGAGCCATAAAAATTATTAACAATTGCTCATTCAATTTTTGGAAAGGGAGGGGAACTGATCCCAGAACATCAAAGTGCTCTACTGAAGTCAGCAAAATTTTCACTAAAACATTGGCGAGTGCTTTTCTCTGGGAGGATTAATGGCTATTTGGAGGAATTTCAAGTGTATTTCCAGGTACTGACAATCACTATGAGATCACGTCAGAATTTTTGCTTCCATCAAGATAAATTGTGGTGGCAAAATACTTTAATATCGAGTAAACTGAGCCAACCAGGGAATATGAACCGGGGAATATGAACTGGGGAATATGAACCGGGGAGTATGAACCAGGGAATATGAACTAGTGAATATGAAACGGGAATATGAACCGGTGAATATTAACCAGTGGATATGAACCGGGGAATATGGAATATGAACCAGGGAATATGAACCAGTGAATATGAACCGGGGAATATGAACCAGTGAATATGAACCAGTGAATACGAACCGGGGAATATGAACCAGTGAATATGAAACAGTGAATATGAACCGGGGAATATGAACCAGGGAATATGAACTAGTGAATATGAAACGGGAATATGAACCGGTGAATATTAACCAGTGGATATGAACCGGGGAATATGGAATATGAACCAGGGAATATGAACCAGTGAATATGAACCGGGGAATATGAACTGGGGAATATGAACCAGTGAATATGAACCAGTGAATATGAACCGGGGAATATGAACCGGGGAATATGAACCAGTGAATATGAACCGGGGAAC
>CM045731.1:21495000-21522500 GCA_024760905.1 Plotosus lineatus
TAGTGGTGGTTAGGGTGCTGTGCTCATGATCAGGAGGATGTGTGTTCAAATCCCAGTTAGACCCCCACTGTGCTAAGACCCCTGGGCAAGATCTCAACCACAAGTGTGCCTCTGTTCACCCAGCAGTATAAATGGGTGCCAATAAAAAAATATACTGGGAAGGTAACCTGCGATGGACTAGCGTCCCATCCAGGAGGAGTTCAACTCCTGGTTGCTTCACGCTATGGAAACCGGGGATAAACGCCGGCCTGATGCGCCACTATGGCTCGGGTGTAAAAAGCCCAAAGGACTTCACCTTACTTACCACCGCCCATGACAGAAATGTGACGCGCTCCACCGAAAATAGGCACTTGTCGCAAGTGACGCATGGCGCTTGTGAGACAGCGCAGTTTATCCAAACGTTCGATATTTCAAGTGAGCAAGTGATGGTTGAACACTAAACAAGTATTCATGCTCACTTGAGATATCAGAAGTACGGATAATCCGCGCTATGTCTCACAAGCGCCATGCGTCACTTGCGACAAGCGCCTACTTTCGGTGGAACGCCTCAAGACTCATAGACTTTGCAAATCTAGTGCTAAGATTCAGTGTAGCGTCAGGACACCGGTTACGATTTTATGACCAGAGGGATTAATGATTAAAAAGGGTGTGGGTTCAAATCCCAGAATGATTGGCTGGTTACTGATTTATTAGCATTCCTTACGCTAAACCGCTTAGCTCTCTGCTAGAAGTGGATTGGTGCCCATGCCAGAACCACACCCTAATAATCGCTCACTTATAAACTGTACACATCGTCTGGAATGTGGTATTTGTCGAGGACTAGTTGCACCTCCATTTAATCCTTTGAATCCTTCTGGAAATGGTGATGAGTCAAATAATCAAAGTTTTTTTTTTTTTTTATAGCCGTAAAGCCAGCACTAGTGATGTAGCGTCTAGTTCTTTTGTTTGAAAAATCGTGTTTATTATGTCTAAAGATCAACATTATCTGATACTCAGACTTCGGCTTTAGCTTCTAAATCCTTACTGTAGCTGATTCAACCACAAGGACGCCGTGAAAAGCGGTTTCATTCTATTACTCTCACTCATTCATTTGCCAAACTGCTAAATCCTATTTTGGGAAGCAGGAGCCTAACGCTGGTTGAAGGCGGGTGCATCCTAAACAGCTCGCCAGAGCATGACAGAGCCAACCCAAATACAACCATTCACAGTCATATCCAGCCAATTGGACCGATGTGATTGTCTTTGTCTTTACTCCAGGAACCGGAGTGTACAGAAGAAAACCACGCAAGCACAGCGAGAACATGCAAACTCCACACGAAAAGGCCTGATCCTGGACCATTCAGAGCATTGCGAAAATCTCATACTGGGTTTACACTGGGGCCACGATGTACACAATCTCAATGATTAAAAATTATTACAGTTCCACCAAGTTCTATCAAGATCATTACAATTCCACAAAGTTCTCTTGAGATCATCACGATTCTACCAAGTTCCTCCAAAATCATCTCGATTCCACCAAGTTCATCTCGATTCCATCAAGTTCTCTCAAGATCATCTTGATTCCACCAAGTTCCACCAAGATCATCTCGATTCCATCAAGTTCTCTCAAGATCATCTTGATTCCACCAAGTTCCACCAAGATCATCTCGATTCCACCAAGTTCTCTCAAGATCATCACAATGCGATCAAGTTCTCTCCAGATCATTATGACTCCCCCCCAAGTCCTCTACAGATTATCACAACTCCAAAAAGTTTCCTCATTATCATCATAATTCCACCAAGTTCTCTCATGATCATCACGATTCCATCGGCTTTACTCCTACGATCCCCCATGCTTGTCATGAGTCTCTGAAATCATGAAGATCATGACCCCAGCATAACGAAGTGTAACAAACACTCAATCTGAGGGTAAAAAAAAAAACTCGTTCGTGGAGGCAATTAATTATGAATTGAGTCATACGGACGACGCAGAAATACGAATAAGACCATCACAAAGTACCTACTATGAAAATGTATGGAGTGGAATATAATGATCTTGAGATGACCACCTCACAGCAAGAGGTTCCTGGGTTTGAGTCTCATGCTCAGGAAGGGTGTTTCAGTGTGGCGTACGATCGATGCAGCGAAAATGTGCTGAGGAGAAAAACATTTGGGTTGCAGTTACAGTATTAATTTTGCTCACTGTAACGTGATGTCTTAACTTGAGCGTTGAACCTTCACTCCTAAATAAACTTCATTGAAAGCTTATTTTGGACAGTTAAAGCTTTTGTAAACCACAAAGCTTAAACTAACATGAACGCAGCATGTTATGACAGAGGTCTGAGTTGGCTGACAATGCCCTGCCTTCCGTAGAAGCACTAAAACGTGCCAACAGACCCTTCACACCCAGTACAGGATGGATCACGAGTCAGATCGCTAATGTAAACCTGTCCCTGGCTGTGTTTGTTTGTTTTTTGCTTTTTTTTGCTACATTCGGAATACCTGACATAAAATCAATGTATTATTTAGACAATAAAGCTCTGTGACAGACTTTACCTTCTTACATACTGGATTACCCCCAGCGCAGCTAACTGGGTTATCAAAGGCCGGCCATGTCTTTCACTGTCTATGGTGAGAGTAAAGGGTAAAGTCCGTTGGGCTTTTTACACCCGCGCCATAGTGGCTCATCCCCGGTTTCTGTAGCGTGAAGCGACCAGAAGTTCAACTCCTCCTGGATGGGACGCTAGTCCATCAGAGGTTACCTTCCCGGTATATTTTTACTGTTACCCATTTATACTGCTGGGTGAACAGAGGCACACTTGTGGTTAAGACCTTGCCCAGGGATCTGAGCACAGTGGGGGTCTCAGTGGGATTTGAACCCACAACATCGCTCCCCATGATCATGAACACAGCACCCTAACCACTACGCCACCGGCCCCACTCGTCTATGCTGAGAGGTTCATATAAAAGAACCATTGCTGACAAAGTCGGCTGAGTTGGGCTCCATTGTACACATGATTGTAGTAGTATTAAGCGGTTTGGCGAACAAATTAATGAATGAATAAAATGACTACAGAAAAAACTTCTCTTTTTGAAAAAGAATGGACATTATTATATATTTTGAAGTGTACAGTGGCATGTTAGGACAATACCATTTAAGGTACTAATCTATACGCTCAGGGCATCTGGTCAGAATGCCCCCCCGGACGCCTCCATGGTGTGGTGTTTCGGGCATGTCCAACCGGGAAGAGACCCCGGGGTCGACCTAGAACACGCTGGAGGGACTATGTTTCTCGGCTTGTCTGGGACCACCTCGGTATCCCCCCGGGAGAGTTGGAGGAAGTGGCTCGGGAGAGGGACGTCTGGACCTCTTTGCTTAGGTTGCTGCCCCCGCGACCCGACCCTGGGCTAAGCGGAAGATGATGATGATGATGATGATGATGAATCTATACGCTCACTCGATCACTCATTTTGCTAAACCATTTAATCCTAACTGGGTTATGGAAAGGCTGGTCCCAATTTCAGCTAAAACTAGGCAAAGGTTGGGTGCACCTTGGTCAGCTCAACAGACCATCGCAGGGTCAGTACACTCAACCATTCACACTTACACTCACACTTAGGGTCAATTTCAACATGTGTACACCTTCGGACTGTGGGAGGAAACTGTAATACCCGGAGAAAACCCACACAAACACAGAGAGAACAAACCCAGGACTGGAAACCATGATCCTCTTGCAGTGAGGTGGACCGTCACCGTGCTGGCCTTTTTGCGTACAGTTTCGAACAAACAGATGAAGAATACATTTTAAGGAGCGGGTAGTAATCCATGCCTGAGCACAGAGAAGCTGTTTACCAGACAACACCAATATAAAATTCCCAGATGAGCGCACCCATTCAAACTGGCGCTCATAAAACATCAGGCCATGACGTAAAACACGTAACGAAAATGACTCGGATTGTATAAGCTGACAGAGCACAATAATTGGCTGGTGTTACTGTGATTGACAAGTATACCACTCCTCCCTATCTGACAGTACAGACAAATTTCCTCTGAAGCTTCCTCCTCGTGAATCATCGGGATTCAATCTCGGGATGATAAATGCTCTCCATGATGTCATTTCCCTTTCTCTTTTCTTCTACACCTGCCCCCAGGTATCACTGTGTGTTCAGGTTGGGATGCCTAATTTACACAACAAAATCCCTACAGATACAATCAGACACCTTCCAAACACATGTCAGAATTCCCACTGTCCTGACTTTCCCACAGACATTCACTCATCTATCACCTTCAACATAACTCGCGGCTGTCTGATGGAATTCATACAAAATTACTAAAGGACTCAAAACCTGTTTGTAATTCATCACGAATCGCCAAGATCGCAATAAAGGTCACATCAAAGGTCACAATAAAGGGGCAGAATCTCTAACATATATGCAACCTTTTCCCCAACCAGACTCTAAATTATGATATTCTAGAAATATACGGAACATACCCAAACCCATACACTTAATTTTTTTTTTTTTGTGTGTGTGTGTGTGTGTGTGTGTGTGTGTGTGTAATATGAGTGAACACCATCACCAATTAAAAGGTTAGAATTTCAACCTGCGCAACCGAGAAACACTGTGGGTTTGGGGTTTATCATGCACATATATGCACACACACACACACACACACACACACACACACACACACATATATATATATATATATATATATATATATATATATATGAGAGTTCTGGGTATGAGTTTGTGAATATGAGTCATAACATGAGAAGGAAACACTCTCTGCAAAATACACACAATACACTTACATATTCACAAATATGTATCTGTGTGTAAATATATATATATATATATATATATATATATATATATATATATATATATATATATATATATATATATATAGATAGATACAGTGGAATTATTTAGATAAGAGTAACCTTAACGAGTACCTCGGTCATGTAGGAGGTCTCAGCCCACGACCAGCTTTGTTATGGTGAGAGTGTTCTGTGGGGGATGTCTGGGACGAAAGTGATGGGGATGGCCTTATTTCTATATCTGGGTTATGCAAATGTGAGACCCAGTTCATGTTCAGCTGGTATATTTTTTTATGGAAGGTGAGAATCACACACACACACACACACACACACACACACACACACACACACACACACACACACACAAGCACACAGACAGATACACACATACACGCACACGCTACACACACACACACCCACACACACACACATACACACACACGTCCACACACAGAAAAATACACACGAGCACACACAAAACACACTGCCCAACATTTACACAGACTTGCTGTAGTGGAGTCAAATCTGTAGACTATTTGTTTACGATTAGATCATCCCGAACGAGTATCTCCGTGGTATTAGTTACAGCTGAATGAGTACAGTTGACTCAAAACAACAAAAGGCAATATTGGGTGTCAGCTTTAAAACCATAGCCAGTGTATTGCAGCACGTTGCTTCTCTCCGATGGTTCTTTTACATTCTTCTCACCACAGACACCGAGAAACATGGCTGGTCTTTGATAACCCATTTACAGGGAAGCAGTGACAACTCAGTGATAGTGGGGCTTGAACCCCTGACCTGCGGAGATCATAGAGCGACCTCTGCCCCTTCAAGATTTTCATTCAAAAGTAAAGCAGACCTTACATAGGGGCGGGAGTTCTGAACCACGATGGAGCACGACGTCAACTGATACTAACCATTATAGACGGTCACAATTTTCTCCCTTTTCTCTTTCTCCTTGCATCCAATTCCCACCCATCAGGTATTGCCGTCCCTATCACATGACCGCTAGTTTCCAGGGAGGGGGGAAAGCATGTACACACCCCCCTCCATAACATGCAACGCTAGCCACCTGCCTCTTCGCGTATGAACACACTTGGAGGGAAACCGTTATCCGCTATCTCGTATGAATGAGCTCAGAGACACCCATGATTGGTTGGTGATCGCTGTTAACGACAGGGAAGTGAGCGTACGATGTCCTTCATGCGATGACAGGTCAGCCAGTACAACCACTTTAAAAAAACCTATTCAAACTGTGCTTTCACATATTGCTCACTATCATTTTTACATACCCCATCATCTGAAACAACACTGAACTGCCCCATGTGATGCTGCTTTGCCACACCGCCATCATATTTTGGCTGCCAGGGAAAACTGCCTTGCTTTTTTTATTGGTAGATACCTAATGCCCCCCCCCTAAACCACCTGATCCTTTATTACGGTCTTTGGGAGATTAAAATCCATCCCTGGGCCAAGGTGTGGTACATCCTGGACAGCCTGCCTGACCATCACAGGGCCAAGTCACACAAACACCCACCTTCACATTCACACTTACACTAGGGGCAATTTGGAACATCCAATTAGCCTAAAGTGCATGTACTGAGGGAGGAAACCGGAGTACCCGGAGGTAACCTATACAAGCACGGTAAGGACTTCCAAAGCCTACACAGAAACACCTCAGATGCGAATTAGTTATTTTGAGACGACAGCTGAACTGAATCAGAACCTGACACTTTTGATGACTCAACGTTTCAGAAAAAAACCGATATGCTATTAATTTATTAAATTAATCACCCCTGAGACTGAGAGAGAGAGAGAGAGAGAGAGACAGAGAGAGAGAGAGACAGAGCAGCGCGAGCTAAGCTAACCGCTAGTCACTGCTTACATGAGTAATGGTGTTTTCACTCTGAAATTCTGGGGCATTTCTTCTACTCACTTCAGTGCTGAAACAAACCACTTCCTGGCAAACCTACCCGTTTTTAATGCTCGCTAAATAAGCTGCGCGCTATAAAGCTAAGTTTTGATGCTAGTCAGGGACGTGCAAAAACAAATACATGAAAATAAATAAAAGTTGAAGTGTATCTTGATATGAAAATAAAATACTACAAATGTAAAATGGATACAATCAAATGCTAAATTAATAAATGTAATATTTCATAAAGAGGGTATGACATAAGAACTCACTTGTTTAGTGTTTGCTAATGCTAATGCTAGCTGACCTGCCATGAAATGTGCTGAGTCACTCCGATACTGTCTTTTCCTTATTATTGTCGAATGGTTTCGCCTGAAGGAATAGATTAAGGCTTCAGCTAATATTTTAGCATTACTGGGTCACTTTCACTCACTTGACAAACTGCTTAATACTATAAGGGTAGCTGGGAGGTTGGAGTCTATCTCAGCCAACACTGCGTGAATGCGAGGTACACCGTGAACCAGCTCATCAGACCACTACTGGGACAACAAACATATACACAAAACCTTTCAAATTCACATATACAGGAATCCCTCAGTTTAAGATAAGATAAGATAATACTTTATTATCCCGGAGGAAATTGTGGTTAGGTCGTATTATGACGACGTGTGTCGCCGACGAGCAGCGCCACCTAGGTTGTTCAAGGAGTCGTTACAAACAGAAACGAAGGCTCAAATCAACAACTCACAAACTGCTGTAAAATAAATACTTAAAAATTCCATGTTTAAAGGACCTTTACACAAACCCAGTAAACAATATAATAATAATAAAAGTAATAAACATAAAATAATAATAATAATAATAATAATAATAATACAATAAATTAATTTTTTCCATGGTTAATGGGAACCGAGACCCCCCACGACCACCGATTTCCACAAAGTATGACTGACCCTCCTGACTGACATATACATGCATGTATATGTGTATATAATATCAATAAATACATATTCAATGCTATAAATGCTTATAATAACAATTAAACATTCAAAAATAATGCATAAGATTTAAATAAAATATAAATACCCACACACATACAGACGCGCGCGTACGCACTCAGATGCGCACCTCACATAAAAATATAAGTAGTTTTGTTGGGTTGGTTTTTTTTGTTTGTTTTTGTTTGTTTGTTTGTTTTTTGCATAATTGGCCTCCTATTTTTACTTAATTTTCTTATTTTTTTTATCCTTCGATGAATATTTTTGAAACACCCGCGATGTACTGAAGCCGCAGAAACTGAAGCACGAAGTAGCGAGGGATCACTGTGCACTGTGGGTAATTTGGAACAGCCAATAAGCCTAATGTACATGTTTTTGGACAGTGGGAGGAAACCACAGTGCCTGAAGAAAACCCATGCAATCACAGGGAGAACATGCAAGCTCCACAGAGAAATGTTCGTACTAAGGACCTTCTTGCTGTGTGGAGGACACGCTAACTATCCCATCGTGCTGCATTGCATTTTAGCATTAGCATTGCGAAAGATACAACCTCAGAATTGCTGTGATAAATCAGGGAAAGCAAATATAATGCTTCTCTCTCACTTGGTCTGTATGTGTGTGTGTGTGTGTGTGTGTGTGTGTGTGTGTGTGTGTGTGTGTGTGCTGAGTACCAGAAAGGGGTGGGTAAAAAAAAAAAGAAAGAAAGAAAGAAAGTTCAGCCCACAGTGTGGACAGCATGGCAGGATGTCTCTCGTTTGGTGAGTGCATTCCGCTGCTATTTGCAGACTGGTGAACCAGCAGTGCAGCAGTTTGAGACGCAACATCTGGACAGCCCTGTCTCCACCCGCCTCCATTCCCTCCAGGAGTCTGTATGTGATCCTGCATCGCTCAGCATTTTGACTGAGTTTTTGTGCGTCTCTGTGCTGGTCTCTAACACGCATGCATCCCTCTATCACTTATTAACACTCCCAGGGTCCATAACAGTGCGTATAATCGGGATACAATACTGTACATATTATAGGAACATCGATGGAGCACTTAGAATGTGTGCAGTTTTGAGAAATTAATCAAATTTTCTATATAATAACATTATATTACATTATATTATGTTCCGCTCAGCCGTTTGCCATTGTTCGTCATTGTTTTTTTATTTATTTATACATTATATTGATTGGCAGAGTGACGTCGTAGTTAACGTGTTCGCGTCACAACAAGAAGGTCCTGGATACGAGTCCCTGTCGGAGGTTGCAGGAACACTGGAGCCCATCTTAGCAAACATCAGGCTTGGGCAGGGTATAACCTGAACAGATTGCCAGATCACTGCAGGGCAAACACACACACACACACACACACACACACACACACACACACACACACACACACACACACACACACATTTACACCAAGGGGCAATTTGGAACAACCACTAATTCTTCACATGTCTTTGGATTGTGGGAGGAAACCGTAGTTCGCGGAGGAAAGGGTGCACAGGGAGAACATGCAAACTCTGCACAGAAATGCCCTCGTCGAACCCGGAACTTTGAATCTTCTTGCCATGAGGCATACGTGCTAACCACAACACCACTGTGCCGCGCTGTGGTAGGAGACTGTATTAAAAATAGAGCTGCTATAAAATCAAGTAGTGAACAGAACCTGAGGGTTTAATCAGCAGTCTAAACATTTGCCTGTAATGTAGGTCTGTATGTGTGTGTGTGCGTGTCCATCCCCAGCAGCGGCAGAGAGCGCTGGATTGAGGGTGTCCGCCCCAGGTCAGCCTCCCGCAGGCCACAAATTATTCCCTGTAGCTAAAGCCGGACGGACTGGCCGAGTCTCTGTCCACACGTGCACATGCGATTGTTTGTGAAGGAAGCAGCTCGCTGCGTAAGCTCCCACTTTTAGCCTACTAGTGGATCAAAAAAAGAAAAGAAATAGAAAGATAGAAGGTGAGGCGGAAAAAAAATTCATGATGTAAAAACGCATGCTGGAGGTTTTTGTCGAATCTGTCATTATTTGCAGCGCTGGAATATCCGGGTGGAGCAGAACAGCAGAAGTTCCTCGAGTTATGTCCTTTTTTTCCGCCGGACATCGTGCTCAGGTTAAAGGCGGTGTCAAATTTAGATTTGTCACATCATAGCATCATATTATCTGGAATAAATCTGCTCAAGGGGTGTGATTAGCGAGGAGGAGAAGGAAACGTAGTCATTCAGGGCAAGTGAGGAACTATTCTGCCAAGGAAAAATGTGATAAATAGATAGAACCTTGAAATAATATACTTTAGATACTGAAGTAAAATAAAAAAAGAGACATAAAAGTGGAAAGGAAACAAAACGCAGAAATGGAAAAATTGACACACTGATGACACAACGGCTCGCTGAATAACAGGTACTTAAAATGACAGTCTTCTAAAAAAGGTAATACAGTACAGTGATCCCTCGCTACTTTGTGCTTCAGTTTCTGCGGCTTCAGTGCATCACGGGGTTTTCAAATATTCAGCAAAAAATAAGGAAATTAAGGAAAAATAGGGGAAAGGTTAAGGAAAATGCCACAAAACAAGGCCAATTATGCAAAAAAAAAACCCCAAAAAAACAAACAAAAACAAAAAACAACCCAAAACCCCACAACAGAACTACAGACGCTCACCAACTTACGTTTTAGTTCGGTTCCAGACTGCCGAACGTAAGGTGAAAAAAACGTAAGTTGTTACTGTATGTTCCAGTGACATACGACATTCATACTGTACTATACATCCATAAATACCATTACCGTATCTCATAAAACACCCTAAATCAATTATTATAAACATAACATTGTAAAATAATATCAAATATATATCAAATAATATCAACATTAATTTCAAATAAATTAAATTTAAGCAAAATAATTTCAAATAGATCAATTTTAATCAAATTCACTCATCAAATATCAAATACAGTGAATGTTTAATTGTTATTATCAGCATTTATAGTGTTGAATATGTATTTATTGATATTATATACACATATACATGTACGTATACGTCAGTTGGGGGGGTTGATCCTACTTCGTGAAATTTGGCGGTCGTGGGGGGATCTCGGTCCTCATTAACCGCAGAAAGTGAGGGATCCCTGTACATATATATATATATATATATATATATATATATATATATATATACGTCAGTCAGGGTGGTCGATCCTACTTTGCGGAAATCGGCGGTCGTGGGTGGGGGGGTGGGGGGTGTTTCTCAATCCCCATTAACCGCGGAAAGAGGGATCCCTGGACTTTATACCATTTTTAAATGGAAAATCGCTTTCATTTGCTTTAAGGGTTCCCGATGAAACGTGATCTGGATGGAACCTTTTTACTGAGAGGTTCTGACGTAAATACAAATTATTCAAGCCACCAGTGATTGGGATTGTACAATCTTCCACTCTTCCATCTCGAAATGAACCTTTTATTCTTGGTCTAGTAACACTCCATTATTGAGGGGCGGCACAGTGATGCGGTGGTTAGCACGTCCGCCTCAAAGTAAAAGGGTCCTGGGTTAATTTCTTAGGCTCGGGATGTTTCTGAGTGGAATTTGCATGTTCTCCCTCTGCTTGCATAGGTTTCCTCAGAGTTACTCTGGTTTCCTCCCACAGTCCAAAAACATGCGCCATAGGGTAACCGGCTGTTCCAAACCACCCCTTGATGCGAGAGGATGGTTGTGTGTGTTTTGGTTCTGTGATAGTCTGGCGAGCTGTCCAGACTGTACACCACCCTTGCCCAGAGTAGGCCGAGATAGGCAACAGCCTTCCCTTGACTCTACTTAGGATTAGCAGCCTCGAAAATTAATGAATATTCCATTCAAGGTTCTGCGTAAAATAAACGTGTTTCCTTTCACAAAAGCTTCCAAGTAAAAGTCACTTTTCAAACTCGACTTTTTATTTTTGATTAGAAATGAATTGTAGATATGTCGTACTTCTTTTGCATATCAGTCCATCTAGAGAACCTTAAAAGTTGACATGAAAAAACCTCATCACATAAAGTTTCATTTTAAAAATAATTTTCGTTGAAGCTTCTTCAGGAGGTTTGAATTTTCTGAACAGTCAACTTCAAGACATGCAGAGTAAGTTCACAATAGGATCTCTTCCTAAATTAACTTGAGATACATTATGATATAGTCATTAATTTTCTGTAACTGCTTAATGCTAATTAGGGTCGCGGGGAGGCTGGTGCCCATCCCAGCCAACTCCGGGTGAGGGCAGAGTACACCCTGGACAGCTCACCATTCCACCACAGGGCAAAAACATGCTGACAGCTATGCCGCCGACTCTTGTCGAAAGTCAACAATGGTTCTTTTACATGAACCTCCCACCGTAGACAGTGAGAGACCTTTGATAACCAAGTTAGCTGCACTGGGGGGACAGTGACAACCCGTTGAGAGTGGGACTCGAACCCCCAACCTTAGGATCAGTGATCCAGCACCTTTACCACCAGGCCTCTACTGCCCTATTACAATACATAAAGAATCCAAATTTTACTCAAATACCCTGTAGTTAGTCAAACTGAAGTGAATCGGATCAGGACATAGCGAGAGGCGAAATCCCGTGTTTATAATTCAGTACAGAACATCCGTTCTCATAATTTGATTTTATGCCACGTTCACCTGTTTAACGGCCGACTCCGTTTCCATTCATGTTTCCGATAGCGACCAGCAGATGCGGTTTCCTTGTAATCTGCTGCGTGGTTATTAAACAGGGATACGAATTCCCAGAGTGGAAATCATCAACACTAGAAGTGCTAAGAGCTGAAGACAAAAGCCTTGTAATCTTTCTTGGATGCATAATCAAAATAAATAAATAAATAAACCAAAAGAATAAATAAATAAAAGTCTGTAAGATTTCAGATTGTATGGCTCAGTAATTTCATAGCTTCCAGTGAACGCGGATAGAAACATTCACACACTGAACAAGCAAACAGCGCGAGACGTACACTGAGTACTGCATCCGCTGACATGGATGGCTGTAGAGCACAATGTAGCTCGGAATGATGTAGTCAAATCGAAAGAAAGGAGAACAAAGTTCATATTTTGGCTCCAGAAAGAAACCCAGAAGGAAACAAAGACAAAATCTTTGCAAAATAAATAAATAAATAAATAAATTATATATATATATATATATATATAAACAATAAAAATAAAAGGACAGGACAAAGACTTTCTATTGAAACTCCATTTGTCACTACAGATCTGTTTCGAAGGGTGGTGAAACCATCCTCTCTCTTCAGGTGATTATAGAATTATTATATAATATATATATAATATATAATATATATAATATTATTTCTTCTATAATCATATATATACAGTGATCCTTCACTTTTTGCGATTAATGGGGACCGAGACCCCCCGCGACCACCAATTTCCACGAAGTAGGATCGACCCCCCCTGATTGACATATACGTACATGTATATGTGTCTATAATATCAATAAATACATATTTAATGCTATAAATGCTTATAATAACAATTATTCATTCAAAAATAATGCATAAGATCTAAATAAAATATAAATACACACACACATACAGATACACGCAAACAGATGCGCACATCACATAAAAAATGTAAGTAGTTTGGTTGGTGGGTTTTGGGTTGTTTTTTGTGTTTGTTTGTTGGGGTTTTTGCGTGATTGGCCTTGTTTTGAGGCATTTTTCCTTCATTTCCTGATTTTTTTATTTTTCGATGAAAATTTTTGAAAAACCCACAATGCACTGAAGCTTGAAGTATTGAGGGATCACTGTGTGTGTGTGTGTGTGTGTGTGTGTGCATATATATATATATATATATATATATATATATATATATATATATATATATATATATATATATATATATATATATATATATATATATATATATATATATATATAAAGTGAGAGACATGGCCAGCCTTTGATAACCCAGTTAGCTGCACTCAGGGGACAGTGACAACTTTGCGGAGAGTGGGACTCGAACCCCAAATGTTTGGATCAGCAATCCAGCACCCTATACCACTAGGCCACTGCTGCCTTCTGACCAACTGGTGAAGGCAATTCATCTACTTTTAAGGTGTGGCCACCGTATCATACCATACCTCTCCCTGTGCATATCGGTAAGTATATTACCATATCAACCTTTTGACAAATCAGATGCAAGAATTCCTCTGCTCTGTAAATATATATATTACATGGCACACTCTGATTGGTTCACTATTTTTGGATAATACATGTTATTCACCTTGAAAACTCGGGAACGGTGTTTTAATCAAAATCCACCTAAAACTTACTAGGATTACCGGGAGGCCTGTGCCTATCTCAACCGACATGGGGTGAAGGTGGAGTATACATGGAATATGACATGGCTGCTACACATGCACACAACCATTCAGACTCACAACCACATCTAGGGGAAGTCCGGAATAGACAGTTAACCGAATGTGCATGTCTTTGGACTGTGAGAGGAAACCGGAGTATCCCAGAGGAAACCCACGCAAGCACAGGAGAACATGCAAACTTAGAACCCAGGATCTTCTTGCTGTGAGGTGGACATGGTAACCACTACGCCACCATGCTGCCACGTTTGATATTATTTAAATTATATGATATTGTTTAACCTTCAAGCGACTGAGTGGGGTCATTAATGACCCCGGGAAGTGTGTGTGTGTGTATGTATATATATATATATATATATATATATATATATATATATATATATATTCAAGCACCATTTTTCTAATTGTAATCGGAAAAAAGTTTCCTACCAAGAATTTGTCAATCTATTTGTCCTGCATTTGTTCTAGGAATTTTACAAGGATCAGCCAATCCGTGTGGCGAGTATAATCCAAACTTGTGTGGGATCACATATAACCCCAGGAAGATCGATGAGATTTTTTTGACATGATAGCTTCAGATGGTATTGATGATGCTTCATTTTGGCTGTTACATGTTTCAGATAGTTCAGCCAGATAATTATTAATACCATGTCTAAATTATCCTACAACATATCCTACTTTATGCAAAGTAGCTTTACTTTTTATGATTTGTTTTCATTTTTATGCAAAGAAAAGTACTTGGTGTGTCCTCTGGAAGGAAAGTAGATAAGGAAACTTGGTGGTGGAATGAGGAAGTGCAGGAGTGTGTACAAAAGAAGTGGTTAGCGTAAGGCAAAGGTAGCGGTGTCAAAGGCCAAACAGAGGGCGTATGATGACTTGTATGATCAGTTGGACAGTAAGGAGGGAGAAAATTATTTATACAGTTTAGCACAGCAGAGAAATAGAGATGGGAAAGACGTGCAGCAAGTTAAGAGTGATAAACGACAGAGAGGGAAATGTATTGACTGATGACAGAAGTGTGCTGGGAAGATGGAAAGAGTACTTTGAAGAGCTGATGAATGAGGAAAATGAGAGAGAAAAAAAGAGTAGAAGGGGTGACCGTTGAGGACCAGGAAGTAGCAAAGATTAGTATGGGTGAAGTGAGGAGGGCATTGAAGAGGATGAAGAGTGGAAAGGCAGTTGGTCCTGATGACATACCGTTTGAGGTATGGAAGTGTCTAGGGGAGGTAGCAGTAGATTTTCTGACAAGAATATTCAACAACGTCTTAGAAAGTGAGCAGATGCCGGAGGAATGGAGGAGAAGTGTGCTTGTGCCCATTTTTAAGAACAAGGGAGATGTACAGAGTTGTGGCAACTACAGAGGGATAAAGTTGATGAGCCATACAATGAAGTTATGGGAAAGAATAGTAGAAGCTAGACTAAGGGCAGAGGTCAGCATTTGTGAACAACAGTTTGGTTTCATGCCAAGAAAGAGCACCACAGATGCAGTGTTTGCTTTGAGGATGTTAATAGAGAAGTACAGAGAAGGTCAGAAGGAGCTGCATTGTGCCTTTGTGGATCTGGAGAAAGCATATGACAGGGTGCCGAGAGAAGAACTGTGGTATTGTATGAGGAAGTCTGGAGCGGCAGAGAAGTATGTTAGAGTGGTGCAGGACATGTATGAGAGATGTAAGACAGTGGTGAGGTGTGCTGTCGGTGTGACAGAAGAGTTCAAGGTGGAGGTGGGACTGCATCAAGGGTCAGCTCTCAGCCCCTTCTTGTTTGCTATGGTGATGGACAGGCTAACAGACGAGATTAGGCAAGAATCTCCATGGACTATGATGTTTGCAGATGACATCGTGATCTGTAGTGAGAGCAGAGAACAAATGGAGGAAAATCTAGAGAGGTGGAGGTATGCCCTGGAAAGGAGGGGAATGAAGGTTAGTCTCAGTAAGACAGAATACATGTGTGTGAACGATGAGGACCCAAGATGAACGGTGAGGTTACAGGGGGCAGAGATAAAGAAGGTGGAGGATTTTAAGTACTTAGGCTCAACAATCCAGAGCAATGGAGAGTGTGGAAAAGAGGTGAAGAAGCACGTGCAGGCAGGTTGGAATGGATGGAGAAAAGTGTCCGGTGTGATGTGTGATAGGAGAGTATCGGCAAGAATGAAGGGAAAAGTGTACAAGACGGTGATGAGGCCAGCGATGTTGTACGGTTTAGAGACAGTGGCCCTTGGGAAAAGACAGGAGTCAGAGTTGGAGGTAGCAGATATGAAAATGTTGAGGTTCTCTTTGGGAGTAACGAGGATGGATAGGATCAGGAATGAGCACATCAGAGGGACAGCACGTGTTAGATGTTTTGGAGACAAAGTCAGAGAGGCTAGATTGAGATGGTTTGCACATGTACAGAGGAGGGATAGTGAGTATATTGGTAGTAGGATGCTGAGGTTGGAACTACCAGGCAGAAGGCCGAGAGGAAGACCAAAGAGAATATTTATGGATGTGGTGAAGGCGGACATGAAGGTCGTTGGAGTAAGAGTAGAAGATGCAGAGGATAGGGTGAGATGGAGGCAGATCATTTGCTGTGGCAACCCCTGAAGCGAACAGCCGAAAGGAAAAGAAGAAGATGCATATTACAAGATGTAACAGACAAGGGTTGTTTCAAAAATTGTTCTATCAGTGTGTGTTTTTGGCACGGGAAGTGGCGGCCTGATGGTAATAGGTGCCGGATCGCTGATCCTAAGGTTGGGGGTTCGAGTCCCACTCTCCACAAGGTTGTCACTGTCCCCCCAGTGCAGCTAATTGGGTTATCAAAGGACAGCCATGTCTATGTCACTGTCTATGGCGAGAGGCATGTAAAAGAACTATTGCTGACTTTCGTAAAGAGAAGCTGCAACGCCGTCAGTGTGTTTCTAAATGTGTTTAGCGTGTTGCTAAAGGGTTGTGTCAGGAAGGGCCTCCGATGTAAAAACCTATGCCAAATTAAATACGCGAATCATAATTCGCTGTGGCAACCCCTGAGAAAAAGGGAACAGCCAAAAGGAAAAGAAGAGGATTGTGTGTTTTTGGCTGCTTTTTTGTAAAAATACAGGGATCCCTCGCTACTCTGCGCTTCACTTCATGCGGCTTCAGTGCATCGCTGTTTTTTTTTTTTTAAATATTCATCGAATTAAAAAAAAATCAGGAAAAACTTAAGGAAAATGCTGCAAAAACAAGGGCAATTATGCAAAAAAAAACTATAAACAAACAAAAATAAAAAAACAACCCAAAATCCCCCAACAAAACTACTTACATTATTATGTATGTATTATGTATGCACGCACGCGTCTGTATGTGTGTGCATTTATATTTTATTTACATCTTATGCATTATTTTTGAATGTTTAATTGGTATTATACACATTTATAGCATCAAATGTGTATTTATTCGGGGAGGTTGAACCTACTTCGCGGAATTCGGTGGTCGCGTGGGAATCTCAGTCCTAATTAACCGCGTAAAGTGAGGGATCCCTGTATATCAAATTCCAAACCTTATTACATAAGATGATGGAAAAATATATTCGAGAGTTAAATAAATATGAAGAACCCTAAAACAATCATTTATATGGACATATTCCTATAAAAAGTCAATGGGGTCACAAATGACCCCACTTGGCCATATTAGTCACTGAAACAGCTCGGCCGCTTGAGGGTTAAGCAAACAGGAATAAAAGTAAAACATCTAGTGAACAGGACGGGCAGTGGTGGTCTAGTGGTATAGGGTGCCGGATTGCTGATCCAAAGGTTGGGGGTTCGAGTCCCACTCTCCACAAGGTTGTCACTGTCCTCCCCAGTGCACCTAACTGGGTTATCAAAGGCCGGCCATGTCTCTCTCACTGTCTATGGTGTGAGGCATGTAAAAGAACCATTGCTGACTTTCGACAAGAGTAGGCTGCAAAGCCGTTGGCGTGTTTCTGCCCTGCGATGGCCTGGCAACCGTCCAGGGTGTACTCTGCCCTCGCCCAAAGTTGGCTGGGATTAAGCGGTTACAGAAAATGAACTGAATGGACTGAACATCTAGTGAACATCCAAGAAATGTACCATCATAAATGTTCCTCTACCAGGAAACGCTGTGTATGTGTGTGTACATGTTTGTGTGTCAATGAAAGGAATGCTGAGAACTAGCATGACGAGTGAAGTGTTATTCATCCTCCAACGGACTATGACAGGTGTTTTTGTAAGGCCCTTATTAAAAATGAGCTCTTTAACCTCTCCACCTGTCTGAAGTGTTTCAATGGTGAGTCATGCCACACTTTCCCTTAATGAGTGTTGGGGAATCTGAGGTCACCTGAGGAGAGAGCTGTAATGAATAACCGTGCCTCAGTACCACCTGCACACGGCTTTGTGTTCTGCATAGATCTGCTTTAGATCTAGAGACAGAAATTACTCCAACTTTCAGACGCCTATACAGTCATGACTTTTGAATATACGGGATGATTACTGGGTTGTAAACACAACACTCCTGGTAAAGGTTAAAGGAGACGCCAAATTCTGCTTGTTTTCCGTAAAACGCTGCATGGTTTTCAGACAGGTGGTTAACACATCTCCCTGACAGCAAGAAGGACCTGGGTTCGAGTCTCAGGCTTGGGTTTTCTCCCTGTACTCTGGCTTCCTCTCAGTACAGTGAGGTACACATGATACTTAATGGCTATTTCAAATTGCCCCTAGGTGTTTATGTGTAATGGTCTGGCGAACTGGCGTAGAAGATGCAGAGGATAGGGAGAGATGGAGGCAGATCATTTGCTGTGGCGAACCCTGAAGTGAACAGCCAAAAGGAAAAGAAGAAGAAGAAGAAGAAGAGGAAGATTTTTAAAAAAAAGTTTTTAAGTCCTAGTAGATGCGTTTTGGTTTAAAATGTTTTAATATATTTTTATTAATAGGTACGAATGATAATCTAGGTATTTGCATTATTTGAAAAACTAATTCTTCTTCTTCTTCTCTTACTCCAACGACCTTCATGTCCGCCTTCACCACATTCATAAATCTTCTCTTTGGTCTTTGTCTAGGCCTTCTGCCTGGTAGTTCCAACCTCAGCATCCTACTACCAATATACTCACTATCCCTCCTCTGTACATGTCCAAACCATCTCAATCTAGCCTCTCTGACTTTGTCTCCAAAATATCTAACATGTGCTGTCCCTCTGATGTACTCATTCCTGATCCTATCCATCCTCGTTACTCCCAAAGAGAACCTCAACATTTTCATCTTGGTTACCTCCAACTCTGCCTCCTGTCTTTTCCCCAGGGCCACTGTTTCTAACCCATACAACATCGTTGGCCTCAACACCGTCTTGTACACTTTTCCCTTCATTCTTGCCGATACCCTCCTATCACACATCACACCGGACACTTTTCTCCAACCATTATTTGAAAAACTAAATCTCCTTTATTTGACCTAGCTAGTAATATTCCGATTGTTCATCTGGATTAAGGGCTCGAGTGATAAGGAATGGGGTGTGAGGAGTGGAAAAAGATTTTCCTAAAGTTAAGGGATGGTGTGTATAGCCGCGTGTGGAATGCAGGGTCTCAAGCGTCGGTAGGACCACAGCTTTTGTTCAAAGCGGCTCGTAAACCCAGCACACACATGCTAACGCACCCAAACTGAGATAGCATAGGAATGAGCACACACACACACACACACACACACACACAGAGTGAGATAGAGGTGCTTGTCTTGGTGGCTTGACTAATATTTAACATAAACAGCTTGTGCTCATGAAAAAAGTCAAAATCTTCATGAAAACAGGTTCATGAATGCGTTATTTTCCAGATTATTTAAAGATGTAGATGGAAATCTTCAGACATACAGACAACGTCTCGCTCCCACC
The DNA here is from genome assembly GCA_024760905.1 of Plotosus lineatus. Lineage (NCBI taxonomy): Eukaryota > Metazoa > Chordata > Actinopteri > Siluriformes > Plotosidae > Plotosus > Plotosus lineatus. The sequence goes on from CM045731.1 coordinate 21,514,891, forward strand.
CCCTTACACACTCACACAATCCCTCACACACTCACACACACAAACCCACACACACTCACACACACACACGCACACACAAACACACACACACACACACACACATGCACACACACACACACACACACGCACACACACATGCACACACACACACACACACACACACACGCACACACACACACACACGGATAGAATGCAGAATCAAAGACAGATCTGAAATGTTGGCCTCCTGCTCTGAGTCATCACTTTGCAGCGGATGCGAGAGATGAGTCAGAGAATGTTCCAGAACCGCAGAGATGTATTCACAAACGTACCACATGAATGATTCTCTCAGCTACACTACTCATATTCTATCAGCCGCGCACTGTATTCTGCGCTTGCATTATAACAAAGGTTTTCAGTTCTGCTTCATTAAATCAACTTCTCGTCACATACATGCTGCAAAGCCGTTTATTTCAAATGAAATATTGAAATACTGCAATACGTGCAGTAAGTGCAATATCTCTAAAAAAAAAAAAAAAATTCCGGTTGTGGCTTAGAAATGACCTGGCCTGGTGCTGGAAAAAGCGACTGAGCGCACTGGCGAGTCAGACGTCCAATACATGAAGGCAGGAGGGTAACCTGAGCAGGCTTTCGCTTCACTGATGAGGAGGGCGTGCAGGACACTGGTCCTTCGCTCATGTCTAGTCAGACTTTCTCCCTAGACAGCGGCGCACCAGGGAGCGCTTACAGAACACTTACAGCGAGACCCACACAGATGCGCTCACTGAAACGTGAGATGCATGGGCGTGAACGACGAGAGACGCTGAGTGAGAGTGAGAGAGAGAGAGAGAGAGAGAGAAACAGACCAGAAGACCAAGGTTTCCATCCACCTGTCCGGTTTTTTTTTTGTTGTTTTTTTGTTTTTCTGAAATCAAATTTGAATAGAATTTTAAAAATGTACAAAAAAAAAAAAATCTTACGCTTGGCTAAGTGAGTAAGGGGATTTCGAATGTTGTAATGTTGCCATGACGATATCCAAAACAGCTTTCCTCAGAGTCACAATGTCTTTGATTGACAGGAGAAAGAAAAAAAAACAAAACAAAAACCTAATTCTTCCCATCCAGAACACAAGATCAACCATAGCATGATGCGAAATAATAATAACACCAATAATAAAAATATTTATTAACCTTAATAATAATCTTAATCCGTTTCACCACCGGGAGCTCGGCTCGTCTCATCTGAGACTCCACAGGAAGAAAAAATACTAATTGAAGTGCAGAGTTGACATCAGCAGGGATACGAAACATTAATATACGATTTTCACTCACTCACACACTCATTTACATAAACCGCTTAATCCTAATACGGTTACGGGAAGGCTGAGCCATAGGTGGAGTACACCCTGAACCATCACAGTTCCAACACACATGCAACCCTTCACACTCACATCCATGTGTAGGGGCATTTCAGGCATGGCCAACTTGCCGAACGTGCTTGTCCTCTGGCTGCCGGAGGAAACCGAAATATCCATAGGAAACCCACACGTGAACGGGAAGAAACAGAAACACCTGAGCCATGGACTCAAACCCGGGGCTCGTCTTGCTGTGAGGTGGACGTGCAAACCACCACGTCACCATGCCGCCTACGGGCTGATCATGGCAAAGCCACCGAGTTTCTGTGGCGTGAAGCGACAAGTTCGACTCCTCCTGGATGTGACGCTGGTCCCAGTTACCTTCCCAGTATGTATTTTTTACTGGTACCCATCTATACTGCTGGGTGGACAGAGGCACACTTATGGTTAAAACCTTACCCAGGAGTCTTAACATGGCAGGCTCCTAATGAGGATTTGAACCCACAGCTACTCGATCATGAGCCCAGCACCCGAACCACTACATCACCATCCGCACCCACACGCATGAATGTAGTAATTAAGATTACACATTTTCACCTATAGACAATTTAAAGTACTCAGTTGAGACCGAACACTCATGGTTTTGGGTTGTAGGAGGAAACCAGAGCACCTAAACAGAAAGTTCATGTCCCTCTATGTGGTCACCCTGCACTGACCTACCTTTGATCTATGACCTACAAAATCCAAACAACTCATCCTGGAGTCAAGGTGGCCATTTGTTCAAAGCTTGAGATAAATTCCTCGAACCGTTCTTGAACCATCTTGTACCATATACTGTAACATGCGTGACCCAAATGAATAGCCGGACAGAAAACCCGAAATCATAATGCTTTGGTGCCAGCTGTCAAGGGCGGAGGAATGAAAACAACAACGACTAAACAAAGAAATGGAAAAAAAAAAAAAAAAAACAACCCACAAAATATCCACCAGCTACTTTACACAACTATTAAAGGTGTTGTTAGCAAGTCTAGAGAATTGTGCATTACCAATAAAATAGAACTACCAAATACACCCCTCCCCATCGCCAATCAGCCAATCAGCATTACGGTGCATCCGTACATGTACATGAGCACAAACACTCTCCGTTGCTGATTGGGTGGAATAGTGTTGTGTGGCTCATTTATTTACAGAGCCAGGGAACTTGTTTTTTCTCTGTGCAGAATGGGATTTGATTGAATCTGACTTTGAGGAGGTATTTGATATTCAAATTTGATGAAAGGTTCACCCAAACTATTGAATTATAAAATAGAGCACCTTTAAAGTCGTTTACATTCAAATCAGGCTGCACAACAATCGGGTAAATCTGAGCAGAACAAATCGTTTTTCTGACTCGGGTGATTCAAATGACTTTAGTTGATCCACAGACTCCATGAGACGGGAATGTCAGCTCGATGTAATCAGAAGCCCAGGACTACTATATGTGAAGAATTAGATCCTAAATAGAACACGGTGATCCTTCGCTACTTCGTGCTTGAGTTTCTGCAACTTCAGTGCATTGCGGGTTTTTCAAAAATATTCATCGAAAAAAAAAATATATGTGAAAATTCAGGAAAAATAGTGGAAAAGTTAAGGAAAATGCCACAAAACAAGGCCAATTATGCAAAAAAAGCCCCAAACAAACAAAAAGAACAAAAAAAAAAAAAACAACCCAAAACCCCCCAACAAAACTACTGTTCAGTTCAGTTCATTTTCTGTACCTGCTTAATCCTAACTTGGGTCACGAGGAGACTGGTGCCCATCCCAGCCAACTTCGGGCGAGGGCAGAGTACACCCTGGACAGCTCGCCAGGCCATCGTAGGGCGGAAACACGCTGACGGCTTTGCAGCCTACTCTTGTCGAAAGTCAGCAATGGTTCTTTTACATGCCTCACACCATAGACAGTGAGAGACATGGCCGGCCTTTGATAACCCAGTTAGCTCCACTGGGGGGGACAGTGACAACCTTGTGCAGAGTGGGACAATGGGAACCATTGGATCAGCGATCCAGTGCCCTCTACCACTAGACCACCACTGCCCCTTTCAAAACTACTGTACTTACATTTTTATGTGAGTTGCACATCTGAGTGTGTGCGCACGTGCGTCTGGGTGTGTGTATTTATATTTTATTTACATCTTATGCATTATTTTTGAACGTTTAATTGTTATTATAAGCACTTATAGCATTGAATATGTATTTATTGATATTATATACACATATACATGTACGTATACGTCAGTCAGGGGGTCGATCATACTTCGCGGAAAACAGCAGTCGCGTGGGGATCGCTTTCCCAATTAACTGTGGAAAGTGAGGGATCCCTGTATATGTATGTATATATATATATATATATATATATATATATATACATATATATATATGAACAGTGCGTCAATAAAATGGTCATACCTGGACATTCTCGGGTGTTGTCTTAACATCTGCTCTTCTACCTCACATGTAGGACATTCCTGAAATAGTCCAATCTATGCATGAAGCGAAAGGCCATCATTTATCAGCCGTCTGTACACAGATGCATGTGGGACACGACTGGGAAATACAGAGGAGACAGTTTCAGCCTGTCATAAAAGTGCTACTAATCTCCTGTGACGGACTGGGATTATTCGAGGACAGGGGGATTTACTGTTTCCTTGAGCGCTTGTCAGACAACACTCCGCTAGTCATCAATCTATACGATATTCTCTTGATCACTGCTTATCCTCTAGAAAATTCTAGAAGGTACGTACACACAGATCAGCACAAACATGTCTCCGTTTAGGTTTTAATTACACCAAGGCCCTCAGCTACGCTAACAATTTGGTATTTGTTATAAAAGTCCACACGATATGCACTAAAAAAGGTGCAGACACAAATATGTCATTGTTCCGCCTTTATCCTTGCACGCAATCCAGCACGTAATCACCATGCCATTGCTTCCAAAAACTTAAGCACCATTACAATTATTCCCATCCGGTGTCAGGTTCATTTCCTACTGACGTCTTGAATTGATGAAGGAAAAACTGAACCCCTCCATAAAGTCTTCTCCAGCACATCCCGTAAGCCTTCAATAGGGTCAAGATCAGGACTCTGGTGGACCAATACATATGAGACAATGATTCCTCATGCTCCCTGAACCATTCTTTCATTATTTGAGTTCCAATTTTATATCCGTGCCATCAGGGAAGAAAAAGTGCATTGATGTGATAACCTTATCATTCAGCACATTCAGATCATCATCTGCCTCATTTTATTGCCACATTAATGTTGCTGAGCCTCGACCGGACCAACTGGAGCAACAATGGCATGGAGATTACATGCTGTTTTTTTAATTGTCTGGGTAGTGTACTTTTCATTCATTCATGCACTCTATCCTACTAGGGCAGTGTTTCTCAATTCTTTTCTGTGGTGCCCCCTCTAGGAAGAAAAAAACATTTCAACCCCCCACCACCACCACCACCACCACCACCGTGCAAGCGAGTATAAGTAGTATTATTTGTTTATAAAATTGTTATTAGTACACCTCTGAATATTTATTAACATTAAAAACAAAGAGAAGGAAATATAGTTCAACTTACAATAAAGAAAAACTTCATTCAAATATTTTTTTAAACTGTAACAGAAAACATTTAAAGTGCACCAATGTGCCTGAAATAAAAAAAAAATCCATCCTTATTTAAACTTACTCAACTTATTTATGTCTTAATATCTCCGTCTCTCTCCACCTTTCTCTTCGTTCCTGTCAGAAATTTTTCCGTGGTGTTTCTTGAGGGGTTGTTTACTGCATGTTATGTCGTTTGTTCGTGCGAAAAACAGTTAAACCATAGAGCGACAATGAGAGCGCCACTGCCAACTACTGAAACGGAGGTGCAATTACACTTAATTCTCGTACACTATTCCAGAAAAGCATGTTCCCCAGGGTCATATACCCCCCCAGTATCACACCGTGCCACCCTCAGCCCCAATATTTCAAAAGCACTGTACTAGGGTCAAGAGAAGGGCGGAGCCTATCTCAGCTGATTTTGGGTAAATACACTCTGGGATACACAACGAACAGCTTAGAAATCTATAACGCACCCATTCACATTCACACTTCATGTGCATGGAGGAAATTGGAGTACAAAGAGGAAACCTACACAGACTCAAAGAAAATCTGCAAACTCAACACAGAATCAAACCCAGGATCTTCTAGCTGTGAGGCACACATGGTAATCACTACACAACCCTGTCGCCCCTGGCAACATACCTTTTTAAATCTAAATTTACATTTATCACGCCACGTGAGCGTCTTTTCATACGACCGGGTATTTTTTGTTTTATCGATTAAAGAATGAAGCATTGGACATATCATTCATTTATAGCTGCGTTGCATGTTGTGGAGCTTCTTGGTGAACACTGGCTTTCTCCTGCACTCAATCACACACACACACACACACACACACACACACACACACACACACACACACACACACACACACACATAAACGAGTGACACGACTCTCCAAAACAGCTGACCGAGGTAAATGTGACAGTGTTTATTTTACGTTTCAGTAAAACAGCACACCAAAACATCCATCACTGTCCAAACACTCCCTTCATTATACATTAACAGCCGTCGATGAAAGCGCTCTCTCCCGTTCTCCGCCTCTGTCTTGGTGCACTGTGGGCCAGGGCTTGTGGCAACTAAGGTCAGCGAGTTTGTACACCAGCGAGGGTGTAATTTTGAAAAGAAAAGGAAAAAAAAACCCAAACAAACAAACAACAACAACACAAACAATACACACAACTGGCTGTGTGCTGACTGCAGGAAAAGAAGAAGAGCAGAGGAAACACAATGGAACTCCAAGACGGCCCGGGACTGATGGACTGACGGAATCGTGTGATATCATCCGGCGCATTTCCAAGATGATGAGTCTGATCTCTTGCCTTATCCCTTTACTCCGCCTGACACACGCCTGACTAATCCATCCGTGTACAAAGCCACAACAACAGAAGTCGATTACATAAAGTTTGTTTGTTGTTTGTCCAAAGTTTTAGTGCATTCATATGTAAATAAACAAACAATAAATAATAAATGTACCTAGGGCGCGGGGGGTGGGGAGGGGGTGTCGGGGGCATGGTGGTGCAGTGGTTAGCACATTTGCTTCACAGCAAGAAGCTCCTGGGTTCGATGCTTGGGCATTTCTGCACGAAGTGTGCGTCTTCTCTCCGTGCTTGCATGGGTTTCCTCCGGGTACTCCGGTTTCACTCCACGGTCCAAAACCACAGTACACTGCACAGTAGGCTAACTGGCAGTTTAAAATCAGCCCTAGTTGTGACTGAGAGTGGGGGTGTGAACGGTTGTATGTATGTTGGAACGGCAGCGGTTTGACGAGCTGTTCAGGGTGTACCCCGCCCTCGCCCAGAGTTGGCCGAGATAAGCACTAGCCTCTCCGAGACCATGAGTCGGGTTAAGCGGCTATAGAACATGAATGAATGAATAAATAATTAAGGTGGAATGGTGTTGTCATGGTTAGCATGTCCACCTCACAGCAAGAAGATAGTAGGTTCGAGTCCCGGGTTCGGTCCGGTCCCGGGTTTGGCTGTTTCTATCTGCGGTGTGCATGTCCTCCTTCTGCTTGTGTGGGGTTCCTCTCTTGGTTCTCTGACTCCCACATTAGCTCATTAGTCTTATTGGGTGTTCCAAATTGCACATAAGTGTGAATGTGCGTGTGAATGGTTTTGTGTGTGCGTGGGCGTGTGTGTGTGTGTGTGTGTGTGTGTGTGTGTGTGTGTGTGTGTGTGTGTGTGTGTGTGTGTGTGTGTGTGTGTGTGTGTGTGTGTGTGTGTGTGTGTGGGTGTGCTGCCCCTGTATCCTTCTACAAGCTGTTCAGGGTATACTGCAGAGTTGGCTGAGGCAGGCTCCAACGTCCCACAAACCGACTAGGATGAAACGGTTTGGCAAATGAATGAATGAAAGAAAGCAATGAGTGTGGATATAAAGCAGCTTCACAGAAGTCTGAATAAAACATTCTGTACATTGTGCATGTCTTTGTACTGTGGGAGGAAACCAGAATACCAGAGGAAACCCACGCAAGCGCAGGGAGAAGATGCAAACCCCACACAGATACGCTTTTATCAAGCCTGGGACCTCTTGAACCTTCTTGCTGTGAGGTGGACGTGCAAAACGCTATGCAGGCGTGCGGCCCTGGGTACAATATTTGAATTCAAATTTCGAGAAGAAGAAAGAAGAAGCCTTTAGAGGAAC
>CM045731.1:21527500-21540000 GCA_024760905.1 Plotosus lineatus
ACTAATTGTCTATTCCAAATTGACCCTTGTTGTGAGTGTGAATGATTGTGTGTTGAACTTTGCCCTGCAATGGTCCTTTGAGCTGTTCAGGGTATACCCCACTTTCCCATTGTTTGCTGAGATGGGATCCAGCCTCCTTGTGACAATAATAGGATTAAGCAGTTCGGCAAAGGGGTGGGTGAGTATAAATCGTTAGAATGTCCCCAATGTCCTTATATGTCCATACATATGTGCTTTAGTATATACTACACTATAATCTTCTTCTTCTTCCTTTCGGCTGTTCCCTTCAGGCGTCGCCACAGCGAACCATCCGCCTCCATCTCTCCCTATCCTCTGCATCTTCTTCTCTTACTCCAATGACCTTCATGTCTTCCTTCACCACATCCATAAATCTCTTCTTTGGTCTTCCTCTAGGCCTTCTGCCTGGTAGTTCCAACCTCAGCATCCTACTACCAATATACTCACTATCCCTCCTCTGCACATGTCCAAACCATCTCAATCTAGCCTCTCTGACTTTGTCTCCAAAACATCTTACGTGTGCTGTCCCTCTGATGTTCTCATTCCTGATCCTATCCATCCTCGTCACTCCCAAAGAGAACCTCAACATTTTCATCTCTACTACCTCCACGAAAATAACAAGAAAAAATACACTACAATGTGGTTTCAACTTTTTTTGGTGTATTTGTTGCATTTGTTTTTATCATGAGTGACGCTGGTGAGCTCTGAGGGCGCGTATGAGGGATTCTACATACAAACAGCAGAAGTAAAAATGGCAAATGATATATTCTGGCAGTATTATGTGTTTATATGTACATTGTATGGGATCTTTCCAGATCAGATGATTTTGTTTTAATAAAAAAAAAAACCAAATGAAATACTTTTGCTTTCGTCCGTCTTATGCCAGTCAAAGAATTTGACCTTTAGTGCTGCAAAACGAATGCCCCCCCCAGACCGCATTTTTAATCATGACCCTGGTTCCGAAAACCCATAAAATAAAACTGGAGTCCCGTTCCATTATCCCTAGCTCAGGTATTCTTTCATAATATTGCCACAATACAGTGATCCTCATCACTGTATGATGACCCCCCTCATCACTGATTCCCCCCCCCGCACGACCGTGATTTTCGAGAAGTACGATCGTCCCCCTGACTGACGTATATGTATATGTATATGTGTATATAATATCAATAAATACATATTCAACGCTATAAATGCTTATAATAACAATTAAAATTTCAAAAATAATGCATGAGATCTAAATAAATTATAAATGCAAAAATATATACAGATGTGCACCTCGCATAAAAATGTGAGTAAGTTTAGTTGGGGGGTTTTGGGTTGCTTTTTGTTTGTTTGGGTTTTTTTTTTTGCATAATTGGCCTTGTTTTGCTGCATTTTCCTTAACTTTCCCCCTATTTTTCCTTAATTTCCTTATTTTTTGATGAATATTTGTGAGGCGCTCCACTGAATGTAGGCGCTTGTCGCAAGTGACGTATGGTGATTGTGAGACAAAGCGCGGCTTATCCGGACTTCCGATCTTTCAAGTGAGCAAGTGCGCGTTGAATACTTGTTTAGTACTCAACCATCACTTGCACACTTGAAAGATCGGAAGTCCTGATAAGTCATGCTTTGTCTGACAATCACCATATGTCACTTGCGCCTACATTTGGTGGAACACCTCACATTTTCTAAAAACCCGCAATGCACTGAAACCGCAGAAACTGAAGCACGAAGTAGCGAGGGATCACTTGTATATAATTTGCCATTTTTACCTGACACAGTATGAGCAGGTGCAGCATTTTTTTTTTTTTTTTTTAAAAGCATGAAGCTTCAAACCTGCTCCGTTACCGTGACAAATTGAGTAGCCCTTGTACAGACCCAAGCATTATTCACTTAGAATATTTTCAAACCAGACAGTGATAGTGGAGCAATCAGATTCTGAATAATAGTCATTAGCATGGATGCTAGCTAACACCAGGTTGCACGTTTGCTAATTTAAACTAAACAAACAAAATATATTAGGTTCTGTTACTCAATGAATAGGTTTAATCAGTGAGTTTTTTTTTTTTTAATTCTGAAAATCTATTCAAATCTGAAAATGTTTACTATTCGGAGTTATTAGTAAAAGTGCTAACCCAGCGATGGAATCCCCCCAGAAACGTAGATCCAGTTTATTTTCCCAGCTATTTGCAGTCATGTTTATGGATAATGACTGAAATGTCTTTAGGGCTGTTGGGATCAGAGTATCTGCTCATACCTGTCAGGTATAATCCAGATATGATGGTGTGTGTGTGTGTGTGTGTGTGTGTGTGTGTGTGTGTGTGTGTGTGTGTGTGTGTGTGTGTGTGTGCGTGTGCGTGTATGTCAGATCTCACTGCTTTAATTTCCTGGGCACAGACTCAAGACAGAACCACGTCAGCAGAATATTTGGGGTTTTGGGGAAGGAGGGGTCACAGAGGAGCTCAACTAAAAACAGTGCCAGATATGTGTGTGTGTGTGTGTGTGTGTGTGTGTGTGTGTGTGTGTGTGTGTGTGTGTGTGTGTGTGTGAGAGAGAGAGAGAGAGAGATCAGTCACCTCACTGTAAGGTCAGCTAACCGCGTATGTATTTCAGATTGGTCACATTACTGTAAGGCCGACTAACTGTGCACATGTGTACGTGTGTATGTTTGTTTGTTTGTTTGTGTGTGTGTGTGTGTGTGTGTGTGTGTGTGTGTGTGTGTGTGTGTGTGTAAGCAAGATCGCGTTTATGAGATCTTGTCACCTCATTGTAAGGCTGGCTAACTGTGCACATGTGTACGTGTGTACGTTTGTTTGTTTGTTTGTGTGTGTGTGTGTGTGTGTGTGTGTGTGTGTGTGTGTGTGTGTGTAAGCAAGATCGCGTTTATGAGATCTTGTCACCTCATTGTAAGGCTGGCTAACTGTGTGTGTGTGTGTGTGTGTGTGTGTGTGTGTGTGTGTGTGTGTGTGTGTGTGTGTGTGTGTGTAGTCTCAGTGGAATCATATGCCAAACAGGAACTGAGTGTTTAACGTCTCCTGTGCAGCGGACTTCCTGAAGCAGGAGGCCTCTGCCTGTGTGTGTTTGTGTGCAAGTATACACATGTTGAGGTGTGAGCATGTGTGTGTGTGTGTGTGTGTGTGTGTGTGTGTGTGTGTGTGTGTGTGTGTGTGCGTGTGTGTGCATATGCACACAAAAATGCTGCCTCATACTTTACCTCTCCACAAACCTCTCTCTGACCTTTTTCTGACAAACTTAAAGACGCGTCCTGACAGATACACGCAACGAAAAAGCCGAAAATGAAAGAAGTCGATACAGAAGTGTGTTTCTCAATCCTGCACCACATTTCTGCATTTTTGCTTTACACCTTCAACCTTATTTGACTCGTCAAAAACACAAAAACAAAATAACAATCAAACAACCCCCCCCCCCCAAACTAGATAAATTATTTCAGATTAATAACTAATGATGGCATATTTTTTAAGCTTTTCAGTCATTTGAGTCAGTTCGGTTCACTGAGTCACTGAATCTATTTCACATTCAAATAATCATTATCACTGTTTTTATCTTACTAAATGCTTGTTTATCGGATTTAGAATTACAGTGCATAGCTTTCAACACTTATATGACTCCTACAGCTGGCACGTAGACTCTGGAAAGCTTTGAGGCATCAAATGAATCATTTATTGATTTGATTCATCTGATTCATGAAAAGAGCAGCAAGTGTTTGTTCAGATCAGGGTATACTATATATGTGATTCCAAAATTTCATATATGACCTGGGGAGTATAGGAAAATAATCAGAAAAACATAATGTAGCAACAACAACAACATTTATGAATTGTGAATCCAGTTCTTAGCATCTTAGCAAAAAAGAATCAGATTCATTTACCTTAGTGATTCGTTAACATAGAAATATAAAATATGGTATTTAACTATCACTGCCATTATTATTAAATTATATCTCAAACTTAAAAAAAAATGTGTGTGTGTGTGTGTGTGTGTGTGTGTGTGTGTAAAATCTACTTTTATTTGCACTTATCATAATCATCGCCAGGCCTATACCTGCTAACTCTTTCACGCACTTATTTGTCGAACCGCTTAATATTATTAGAGTTGCAGAGAGGCTGTTGTCTATCTCAGCCAACACTGTGAAAAAGTGGGGTAAACCTTGAACAACTTGGCAGATCAATGTAGAGCCAACACACACACGAACGCACGCACGCACGCACGCACGCACGCACGCACACACACACACACACACACACACACACACACACACACACACACACACACACACACACACACATGCACAACCCTTCACTCTCACTCATATACCTAGGATCAATTTGGAACAGCCAATTCGCTGAATGTGAATGTTTTTAGAGTGTGGGAGGAAACCAGAGAACCCAGAGGAAGCCCACACAAGTATCAGGAGATTCCGCAAAGAAACACCTGAGACCAGAACTCAAACTCATGGATTGGTTCTTGCTGTAAGGTGAGCGTGCTACCGCTACACCCACATCTACGTTAATTGTCCAAATAAGGTAAAATTGTCACATCACATGTCCAAATTACAGGATTTAATTTCTTTGCTCACATGGCACATTTCAGTCATTCCGATTGAGACTTTCATCACCGATCTCATCATTATGACTTCATGCACAAGATTTAAAGAGGAAACGAAAAGTATAATGTATAGCAAAACAATACTTCTATATTTGGGCTGCGGTTGTCTTGGTGATTGAGACACTGAGATGTATTGATTTCTCCTGCGCCTCTATGTTTCTACAGATATTCCGTGTAAATCATTCCACATTTAAGTGAGAGTCGAGTATCTCGACCAAGCTGTTCTCCAGGATGAGCGTTAATCACAAGGGTTCTTGAGAAAACAATAGTGAATGGGGACCTTCGGGGCGTCTGTACAGACAAGCAGGCACGCACAGATACAAGTTTCCTTTTTGGGTGTTTCATCTTCGATCACTGTACGTCAATGTAATGCGGTGTGATCCAATTTGAAGACCAATTAAATATCAAAGGAGGAACTCAGGAGGCGAGTTTATCATTCCTCGATAATGGAGAGCAGTTAAGAGACAGAGAGAGAGAGAGAGAGAGAGACAGAGAGAGAGAGAGAGTAAAAAATAAATAAATAAATGGAAGAGGTTAATCCAAGACTGATTCTATGCTGCTGTGAATTTCTCTCAGGCACATCTGGACAAAATACAGTGCCAGCCAATGTCTTTCATTTACTTAAATGAGTGTGTGTGTGTGTGTGTGTGTGTGTAAGATAAGATAAGATAAGATAACACTTTATTATCACGGAGGAAATTTTGGTTATGTCCTATTATTATGACGCGCGTCACCAACGAGCAGCGCCACCTAGGTTGTTCAAGGAGTCAAGTTACAAACAGAAAAGAAGGCTCAAATCAACAACACACAAACTGCTATAAAATAAATACATAAAAAATTCTATGTTTAAAGGACCTTACACAGACCCAGTAAACAATATAATAATAATAATAATAATAATAATAATAATAATAATAATAATAATAATAATAATAAAAGTAATAATAATAATGTGTGTGTGTGGGGGGGGGGGTTTATTGTCATAATGGTGATGATTGCGGCAAAGGGGTTCACTTATCAGGCGAAGACTTATTGACATATATTTATTGTTTTCTTGCAAACTTGCCAGGATTTTCTGTGATCCATTTCCTACCAATAAAAGGTAATAAATGATAAACGGGCGGGGTCACCTTGAGGGGGTGTAAGTGGACCACAGATGGGCTGTTCTGTTCTGACACTCATCCTGGTAATCAAGCGGTCCCGTGCGAAAACAGACTTGATTAGCAAGTCTCTCATAATTAATACAGAGGTGCACGGATGAAAGGAATTCAGGAAGAATCGAAAGACAAAGAAAGGAATAAAGAGAGCAATGGAAGGATGAGGTAATGGTTAGAATGTCACTGACGTGATCCGTCCCATCCCTTATTCCCAACATCTGAGCCATCGAGCTGTCCTGCCACTATGCCGCCGCTTGCAGAGCGATCCTGACTCCTCCTGCAACCGCTATGTAACTTTTGCAAGCTTCACAAAATCGTTTAAAAAGAAAAAGAACAAGGGATCACTGAAGGTGGGGGGAGGGGTTCTGAGCAGGGGTTAATGGCACTTATGCAGGTTCTGACATTCGCGCAGGTTATCAAACAATCATACACCAGTGGCTTTGGTAAATAAGCCCCGATCCATTCAAAGAGTAAGCGGCTTGAGCGAGAACTGTAACGGAAAAGAGAAATAGAAGGACGAGAGGGCGCTGACGTGGACGCGCTGACGTGGACGCACTCTCTTCCCTTCCTTCAGGTCATCTTAGCCAACAAGCTGTGCTATCATCATGCCACCACCTTCGTGACTGCTCGTGTATCTGCTTTGTATCGAGCTTGTCAGGGTCTGCCATCATTCGTTTTCAACGGGATAGCTGGGTGAGATTACTGGGGTGGTGGGCGGGCCTGTATTAACGCTCGTCTAGCCGCTCAACCAATCAGGCACAAGAACACTTGATCAATATGTCTAGGTCGATGTAGGGGGTGAGCGATAGAACTGTATGGAGGAAAGTAAGAAAGGAATGTATGGATGAAACGGAAAGGAAAGGAATGCGAGAACGAGGGCGAGACGGGACAGTAATAGAAAGACGAGGTGGTGGTGGTTAAGGAAGTCGCTGACTCAGGCCCACCCTCCTTCCCTCCTGTATACGAGCCAAAAATGCAACACTGCCATCATGCCTCCTCTTTCAGGGTGATCCCAACTCCCCCTGTGGCCTCATTCTCTCCCTCCCTCCCTTTTTCTCTCTGTCTGAATGTCAATATTTCCACACCCGCTGGCTGCCTATTGAGGGGGAGGGAGTGTTTCACAGCCTCTTTTTCTTTTTTCGCTTTCTCACAAAAACATCCTAAGGACCTGGCCTGCCCCAGGCCCCACTGCAGGAAATGGGGAGAAGTAGTTTAGTGTGAGAAAAAGACGATGTTCTGCGCTAACAATACGTAGAGATAGGCCTCGTGATATGCATATCTTCCAGAACAAAGCAAGTGACGCAAGGCTTTGATGGTACTGAAAATCATTACACCCCTGAAGCTAGGAAGAAGCGAACTGCAGTGCCATCTGCCCCAGCTTTCATTAATCACCTCAGCCAGATGGAGTATTAGAGATTTTTTGCATATCTTCAGTAAGCATAGCTTAAAGGGGTGTTGTTAGGGTTTAAAGGTTTATGGGCGGAGTTACGTACTTGCTGTCTTCACCTCTTGAAGCTATTTTCACAGTCTGTTCGATCCTCTTTGCTGTTGACCAGAGTTTTCATGACATTTTCTAAGAAATATGATTGATCCAGAAACAGACCCCCACCCACCCCCACCCACCTGTTTAAAAATAGAGCTGCAGGCATTCGTGAACCTACAGATCAGTTCGTGTTCAAGGTCAGTAGCTTCCTATACGGTGTACATGATGTAAGTGTTTGTATATTTGTGTGTCTGAAGGGCACACGGTCCTTGACTTCGAGCTTCAGGATTCAATTCCCTCAGCAATCAATAAGTTCAGACTGAATCATCAACAGCCAATAGCGTTGCCGTCCAGACTGGAGGGATAATTTAATTCCAGGAATGAACACTTAAAAACGAGCGCCGCAGAGGAACGTGAACGGATGTGTTCATTCAGAGCTTCTCATCACGACCTAATAGAGTCGGGGAAATCGCTGAGGCACTATGAGCCCTGTACAGTACAATGCTATGATATAATGGTACTGTGTGGAACAAATGGACACCGCCTTAATTGGTCTGGTTGCTCTTGTAGTCAGAGCTAAATACCAATTAAATGTTCATGAGCCAGGCAGTACCAATGGGCCAAAGGGACATCTATGCAAGCACACCTTGATCAGATGGGGGACTTGACAAAAGACAAATGAACACTAGGATGAAGTTGAAATGAGCTTCTCACAGAAGGTCTGAAGGGATCCATGTGGAGGATTTGGAAACTGCTAACACATCCTCGGGTGAGAAATCTGCCACATCGCTAGTTGCTACATATAGCCGTAACCATGGTAATTGCGACTCCAGAGCGGAGGCTGGCATTAAAGATAAGCATAAGGAACAATGCAAATCTCCATGATGGTGTGAAAATGAACACAGAAATCGATATATTTTCCATCATCATTAGTTTATTAAAAAAGAATGTTTAAAAAAAATTGCATTGCATATTTTGAATATGGTGTTGTTATGCGGTCAAAACACACAGAGACCTGTTCACGTCAAACCTGTAATACTGTGTGAAAAAAATCTCTCCTGCTCAATTCTCCCGTCTATATTCTAGTCATCTTCTTTATATTTACATTCCCAGTTCCTTGTTGAGCTGTCTGTGCCCTTGTATGTTGGCCAAGTCCCCAGAGGCTCCTATAGCTCGTTTCCCATGAGAATCCATTCATCCTTTGGCTTTTCAGCACACAGCGGGGAACTGACGATGCTCTTGGCATCTCAGGATGGCCACTTCCACAGAAAACAAGTTGGCAAGAAGCACGCGATTTGTGCTAACATTACAAAACAAATACTTTTTAACTTTCAGCCTAGATATGGCTAGCTCGTAAAAAAATGTACCCAAGTTCAAGCTTTCCCGATTTTTCTGTTTGTGAAGGTTTTCCCTTCGGACGAGCTTCAGCAGCGTTTGTGCTTCATTATGTACTGGACTGAGAAATAATTAACAAACAAATGTGTGTCAAACAGAGTGTAAGCAGCGCTCTTCACACTTTCTGCTGAATCAAACCTTATCTAACCGAAGAGCAAATAACAGCAGGAATGCGGGATCGATACACGATGAGTAAAATCTGCGCCTGGCCAGACTGCTCGAACAACAAATCATTCATTTTCTGAACCGCTAATTCCTAATTAGGGTCAAGGGGAGGCTGGCGCCCATCTCAGCCGTCTCTGGGCGAGGGCAGAGAGTACACCCTGCACGGCTTGCCAGGCCATCGCAGGGTAGAAACATGCGATGGCTATGCAGAAACTCTTGACGAAAGTCAGCAATGGTTCTTTACATGAACCTCTCACCATAGACAGTGAGAGACATGGCCGACCTTTGATAACCCAGTTAGCTGCACTGGGGTCGAACAGCAAATTAAAAACAAAGCAAAAATAACAAGAGTGAGCAGGCTTGGATTACCAGGATGATAAATACTGTATGGCTGCTTGTTTTTTGGTCACAAACAGCCATAAGAAGTCGCATCCACTCTCACTTTTTTTGCAGAACTCTTAGTCTCACTCATTTAAGTATTGGGGTTACAGGAAGGATGGAGCCTTTTTCGGCCAACATCGGGCGAAGGCAGAGTACACCCTGAACAGCTCTCCAGACTATGGCAAATAATCCTACTGCACTAGCTGTGTTAGCAGCTAGCGGGGGACAGCTCTATGTTCTGACAGTTCATTGGTACAACAACCCCACTCACATAAGATGGGCACCTTGCTTAAATCAGCTGGACCCTTATTCAGTTCAGTTGGGTTAGAGGTAGGGCTGTTGGATCAATGGGCTGTAACTGCTGGACCAATGGGCCATCAGACCAGTGAGCTGTAACTGTTGGACAAGTGGGCTGTAACTGCTGAACCAATGGGCCATTGGACCAGTCAGCTGTAACTGTCGGACCAATGGGCTGTAAATGCTGGACCAATGAACCAGACACCTGTAACTGTTGGACCAATGGGCTGTAAGTGCTGGACCAATGGGCTGTCAGACCAGTGGGCTGTAACTGTCGGACCAATGGGCTGTAATTCCGGACCAATGGGCTGTAATTGCTAGACAAATGGGCCATTGGACCAGTGAGCTGTAACTGTCAGACCAATGGGCTGTAATTGCTTGACCAATGGGCCATCGGACCAGTGGGCTGTAACTGTCGGACCAGTGGGCTGAAATTGCTGGACCAATGGGCTGTAACTGCTAGACCAATGTGCTGTAACTACTAGACCAATGGGCCATTGGACCAGTGAGCTGTAACTGTCGGACCAATGGGCTGTAACAGCTTGACCAATGGGCCTTCGGACCAGTGGGCTGTAACTGTCGGACTAATGGGCTGTAACAGCTTGACCAATGGGCCTTCGGACCAGTGGGCTGTAACTGTCGGACTAATGGGCTGTAACAGCTTGACCAATGGGCCATCGGACCAGTGGGCTGTAACTGTCGGACTAATGGGCTGAAATTGCTGGACCAATGGGCTGTAACTGCTGGACCAATGGGTCATTGGACCAGTGAGCTGTAACTGTCGGACTAATGGGCTGTAACAGCTTGACCAATGGGCCATCGGACCAGTGGGCTGTAACTGTCGGACTAATGGGCTGTAACAGCTTGACCAATGGGCCATCGGACCAGTGGGCTGTAACTGTCGGACTAATGGGCTGAAATTGCTGGACCAATGGGCTGTAACTGCTGGACCAATGGGTCATTGGACCAGTGGGCTGTAACTGTCGAACTAATTGGCTGAAATTGCTGGACTAATGGGCTGTAACTGCTGGACCAATGGGCCATCGTACCAGTGGGCTGTAACTGTCGATCTAATTGGCTGAAATTGCTGGACCAATGGGTTGTAACTGCTGGACCAATGGGCCATTGGACCAGTGAGCTGTAACTGTCAGACCAATGGGCTGTAATTGCTGGACCAAAGGGCTGTGAGACCAGTGAGCTGTAACTGTCGGACCAATGAGCTGTAACTCTATCAGCGTTTACCTTTTCATAAAATAGCTGTTGAATAAACTGCCATTCTGAATGTTCAGCAAGATAGTTTAGAAATAAAATTTAATAAAAGAATGATACTTAAACGAAATAAGTCTTGCAAACTGACTGTCCTTCAGGAAAATATACACAGCTAAACTACAAGCAAATACACGGCAAAAATGAAATAAAAATTTAAAACGCTATTGCTAATTAGGGGATATTCTAACATCTAACATCTATTAAGGACGTGATTCCTGTGAAAAAAACATGATACCATGATGCTTTTATTCTAAGAAAATAAAAAGTACTTCATGCTAAAGGAAGTGTAAACATGTTAGTCGTTCTGCTTCCCAAAATAGGACTCGCTGTTCCTTCTGTGATAAATCACAGATCATTTCAAAACTAGCAATTAACCGGATAATACAAAACTGAATAAAGTCAGCTAAACTAAATATTGATTATCTCTGAGATCAAGTAGAATATTAACACCGTGCATTATCGGTGGTCCAAAAACAACACCTCGCAGGTAGTAAACTGGATAACATTGACCAAATGTTTGCAAAAGGGGCTTATCGTCAGTCACATTATAGACACAAACTATTCTCCTCTAAATCACAGAGAACACAAAGCATAAAGCAACAATAATGCCAATGTTTATTTAAAGGATTAACGAAGAAATCTAAACGGAGTATAGGAATATGTGAAGTAATAAAAGCAAAAAGCTTTTAATATACTCAGGAAGAACACCAGCACTTCAGATGTGATGTCATGGTGGAACTAAAGCAGAAAGTATTTAAAGAGGAATGACTTGCTCAGGAAAAAAGCCTGAAGACAATCAATTTTTAAACGATGAAATAAAGTAAACACGCAATTTTCAAGATGATAATATAGTGATTCGAGCAAAGCTACAAGATGCTAATGTAGTGATTCCTGTGAGGCTACATGTATATGTATATAAGATCAATAAATACATATCCACTGCTATAAATGCTTATAAGAACAATTAAACATTCAAAAATAATGCATAAGATGTAAATAAAATATAAACACACACACATACAGATGCGTGTGCACACACTCAGATTAGCGCGGACGCGTTCAAGTGCGCACCTCACATAAAAATGTAAGTACTTTTGGTGGGAGTTTTGGGTTGTTTATTTGTTTTGTTTGTTTGTGGGGTTTTATTTTTTTTGCATAATTGGCCTTGTTTCGCAGCATTTTCCTTAACTTTTCCTATTCTTCCTTAATTTCCTTATTTTTCTATGAATATTTTTTAAAAACCCGCAATGCACTGAAGCTGCGGAAACTGAAGCTCGAAGTAGCAAGAAATCACTGTAGTTCAAAATCTCAGAAATCTCAGACCAGATTACAAGGCAGATTACTAACCTCCAAAAGATAATTTTAATTTAAAATGAACCAACTTAACACTTGCTATGAGAAGCCATACAAGCGTTGTGTGAAGTTGATTTATATCATCATCCGCAAAAAAAAAAAAAAAAAAAAAAAAAAAATCCAGCAGTTTAAACAATTAAACCTCCTTCAGAATTCCAAATCACATTCAGTCAAAAAGAATTTCAGTTACAGATGGCCACTACCATCATGCTACTCCATTCACCAAGATATGCATCTGAGATGTTTATACAATAGATTCCTGTAAATCGCTGCGTAATTTAAATAATGTATGAACACGAATGTAGACTTCCTTTGTTAGTGACCCTGGACACCAGACAAGTAAAAAAAAATTGTAAATGACAGTTTACTTTTGA
>CM045731.1:21542500-21572500 GCA_024760905.1 Plotosus lineatus
GTTGGAACTACCAGGCAGAAGGCCTCGAGGACGACCAAAGAAGAGATTTATGGATGTGGTGAAAGAAGATATGAAGGTCGTTGGAGTCAGAAAAGAAGATGCAGAGGACAGGGTGAGATGGAGGCGGATGATTTGCTGTGGCGACCCCTGAAGGGAGCAGCCGAAAGTAAAAGAAGAAGAAGAAGAAGATACACATTGTATGCAACGCACACTTACATACACACCTAGAAATTCATTTAGAACAGACAATTATCCTGATCTGCATGTCTGAAACTAGAGTACCTGGAGAAAGCCCACACAGGCATGGAGAGAACATGCAAACTTTAGGACCTTCTTGCTGTGAGGTGGACCTGCTTACCAGTAACAATGCTCTACATAACCAGTTCATTCATCATCATTTTCTGTACCCGCTTAATCCTAATTTGGGTCACGGGGAGGCTGGTGTCCATCCCAGCCAACTTCGGGCAAGGTCAGAGTACACCCTGGACAGCTCGCCAGGCCATCGCAGGGCGGAAACACGCTGACGGCTTTGCAGCTACTCTTGTCGAAAGTCAGCAATAGTTCTTCTACATGCCTCACACCATAGACAGTGAGAGACATGGCCGGCCTTTGATAACCCAGTTAGCTCCACTGGTGGGGACAGTGACAACCTTGTGGAGAGGGGGACTCGAACCTCCAACCTTAGGATCAGCGATCCAGCGCCCTATACCACTAGACCACCACTGCCCCAGTCCTATAATAACAATTCTGTATCTGTCATCATTACCTCGACTTCCTGTATGTTCTCCTCATTATCGATCTTTAGAACAAGCAAGAAATTGTTTTGGAGCACAGTGGTTAGCACGTCCGCCTCAGGGCAGGACGGTCCTGGGTTCATCGGGTCCCAGGTCTAGAAAGGGCATTTCTGTGTGGAGTTTGCATGTTTCCTGTATAAGAAACGCCCTCGCTGAACCCGAGACTCGAACCCAGGATATTCTTGCTTTGAGTAGACATGCTAAGCATTTCGCCGCCATGTCAACCATTGGGGGGGGGGGGGGTAAAACGCTCCGGGATGATGTGCTATTATTAAAAACTACACATCACACCACTCTGTTTCATTCAACGCAATTACATAAACATAGACTGCACTGAAGTACACTCACAGAATTGTTCTCCATGAGCACTCATCTATTTTAGATTTGGACCTGCTGTAGACATCTGATGCGCATCAACTCACAGCTATTGCGATGCATGACTCATCTCATCACACTGCACTTTATTTACCTTCTGGAAAAGACTCTGCAGCTGGACGGAAACATGACACTCTGGCTTGGCTGACGTGCAGCCATCTTAGGACTCTGGTGTGGCGTTGTCAGCCGAGCTGAAACGGCGTGACACTGCCATATCTGTTTGCTGGGCTTTAAACGACGCCCGTCACATGGGCTAGCTGAAACAGTCTGGGCCATGCTAACACGGCTAATCACATGCACAGCATGCAGGGTTAATAAGGTCAAAGTGGGGACGGACACTTGCCTCTTGCTCAGCTTATTCAGGCTTGTTCTCGCTTTGCTTTGTTATGATCCTGTCTGCTGTGAACGCTGGACTGTGTAGGAGGGGAGCGAGGGACTGAGAGAAAGGACAGAGGGAGAGATGGATAGAGAGCAAGAGAGTGCTGGCAGTCACCTCGTCCCCTCCCATGCCCTCTGGCTGCTGTGTGTTAAAATAAATCGGTGCCTCCCCTTTACACACACCAGACATTACCTTATACAAGACTCACTAGGAGCACAACACCTCTCTCTCTCTCTCTCTCTCTCTCTCTTTCTCTTTCTGTTTCTCTGTCTCTTGTTTCTGTTTTTCTCATTCTGTCCATCCATGTCTGACCCTCAACTCTCGCAACTCCACCCCTTCCATCCGACTGACACGATCTTACCCTGCCTTGTGGAATGCAGCATGTACATGAACTCATATGACTCGACAGATCCGGACGTCTGTATGGGGATACGGCTCACCTCCATCATTCCCAGACAGAAAAGAAAGACAAACATAAAGGTAGACTGGATAAGAAAGAGAGAGAGAGAGAGAGAGAGAGAGAGAGAGAGAGAGAGAGAGAGAGAGAGAGAAGTAGAGGGAGCTCTGGAACACCGGCTCAGTGTTAGCTCGAATTACACGGCTGTCATGTCTGATGGATTTGGCTGAGAATAAAAGAAAATAAAAGAAAGCAGGCATCCAGGATGGCCCGATAAACGAGGGACCCCCTTACACAGGGACCCCTCTGCACCCCTCAGTCACCCAGGGAGCGCTCTGCACCCCGCCTTTTGTTCTCCCACCCGTTCAAATTCTGCGCACGATCAAGTCGCATTCCAGAAACGCATTCCGTCGTTTTCCCAAAGGGACGAGCGCAACGAGTGAAAGGGCGAAGGAAAAACAGGATAGAATAAATGAGCAAAAGGGAGGCCAACTCCTGAGTGGGAATCCCTTGTCTTTCTCTTGACTTCCTCCCTCTCGTGTTTCACACACACCTCACTGGGTCAAATCGTAAAGGACGGATCACATCACAAAACATTAGTGATCGAGGTGAAGGGGAGAAGTTTGGAGCGGTAGGATTCAATGCACTGTGTCCCCAAAAACAATTAACCTGGTCGTCTGAATCAAACACTACTGCAATGATAGTTCCACCTTCAATGGTTTCCCCACCAAAGGTTTCATGATTTTTGTCAGAAAGTGATTATTAGAAGATGTGATGTCTAAATGGTATGACAAGGTTTTCACCCACGTTCAAATGGACTGTCCAACAATTGACCAAAACTTGGCCAAGTTGATTGGTCTGGATTGGATTCTTTGAGAAAAATTAGCTGAGGGGGGTCTTACAAAGAGGTCGTGAGCACGACCTTTCCACTTCATACCAACTGCATTCCAATAAAAGTCCACCAAAGCCAAAGAAAAGCTGTCATACAGTGCAAGGTACTGCACCTCCACCTCAAAACATAGATAAAAAAGCAATAGACCCTAAATGTGAGGCGCTCCACCGAATGTAGGCGCTGGTCACAAGTGACATATGGTGCTTGTGAGACAAAGTGCGACTTATCCGGACTTCCGATCTTTCAAGTGAGCAAGTGAAGACTGAGTTTTAAACAAGTATTCAACATGCACTTGCTCACTTGAAAGATTGGAAGTCCGGATAAGCCGCGCTTTGTCTCAAAGCACCATACGTCACTTCCGACAAGTGTCTACATTCAGTGGAGCGCCTCACAGATGTGCATAGGTATTACTTACCCAAGTTTTGTGGCATGCTTTATAGTATGTGGATGTGACCAAATAAGTGAAAAACCTGTCTTGTTGGAAGGTTTTACGAGATGTCTGTGGTTTGACCTTTCAAAGTCACTCAAGGTCAAAGGTGAGTATCTCATTTGGAAGTCCATATATGGTATCCCGTTGCTGTTCCATAGTAACGGTATGTCTTTTGGCATTCATTTCACAGTTCTACATGCACTATCTCCGAACTTTTTGTGGCCTTGCTCAGACCTTTAACTTGGACACACGCATTCCAAAATTAAGCCATTTCTAGGACACAAGTAGGGTCGTGTCCCCACCAAGTTTGGTGAAAATTTGCGCAAGGGTGTGGTCAGGATTTGGTTTAAAGGCAAACTGACAATCTCAGGACATTCTCGTACAGGTACTTGACCAAGGAAGCAGCTTTAACAGATTCACAAAAAACATGTAACCGTTTTTTTTTTTTTTTTTACCATCTGCTCTACAGTGGCGTCCAGTGAACGTATTCATCGGGTAGTCCGAGCAACCCCTACCGTATGCGTGTATATGGGTGTATGTCTCCAGCTCCAGTATGAAAACACATTCGAGTGCACACAGTGATGATGCTGCCCCATTCCCGCACTACGTATCTCCCTTAAATATTTCCTCACTGTTTTCCAGATGTGCAGCCAGCTTCTCGGAGTTGTGTACTCACGTTCCACCAGCCCATCTGGCCCCAGTCTGGCGCTACAGCTACAGATGTGTTGGAAACACAAGCTTGGGCTGCAGACACAGACTGCTTACAGGGATTTTCTGACCTTAAAGACCTTTTTCCTAACTCAAGATGATGCCTCAAGTGTGACATATGGAAGCGGAATCAGCTCAAAGAACTACATCCACCCTGCGGCACCCTCGACACACGTTCTACAACCGCGTCCAAGATTTATCGTGTAACAAGCTTACGAACAGACGTTTTTGTTTTTGCCTATATTAGATACATTCAACTCCCCATTGCTTCATCTCCCCATTGCTTCATCTATACCTTCATGTCTTCATGCTAGTACCACCAACACGCTATCATATCACAGGTCATTGACCATTTAAAGTCAATTTTAGCAACATAGCAGCGGAGCACAGAAGCGAAGTTCCTTCAGGAATAACAAGGATCCAGTGCAACCGGTACTAAGGTTAGCATATCCGCCTCACGGTAAGAAACTCCAGGGTTCAAGTCCCGGACTTGACGAATACATCTCTGCATGTTCTCCTTGTGTCTCTGCTGGTTTTCTCCAGGCACTCCTGTTTCTTCCGGCAGTCCAAAGATATGCACATTAGGCTGACTGGCTGTTCCAAATTGCTCTTTGGTGTTTTGGCCCTGCGATGGATTGGTGGGCTGTTCATGGTGTGCCGCTCCTTCGCTCAGAGTTGATGTGATTGGCTCCAGCCTCGCCACAACGCAACAGGATTAAGATGTTTGGAAAATAAATGCAGGAAATAGCTAGGATTTTTAACAGAGGCTAGTTTTACTGCCGGCCACATTTGATTGCACTCACACCCGCTTTAGCAGCGATATAACACACCCGAGGAGTTCATTTTATAATTTAAGTAATTTCTGAAGTTCCCAATTGTTTGTGCCGCACAGTGAATACGATGATTGACATCAGAGTCAGGAAAAACGATGAGGTTACCCGAGAGCGTCCCGAAATATCGTCTGCTCTCACCTGACAAAAGACCAAAATGGTAGGAGGCGATACATGATACAGCAGGTTCAAAAATAGACACCTCTCTCTCTCTCTCTCTCTCTCTCTCTCTCTCTCTCTCTCTCTCTCTCTCTCTCTCTGGCTCTCTCCCCTCGCCACTCTTACTTCTCTTTCTCTTCCTTCATAACTTACGATACGCAAGCTCCTGTTACGGCCTATGAGGTCGAGGTGATGGAAGAGGGGAACCAAAACACACCCGGTGATCAAGAGGTGTCACGTCTTTCAATTTCTCATAGGGCGGACGCAAATAACAGCGCTCACGCAATGCAGACTTGTCACATTCCACACTTAGCAATAAAATATCACCAGTCATGTTTCCTTTAACCCAGCGATCCCCAACCATTTTTGCGCTACCGAACAGTTTCAGGTAAAACAATATTTTCATGGACCGGTTTAAAAACTGCTTAAAACTTCTTCTTTTGCCTTTTTTCTCAGGGGTCGCCACAGCGAATCTTGTGATTTGGAATAGGTTTTTACATCGGATGTCTTCCTGACACAAGCCTTTAGCAAGGGACAGAAACACGCTGATGGCTATGCAGCTACTCTTGACGAAAGACAGCAATGGTTCTTTTACATGAACCTCTCACCATAGACAGTGAGAGACATGGCCGGCCTTTGATAACCCAGTTCGCTGCACTGGGGGGACAGGGACAACCCTGTGAAGAGTGGGACTCGAACCCCCAACCTTAGGATCAGCGATCCAGCGCCCTTTACCACCAGGCCACCACTGCCCTAGAAACAGCTTAAAACAAAGCGTGTAAAAATACACCTCAGCACTGAGTGAGTGGGAAGCTCTCCAAAAACGCTTATATTTTACTCATTTTTGCAAGTTTCTGGGTTTACGTTGTTATTCTGACCGAGGTGAATGTTTTTTCAAAAATAAAATATCTTTACGTGTCCAATATGCTTTTTATTCAACCTTTCTGAGTGCCCGGTACCAAATGACCCAAGGACCGGTACCGGTGGTTGGTGACCTCTGCTTTAACCCGCTTACCATGCAGTTCCAAGTACAGTACAATCTATAAGAGATGAAGAAAGAAAACTCACGGCAAGAAGGTTATGAGTTCAAGTCCTGAGCTCAGCAAGGACATTTCTGTGTGGAGTTTGCTGTGTGGGTTTCCTCCAGGGCCTCCGGTTTCCTCCAACTATGCAAAGACATGCACATTCATCCTGCTGGCTGTTCCAAATGATCGCGCGGTGTGACTGTGAGTGTCAGTGGTTGTGTATGTATAGGTCTGGTGATGTGTATCCAACCTCATCTTATTTAGGGTCACAGGGAGGCTGAAGCCCATCCTACAAACTCCAGGTTAAAAACGGGGTACACCCTGAACAGCTTGCTAGGCCATATCAGAGCCAACAAACACACACACACACACCAAATCATTCCAACACACATCAATTCTGAAAAGCCGGTTAGCCTAATGTGCATGTATTTGAACTGTTGGTGGAAATTGGAGAACACACACTAGCATACTCCCCAGAGAAACACCTTCGTCGAGCTGGGGCCTGGAACCTAGAACCTCCTTGCTGTGAACTGGACGTGTTCACCACTACACCCCTGTACCACCCATGTATGTGAGGTAAAAGTAAGGTAAAGTCTGTTGAGCTTTTTACACCTGAGCCTAGTGGCTCATCAAACTGGTGCTTATCCCCGGTTTCCATAGCATGAAGCTACCAGGAGTTCAACTCCTCCTGGATGGGACGCTGGTCCATCGCAGGTTACCTTCCCAGTATATTTTACTGGTACCCATTTATACTGCTGGGAGAACAGAGGCACACTTGTGGTCAGGACCTTGCCCAGGGGTCTTAGCACAGTAGGGATCTAACTGGGATTTGAACCCACAACCTCCCGATCATGAGTGCAGAACCCTAACCACTACGCACCGGCTCCCACCCTTGTATGTGAATTTACCCATAATTCTTTGCATTACTCAGTACGTAGGATGTACCGTTATTCTTGAAGGTTTTGATGGATCACTTCAAGACGTACAATCTCTTACTCATGCTCTGCAGGATATAATATGATGACAAACACGTCCGTGTTCCTCTTTGTCTCTTTCTAAACCGCTAAGCTTTGAAAGATTTGAAAGTCTTGTTCCGAGTCTGCAACACAACCCTATGTCATTTTTTTTTCTTTTTCTTTTTTTTTTTTTTTTTACGTTGAATGGTCTTCAAAACATTACGCCATCTCAGACAGGGAAACCCTCCGGGCTCGAGGAATCTATTACTGAGGAACTTTCTTGGATCAATGGTATCTGAGCAGGGAGAATGGAGCAAAGACTCTCTTGAATGGATCTCATTGTGTTCGCGAGGCAGAAGCAGAAATCTGGACTTGAAGCGTGGAGGTCTGAATCACACTCTGGAGGTGGTCTTAATGCGTCGTTCACATTCGAGGCCTTCTGAGTCACTGAGCCTGTGCGCCCCACTGTTTTTGTGGGGAAAATGAGAACCAGGCTGACCCTTAGCGTTCTGCTTGCGCCATGATGACTCGGAGTGTTCTGGGCCACGCCATTACGCCGCACAAATCTTTTTTTCCACTTGCTGCTCCATTTAACACAAACCATCTGCAGTTCCAGAGTGAGCCCCACTCTATGAAATGGCATTCATCAACGATAACAACTAGACGCGTTATACTCAAAGTTACGCGGAAATGCGAGATTCTGAAGGCATCTGAAACGAAAACAAAGTCGACCAGTGACTCGGCTGCTTTTCTTGCTTTACAATCTGTTCATTCAAAGGCATTCCTGCAGCGTGATGGGGGGAGGTTCACCCACTCGGACTTATAAGTGCATACAACATGTCACAGTCCGACATTCACAATGACCTCTTTCATGAAGTCCCCCTACACACACTCCAGGAGCATGCTGGGAGATAGACAGACAGACAGCTTACACACACCGCATACTTGCAGCTCACACACATGCCGTGTCACTTCAGCTTTTCAAGGTCACATGCTTTGAGGGACGCTGCACATGTGGTACTACTTAAAGTTTCAGTACATGACCCAGGTGCACATGTAAAACTCTGAAGGAAAAAAAACGATGAAACAATTACAAAACAAGTGAGTCTGTGAAGTGTTTGCGTGAAATCCTTCAGTCGTGTGCAAAACGCATTTGAAAAGACTATGTACGTCCCCACACAACACTGTACTGCTATCTTTATGGGGACTCTCACTGGCATAATGCATGCCCTGGTCCACAACCTAACGTGGAAAAGTGGTGACTCAGTGTTGAGGTTCTGGGATACTGATCAGAGTGTTAGGGGTTCAAGTCTCAGTATCACCAATCTGGCACTGTTGGGCCGTTGAGCAAGGCCCCTACCTCTCATCTGCTTCGTTGTACAACTGTCGAAAAATGTAAGGTGCTCTGCATAAGGGCGTCTGCTAACCGCCGTAAATGTAAACGCAAACCGTGACAACAACTCAATCAAAACTAATTCTAAAACCAAGTCCGATTCCACAAACAGCCCTTTTAAACAAGTGCAAAATGTCCTCACTTCCCAAACATGTCCTCAGTTTGTTGGTTAGCAACGTATTCCAGTCCTCAATATGCAGCAAGTACAAGCACACGCAAACACAGCCAATCACCCTGAAAGTACAACGGAATCAATATCGGTGAGTAAGTAATGAAAACAAATAAATAAACAAATACTTGATGAAAGTGGTGTCGGGGTTTGCATTTCTACCTCACAACAAGAAGGGTGTGGGTTCAAATCCCATTTCCGGAGAGGGTGTATTTTTGTGGATTTTGAATTTTCTCCGTCTGCTTGTACAGGTACTCTGGTCTCTTCCCATAGAATATGCACATTACTCAATTGCCCCTAGGTGTGTGTGTGTGTGTGTGTGTGTGTGTGTGTGTGTGTGTGTGTGTGTGTGTGTGTGTGTGTGTGTGTGTGTGTGTTTGTCCTGGGATGGAGGACAAGCTGGTGACCCCAATAGAAGATGAAAGTGGTTGTAAAAATGAAATGCAGTATTCTATAAAAAAAGCTGAGTCAAAAAAAAAACAGTTGAAAGATTCTGTATATTCTCGTTGATTTTGTTGTTTCCACTCTAGTTACTGTCGAAATACAGGCATCCCTCACTTTCCAGCGATCACCGAATTCCGTGAAGTAGGATTGACCCCCCACCACCACCCCACCCTCCCAACTATCCATTAGGATCAAACACTCCCCCCTGAATATCCACTAGGGTTACTGTTAAAGTTCATACAGGGATCCCTCACTTTCCGCGGTAAATGGGAACCAAGACCCCCCAAGTGTGCGAATGCCGAGTTCGAATAGGATCGACACACCCCTGACTGGCATATACGTACATGTATATGTGTATATAATATCAATAAATACATATTCAATGCTATAAATGCTGAGAACAATTAAACATTCAAAAATAATGCATAAAATGTAAATAAAATATAAAAACACACACACACACACACACACACACACACACACACACACACACACACACAGATGCATGCATCACATAAAAATGTAAGTAGTTTTGTTGGAGGGTCTTTTGGTTGTTTTTTTGTTTTGTTTTGTTTTTGTTTGTTTGGGTTTTTTGCATAATTGGCCTTGTTTTGCAGCATTTTCCTTAACTTTTCCCCTATTTTTCCTTAATTTCCTTATTTTTCAATGAATATTTTTGAAAAACCAGCAAAGCCGCAGCAACCAAAGCACGAAGTAGCGAGGGAGCACTGTACTTTCATACCTTAATGACACATGTGGGCGGAGCTTAAGGCCTTGATTACATTCACTAAGTAGATATGCAGCTAATTCTTGAGTGGAAAAACCCCAAAAACTAAATTAAAACAGTTTAAAAGAGGATTTTTATTCTCACCTCAATCATTTTCTTGTAGTTTTAGTCTAGTTGGTCTCGTAGTTAGTAAGATTCACAAACAAGAGCAGTGTATACTGTATGTTCTAGAGCGTAAACGCGGAGTTCTGTTCTACTCTTGCTGTTATTTCATCTACAAACTACAACTAATTCCAAGTGTAAAAATTTTATTACATGTACCATTCAAAAATTACTCAAAATTGGAGAAAAAAAAAAAATCAAACTAAAGCTAAGAGGACAGTTAATACATAGTTCTTATATTTATAGGAGCAACCTGGAGGAGATGTGATGCACTAGGTTTTAATTTGGTGCTCCGCAGACAGGAAATCAACAGAACTGTCGCTTTGCAAATCTCAATAAATATCCATGTTTATTCACCAATTACTTTGTTTATGTTCTCTTTCAAAAAATGTAAGCCTCATTAAAGGTCGAGTTTATATTTAATGGCTGTTTATTGTGCTTTAAGAATATATTTACACATGTGCAACAGCTGTAACAGAGCTTCTTCAAAATATAAAGAAATCACAATTAAACTGTTCATAAGTCTCTCATTATAGTTTCATGGAACTGTTATTGTTATATAATTATAGTTACATATCTCTGTAATATATATTTAAATATGTAAAATGATATACATATTTAGAGATATGTAACTATAAATATATAACAATAACAGTTCCATGAAACTATAATGACATGTATATACTTATGAACAGTGTATATATATATATATATATATATATATATATATATATATATATACATACATATAGTGATTCCTCGCTACTTCGTGCTTCAGTTTGTGCGGCTTCAGTGCATCGCGGATTTTTCAAAAATATTCATTGAAAAAGTCGCAAAACAATTATGCAAACTCCGCCCCCAAAGAAATAAAACAAAAAGCAACCCAACAAAACTACTTACATTTTTATGTGAGGTGTGTATTTAGATTTTATTTACATCTTCTGCATTATTTTTGAATGTTTAATTGTTATTATAAGCATTTATAGCGTTGGTAACGGTTTCCGTAGCTTGAAGCAACTAGGAGTTCAACTCCTCCTGGATGGGACGCTAGTCCATCGCAGGTTACCTTCCCAGTATATTTTACTGGTACCCATTTATACTGCTGGGTGAACAGAGGCACACTTGTGGTTAAGACCTTGCCCAGGGGTCTTAGCACAGTGAGGGTCTAACTGGGATTTGAGCACAAAACCTCCCGATCATGAGCGCAGCACCCTAACCACTACGGCACCGGCCACACATTTATAGCATTGAATATGTATTTATTGGTATTATATACACATATACACGTACATATATGTCAGTCCCAGGGGGGGTTTGATTGTACTTCGCGGAAATCGGCGGTCGAGTGTGTGTGTGTGTGTGTGGGGGGGGGGGGTCGAAGTGCTCTATATATATATATATATATGTATATATCATATATTTGCATGTAATAATTGGTTTTTAGTATAAAGGGTCCAATTTTTCTCATGTCTAATCTCTTGTACTAAAGAATAACAATCTGATGAATCTGTCTAATCAAATCCATCACAAAATTGTTAAAAAGTTTGTATCAAATCAAACTCCCACCTGATAGTGAAATGAGTATAATTAGGAAATCACTAGGACCTTGACCAGGAGATTACTAATGAAGAACAAATAATAAGCACAGCACAGTAAAAGGAATAATGAAACCTTAATTAATGCTAATAAAAGCACCAATTAAGGTTTTTATTTTTAAAAAAAAGACAGTGAGGAATGTACTGAATACCAACAGTATTCAGAAGTGTGTCTGAAATTCATGAAAATGTTTTAAAGATTCCACCCTCCCCCATTTTCTCCCGAATTTAGTCGTACCCAAATCCCACCCAGCAAGTTTTGCCTTCCCTATCACACAACCACCACCCACCAGGGAGGGGCAAAATCATGCAGACGCTCCCTCCGTGACATCTGATGCTAGCTACCCGCCCGCCTCTTTTCGAACTGTGGTGCATGCGTATCTGGTTGCGGTGTAACACACTCGAAGGGAAAGCGCGATCCACTCGCACTTACAAATGAATGGACGTCCATGATTTGCCGGTGATCGCTGTGAGTGACAGGGAAGTGAGCGTATGCCATTCCTCCCTCCTGTAAGAGCTCGACCAATCAGCTCCCATGAACCCCTTGTGATTTGAACGTGTGATCTCTGGGTTAATAGCACCTTGTTGATACGCCACTTGGGAGATCAAGATTGTTTTTTACCCAAGTTATTGTTTATTAATTTAATATGTGATGAAAAAAATACTTAATTTTTTAATTCTATTTTTAGCGCAAGATCAAAACTCACAAAACTTAGGATTAATTGAAATTGACGTAAAAATTAGCATAAGCAGTATTTTTTTTATCAGCGGACAATTGCTGGAATTTATTTTATAAGTCTTTATGGATGTTTATGTCAGGAAAACATTGTAAACATGTTTTAAGATGGTACGTTTAAAATATTTCTGAAAGGAATTAGAAGAAAGTGCTGCCTTCTTCAAAAGCAACGCGTATTAAAACGGGTGGTAACGGTGTAAAAGCCTAGCAAAGCCTCGTCCTTTGTTCTCTTCTGTACGTACAGCCGGGTAACGTTTCTGTCTTCTTCCATTTTTCATCAGACTAAGCGGTCTGACCTGCCGATACACTTGAAGAAAGCGTTTTTTCTTTCAAGTGGAGTAACTTTTCATGCCATGCCATTAAACTTGCACAGTGAAAGAAGAGCTCGGAGCGGCTGAGGTTTAAGGCCAAGGCTAACAATCCGGATCTTTCCTGCATTTACATTTAGTCATGTAGCGGATGCTTTTATCTGAGCTGACTTACAAATGGGTTTGAATCCAGTCCAGAAATAAAGCATCAGGAGTTAAAGATTAAGGGTGGAAGACTGGTTTTTCTGGTGCTGGGATTTCAATCCTAGCCTGGAGACTTAACTTAACCGCTAAACACCCCATAGCAACTGCTAAGTTGCTAGCATGGTAGTGAGCGAATGGCTGTTGGAAGAAATGCACAGAATTTATGGAAATAATGGATAAAACTTGGCCTTGAGTCTCATGTTAATTAGCTTCAATGCTTAAA
This sequence comes from Plotosus lineatus, assembly GCA_024760905.1. Classification (NCBI taxonomy): domain Eukaryota; kingdom Metazoa; phylum Chordata; class Actinopteri; order Siluriformes; family Plotosidae; genus Plotosus; species Plotosus lineatus. The sequence continues at coordinate 21,555,407 of CM045731.1, forward strand.
AACATTCATAAACATGCTGAGTGCAACTCAACTACAAATGCACCAATTATAGAAACATAATTAGCGCTAATATTAGTCCTTTGGGCATTTTACACCATAGTGGCTCATCAGGCCGGGGCTTATCCCCGGTTTCCGTAGCGTGAAGCGACCAGGAGTACAACTCCTCCTGGATGGGACGCTAGTCCATCACAGGTTACCTTCCCAGTATATTTTTACTGGTACCCATTTATACTGCTAGGTGAACTGAGGCACACTTGTGGTTAAGACCTTGCCCAGGAGTCTTAGCACAGTGGGGGTCTAACTGGGATTTGAACTCACAACCTGCTGATCATGATCCCAGCACTCTAACCACTACACCACCACTACATTTAGTGCTAATATTAGCAATGCATTTAATAGCGCTGCTCTTATTCGTTCTTCTTTAGTACTTACCTGGTCCTAGCGGTTAGCTAATTAGGCTTATTTCACAATTAGATGCGAGTTTGTTTAGATTTTGGAAAGTCCAACATCCAAGCAAATCTTTCACATGGAGGAATCAAAAGCATATCTCTAGGCCCTGTTCCTCGTCCCCAAAACAAACAAACAAACAAACACTCCATGCTTAGTCGATATTGTTGCGATTTCAGTCGCCTTTATCCTGTAACTACCCGCGAATCAAAATGGGACAACTTGTAAAGGAACACTCGTTCATTCATTTATTTTCTGAACTGTTTAATCCTAATTGGGGTCATGGGGAGGCTGATGCCCATCTCAGCCAACTTCGGGCGAGGGTTGTGTACAGCCTGTACAGCTCACCAGGCCATCACAGAGCCAACACTCCTACAACCATTCTTACTCAGTCTCACACCTTGGGGAGACTTGGAAAAGCCTATTATAGCCTACTGTGCATTTTTTTTTTCGACTGTGTGAGGAAACCGATGTACCCGAAGGAAACCCCCACAAACACGGCGAGAGCACGTAAACTCCACACGGAAATGCCCGAGCTGGGAATCAAACCCGGATCCTTCTTGCTGTGTGTATATGCTAATGCTGCTATAAATTCCTCAAACTGTCCCACTGCTGTGTTCTGTTATGCAGTTCAGTCAGCCCAGAGGTTAATATTTATTTGGATGTTTGATATTGTAGCACCTGCAGAGGAAGTCATGAAAAGGAAGCTTTATTTCCTGTGTTAAAACGTCTTTTGTGTATATTTTGTTATTGAAATATTCTCAGTTGTCATCTCACACTTAACACAACGGCCTCAGAACGTGAAACAACTTTGGCCGAGACAGGATTCTACACTCGATAGAGATCCGATCGCGATAGCTCGACCTGAGGTCTTTGTTCTCGGCTTTCCATGCGCCACTTGTGCCACAAGGTCACGAGGGTCCCGTTAAAGATTTACCTGTCGCTGGCAGAAGCGACGCTGTTCACCTTAATCTGATCTGCCTATTAGTGTTTTGAAGGCCTCTCTGCTGCGGGCGGAGCTGCTAAAGTCAAGGGCCCGTGCCCTGAGAAGACAAAGGCCCACAATGCTCAGGTGTCTCAGCATCTTTGATAAACATGCACGAGAGTCAGTTTTATGCATCAGTGGACTTTTAATTTGAGCCCGTCATCAAATTTTCCAATGGAAGAAAAAAAAAAAAAAAAAAAAAAAAAAAAAAAAAAAAAAAAGAACTTCATTTGTTCGAGCCAATCAATCTTTCGATGACATACTCGTATATAATTACATCAATTAATTCTTTTATTCATTTTATTAATTTCTCCCAACAGAGTCACATTCTTTAGGATGTTAAACATCAAAAGCAAGAGATGTACTGCAGGCGTAAAAAAAGTAAAAACTAACTCACAGAACTGACGGAGAGAAGTTCGCTCCACCGAGTTGTTGCTCTTTACAGCGCTCACGCTCAGCGCTCCAGCAACACTAACACATGTGGAGATGCGCCTCAGTGTGTGTGTGTGTGTGTGTGTGTGTGTGTGTGTGTGTGTGTGTGTGTGACTCATACGAAGCTCAGAGTGTGTTACAGCTCAGAACTGGCAGCTACCTGGTACTGTTGACTGGATTGTTCTTTTCATACAGTCATAGCTCCTGTCATCTTTATCACCATATCGGTATCGGTATTATAATCCAATGGGTCCCAGACTACGCTGATCGAGATGAGCCTTTCATCCTCCAGATGTGAAAATATCACATGGGTGATGATTAATTTTCTATAACACCAAATTCCGAGGCTTTCTGACGCTATGTCGTTTCCATGGCAACAACCACTGCGGGTGGATAAACAATGTGCCTGAATAACAACTACATAAATGTAGTTCTGTGAAGTGGTCTCTGACATCAGAGCTTTCTGACATATACTTCTTGTATTAATAACTAATAATAATTTAATTATTACTACTAGAAGAAGAATAAAATGCTTCATAATTAACATACAAGCCCTATCTTTTTTTTTTTTTTTTTTTTAAGTTCAGGATGCAGATGTTAATTCACCAAAAACAAAAATAACTTCACACTTCAATGTGGAAATCTAGATTCACTCTCCTAGTATTACACAAGGATCATAGAAGCACATGAACCCAGACACCCACACATAAACACGCAGAGGTTATCGTTCCTCGTACCCTGAGAGATGAGCACTATTTGCCTTGGGAAAACAGAGGTGGAAAGGGTTGCCATATTGTGAGATCTTCCGTGTCTGAGGGTGTGCATAAATATAAGTAAACAAACAAAGCCTGTGTGATATCAATGACCTTTATACAACGTAAAGCCAACCCCCCTCCAAAAATCTATCTATCTATCTATCTGTCTGTCTGTCTGTCTGCCTGTCTGTCTGTCTGTCTGTCTGTCTAGCTAGCTATCTATCTATCTATCTATCTATCTATCTATCTATCTATCTATCTATTGAGAGAGAACAGTGAAAATATCGTAGGTTCCCTTTTATTTTTTCTACGGATTTTTATTTTAGAATTTGTATTTGAGTAAGTTCGTACAAAAATATGTTAGATTTCCAAACATTAGTTTTCCAAATTAAAAGTGATATAAAAATGTCAGTGCAGTATTTGAATAAAGAGTAAAAAATAAATAAATAAATAAATGAATAAAGGCAAAAATCTAATGAAGGCTGCTGCAGTTTACATGCAAATAAAGACACAAGTGTGACAGTCAACATTTCCAGGAGAACTGGGGCTGGTTCTGTAAGAGACCCGGTAGACACTGTACTTAAAAAACATGCAAACATTGGACTTGATGCTGTCCTATTTTTAAACTCAAACCATTACACATAGTAAATTATTTTCACTTATTACTGTTCACTGTGCTTTTTATGTAGAGTTCTTAGGATTTTTATGTAGAGATCTTAGATTTAATGGTATTACAGGGATCCCTCACTTTACGCGGTTAATGGGGACCGAGATCCCCACGCGACCATCGAAATCCACGAAGTAGGATCACGCCCCCCCCCCCCCCCCCCCCAAGCCCTTCCTGACTGGCATACACGTACATTTATGTGTGTATACGTATAATATCAATAAATACATATTCAACGCTATAAATGCTTATAATAACAATTAAACATTCAAAAATAATGCATAAGATGTAAATAAAATATAAATACACACACATACAGATGCATGAGAACAAGACGACACACAAATGCGCGCAGATTCGCGTGCACACACAGATGCAACAATGCAAGTAGTTTTGATGGGAGGTTTTGGGTTGTTTTTAGTTTTGTGTTTGTTTCGGGTTTTTTTTTCTTTTTTTTTTTGCATAATTGGCCTTGTTTTGTGTCATTTTCCTTAACTTTTTCCCCTATTCTTTCTCTTTATATATACAGGGATCCCTCACTATCTGCGGTGAATTTGGACCGAGATCCCACCCCCCCACCCCCCCCCCCCCGCAACCACCGAATTCCGCGAAGTAGGAGCCCCCCGACTGAAATATACGTACATGTATATAATTATCAATAAATACATATTCAATGCTATAAATGTTTATAATAACAATAAAACATTCAAAAATAATGCATAAGATGTAAATGAAATATAAATACACACACATACATATGCGTGTGCACGCACTCAGATGAGCATCTCACAAAAATGTAAGTAGTTTTGATGGGGGGTTTTGGGTTGTTGTTTTTTTTTTTGCATAATTGGCCTCGTTTTTGTGGCATTTTCCTTAACCTTTTCCCCTATTCTTCCTTAATTTCCTTATTTTTTAATTCGATGAATATTTAAAAAGAAAAAACGCGATGCACTGAAGCCGCATGAATTGAAGCGCGAAGTAGCGAGGGATCCGTGTATATTAAACTGCATCTTATCAACCTGCACATCTTCCATAGAATTTGCTTCCAAACGTCTCTGAACATCACTCATCTAATATGACTGTAATCCGAACACTGAGACAAAAGTTACTGATCAGTTATCAAAGGAAAACGTTTATTATTTAAATATATTATCAGATGGAAAAAGTGAAGAGAGGCCATTCGTCGGATTATACAGAATCATCTGGCTTGTAATTTACGATACGTTTCATTAATAATTTGACTGTAACAAATTCAATATTCTTATCACTCATTGCCAAACCGCTTAATTATACTAGGGTCCTGGGAAGACGTGCCTATTTCAGCCGACACTGGGTGTAGGCAGGGTACATCCTGCACAGCTCGACAGACCATCACAGGGCAACACACACAATATCTCATAATAGAAGCTACACAATTTAACTGTCAAGTAGAGCTGCTACTTCTGCTCCCTCGTTCAAGGATAATTGTTTATGAAGGTTCCCATGGATAGCGTTCACCATTTCGTGTGTTTACCGTGCGTAACTTCGGAACACTAACTGACCAGTAAGTCGACTACAAAGAGTGTTAATGCAATTACAACAACAACACAACACAATATAATAATAGTTACTGTTAACATTGCTAACCGCAAAGGTAACTATGTAGTAAAGCCAAAATGAGGGTTGCTATTAAATTAATTATTAAACACACTAAATATTTACTTTGTATAATATTCTAGTTAATATAATAGTTTTCTTTAAGGCTACTCTTAAAGTTATTATTCATAGACCCCTAACTATTAAGCTTACTATTTACAAAACGAAATATCCATTTAGGTTACTGTTAAAGTTCATACAGGGATCCTTCACTTTTCGCGGTTAACGGGGACGGAGACCCCCCGCGACCGCCGATTGCCGCAAAGTAGGATCGACACCCCTGACTGACGTATACGTACATGTATATGTGTATATAATATCAATAAATACATATTCAACTCTATAAATGCTTATACAGTAATAACAATTAAACATTCAAAAATAATGCATAAGATGTAAATAAAATATAAATACACACTCACATACAGACCCGCACGCACACACATACTAAAATGCGCACCTCACATAAAAATGTAAGTAGTTTTGATGGGTTGTTTTTTTTGTTTTTGTTTGTTTGGGGGTTTTGCATAATTGATCTTGTTTTGCGGCATTTTCCTGAACGTTTCCCCTATTTTTCCTTAATTTCCTTATTTTTTAATTCAATGAATATTTAAAAAAAAACGCTATGCACTGAAGCCGCATGAATTGAAGCGCGAAGCAGCGAGGGATCACTGTATTTAAAAAGATGAAAATCTAAGAAACTTACAGTTAAGGTTCCCATGTACAGGAAGACCCCGCCCACACACACACACACCCCAAAAAAAAAAAAAAAAAAAAAAAAAAAAGTTCCCCTATGTTTCAGAGGTAAATGGGGAAAAAATGGTAAAAGATTATCAAATTATAACTTGCACACATATCACTTAATACAATAGTTTTATATATCATTATTTAAAATTTTACGAATTAAATAATATTTTAATTTATCATCTTCACCAATTTTTTTTTTTTTTTTTGTTAATTTAGTTTCATTTAAAAAAATGCTGAGGTGGGGGGGACCCTTCTTTTTGGATACCCCTGTAGAAACCTATAAAAATATATTTATATATTCTGTACTTATAATGACCAAACATAAACACTAACTATGGCGACTGAGTATCGTAGTGAAGGATTTAGAAAATTAAGTATTTAGTAAGTTTTCAGGTTATTATTAAAGTTACTGTTTACAAAGCCAACTATCTAGGACAAATAAAATCTGAATTCTTATCATAATTACTGTAATTATCTATAAGTATATAATTAGTAAAATAGATATATCTATAAAACTGGCTATATAGTAAATTTACACTAAAGGTTAATATAAACAAAGTCAAATATGTAGTAAATAACAACTATTTAGGTTACTATTTACAAAACTGTCTGTGTAATAAATTTACAATTAAGGCTATTATGTAGAAAATCTTACCATCTAATAAATGCGGATTTAAAGTTACTAATTACAAATACAAATACAGTTCTTAGTAAGGATCCAAGTGTAGTTATCATTAAAGCTACTACAGGGATCCCTCACTCTCCGCGGTTAATGGGGACCGACACCCCACCGCGACCGCCGATTTCCGCGAAGTAGGATCGATCCCCCCTGACTGATGTACAGGGATCCCTCACTTTCCGGGGTTAATTGGGACCGAGATCCACACGCGACCATCGAATTCCGCGAAGTAGGATCAACCCCCCCCGACCCCCTCCCTGACTGACGTATATGTACATGTATATGTGTATATAATATCAATAAATACATATTCAATGCTACAAATGCTTATAATAACAATTAAACATTCAAAAATAATGCATAAGATGTAAATAAAATATAAATACACACACATACAGATGCATGAGAACAAGACGACACACAAATGCGTGCAGATGCGCGTGCACACACAGATGCAACAATGCAAGTAGTTTTGATGGGAGGTTTTGGGTTTTTTTTTTTTTTTTGCATAATTGGCCTTGTTTTGTGGCATTTTCCTTAACTTTTCCCCTATTCTTTCTCTTTTTTTTTTTTTTTTTGTTTGTTTTGCATAATTGGCCCTGTTTTGCGGCATTTTCCTAAACTTTTCCCCTAGATTTCCTCAATTTCCTTATTTTTTATTTTTCGATGAATATTTTTGAAAAACCGGCGATGCACTGAAGCCGCAGAAACTGAAGCATGAAGTAGCGACGGATCACTGTATTTAAAACGCTCTCGGAGCCCCGACCCAGAGCTCCAAAAACCACTATTCAATAAAGTAATTATTTAGAAATGCAATTATCTAGTAAGGTGACTGTATACAGCGTTAAATACAATATGTAGTGCTATTGCTCATATTATGGTAGTTAATTACTTTAAGGATTTTATTTCAATAAGTTGACTTTTTCGAGGAAGGTTAGTATAAAGGGCAATGTACAGGATAGATTACACGCAGACGCGATCGCTAACTTGATTACTATAATAGTCTAGACAGGTTTAGTCAGTAAATAAACACCTTTCCACATTGTTGCCACACACACACACACACACACACACACACACATATACGCACCACACACACACACACATAGCAAAGCAGCATTCCATAGCAGCCTGTGACAGAATTCAGAGCGATCGTGTTTAATGCTTTACATTCCTCAAGACAGCTAAACCTTTCCTTCAACCTCACAACTTTTTTTCGCCGGTATTTGTTGTTGTTGTTTTTTCTCCTGGTGAATCTTTTAGGGAGAAAAATATATATAAAAGATGCAACTAATGAGCACAAACCACATTTGTCTGGTTGTGTTGGCAGGCAAATGAAAACAGGATGCTGTAAGCTTTAAGAATCCTCTTCTCTTTGTTTGCATTGTTAAGCCTCATTGTAAATTCAAACACGGACACACACACACACACACACACACACACACACACACACACACAGAGAGAGAGAGAGAGAGAGAGAGAGAGAGAGAGAGATGGATCATGCGCTGAACTTTTTTTAAACCCAAACGCAATACAATCATATTTCAATTTCAATTTTTACTAAACATTTCAAATTCGCTTCTGATGTACATATTAATAAAATATGTTAATAAAAAACTGAGGGATCACAGTATTAGATAAGAATAGCACTTGCCAGTGACTGTGAGGTCCTGTGGGGGATGCAGTCAAAAAGTCAAAGACAGAAAAAAAATTTAATATCTCGATGAAGAAAACGCACACAGGCATGAGGCTTGTGGAATCATGTGACACAGCCTGACAATACAGTAGTAATTCTTCACTGTACTGTATACGCATGTGTTTAAGTCCTTATACATCACACCAATAAACTAATGGTTTCTATCATTTTTTTTAACCTCTTTTCATTTATAAAAAAAAAGCACCTGACGACAGAACCATGTGACAAGTCCAATGTATAAAAGGAGACCTTGTGACCTTGAAACAAAGTCAAGGTCACCCATATACAATCCCACGCTACCCACCCCAAAGGGGGATCCATACACCACATTTGGTGATCCTATGTCATGTCCTTACAAAGTGATCGCAGTAACAATTCAGGTGGATGGACGGAACCAACTTCTATTGTTCCTGCTTCATACGGATCTAATTGGAGCGATTATTAATTTTCAACCAAATTACAGGGATCCTGCGCCACTTCACGCTTTAAATCATGCGGCTACAGTGCATCGCGTTTTTTTTTTTTCTTTAAATATTCATCGAATTAAAAAATAAGGAAATTAAGGAAGAACACGGGGAAAAGTTAAGGGAAATGCCACAAAAACAAGGCCAATTATGCAAAAAAAAACCCACAAACAAACAAACAAAAACAAAAAACAACCCAAAACCTCCTATCAAAACTACTTACATTTTTGTGAGGTGCGCATCTGTATGTGTGTGTATTTATATCTTATGCATTATTTTTGAATGTTTAATTGTTATTATAAGCATTTATAGCATTGAATATGTATTTATTGATATTATATACAGATATACATGTATGTATACGTCAGTTGAGGGCGGGGGGGGGGGGGGGGTGATTGTACTTCGCGGATTTTGGTGGTCGCGGGGGGATCTCGGTCCCAATTAACCGCAGAAAGTGAGGGATCCCTGTACCTTCTGTTCGGATATCTTGTTCGCTCAGATGAGTCGATATGGGATGGTTGTAATTAGTATACAGTGCACAGGAAAGACATGGTCTGATATCTTAGAGATATTACACATTATCCCAAGTGAATAATGCTCGAACCTAACTGAAGGACAGTCACAGTTTGTTGTGCTTACTTGAAGTGGGCGGTGCCATCATGATCATGCTTTATAATGGGAAAAAGAAAACCACAAAAATCTCATTTTAGTTTGTTTTTCTCGTGCATCTGAGAACTGAGGCTTTGGTCTGTACGCCACTGCAGGGAAATGCATTATGGGATTTGTCGTTATATGTAGGATGTCATGCCGTCAAAAATAAATATGTGTGGCTGTCAAATAAAAGAATACTAGACTTGCGCGTGTTAAATATTATAAGATACTGCATAATAAAATCAGTCCTGTCTGCGCAACTGTGCAAGTTTTAAACAATACACACACACACACACACACACACACACACACACCCTCCCACCCACCCACCCACACATATACACACACACACACACACACACACACACACAGAATCTAAACCAATAACAGTACAAACCTCACTCTGTGCACAACACCAACGATAGAAAACACACATGTGCAAACCTGGAACGCAGCCACGTAACTTACTATAATCAATCAGGAAGTGGTCATGAAGCTCCACGCCCACCTCTCGTCTCCCCCAACCTTGCTCCCCAACCCCGTGCCACCTGCGCAAGTCCCACAGGATGCATGCATGCGCACAAACACACACACACACACACGCACGTGCGCGCACACACACACACACACACACACACACACACACACACACACACACACACACACACACACACACACACACAGCACAATCAGCAACCCACCCACATTCAAACGAATACACAACAACCGCCCCGCAGACACACACCTACACCTCCAGCTGCAAGACTAAAACCGCACATAGCGCTTGTTTTTGTTCATCGCCTCAGAGATGACTGGTTTACCCAAAGACGAAGAAACTGTCAGCGCATTCTTCTACACACTCCAGCTCAGCACTCAGCAGAATCATGCACATGAAAAAACATTTATAGTATCTTATAACATAATATGGTGACACTTGGCAGGTTTTTAAATGCACACACACACACACACACACACACACACACACACACACACACACACACACACACACACACACACACAAACACACACGAACACACACACACACACACATACACACGCACACAAAAATATGGAAATAGATAAAAATAAACACACACGCGTGCGCGCACACACACACACACACACACACACACACACACACACACACACACACACACACACACACACACACACACACCTGTTAGAAAAAGCACTGAAGTGGGTATTATGATATATAATTATGTATATGTATGCCCTGCGACGGTCTGGTGAGCTGTCCAGGGTGGACCCTGCCCTTGCCCAGAGTCAGCTGAGATCGCCAGTCTCTCTGCAAGCCTAATTAGCATTAAGCGGATCAGAAAATGAATGAATATATATATGTACTCACATATATCTCTTCTTTTCTTTTGTTTTTTTTCCCTTTTTCAGGGGTCGCCACAGTGAATCATCCGATTCATACGTTTCATTTGGCATAGGTTTTTACGTCGGATGCCTTTCCTGACACAACCCTTTAGCAAGGGTCAAAAACACCCTGACGGCTATGCAGCGACTCTTTACGAGTGGTTCTTTTACATGAACCTCTCACCATAGACAGTGAGAGACATGGCCGGCCTTTGATAACCCAGTTAGCTGCACTGCGGGGGGACAGTGAAAACCTTGTGGAGAGTGGGACTCGAACCCCCAACCTTTGAATCAGTGATCCAACACCCTATACCACTAGGCCACCTCCCGTGTACTCGCATATATACGGATAAAAATCACTAAAGTGCCACAACATGTCAAACTGTAGGATGAAAAATTGACAATCTTGGATTTTTTTTACGTGCCATTCATTTTCCGATATTTGGAAAAAAAATTCTTCTTAATCTCAAAACACAAATTTATAGCGTTAGGGGCAACACCGTCACCACTGGGCTATCGACAGTGAAAAATGTACCCAGTGGTGAGGTAGCTGCTCTTAACGCTATAAATCTCATGCAGCAACACAATACAATCTCCAACTATGCATTTAATAGCCAACAATAATAAAAACTGCCATAAAAATATTTGAATTTCACAGATTTTGTGTATTTTCCGAGCTAAAAATAATAACTTTTTGCAGGTTTTAAGACAAAAAATATATAAGCGGTACCTGACTTTACGAAATTAATCCGTTCCAGCGCCTTTTCCGTAACCTGCATTTTTCCTAAGTTGAACCGCATTTTACATGTAAAATGCGTGATTCGTTCCAAGGCTCCCAATACTACCCCATAAACCCTTTGAAAATGATAAAAGTACACCAATTTTGTATGAAATATGTGTTAAAAGTAAAAGAAAATTATTTTCCTTTTTTCAAATCTCTCGAACCACCCATGCGACGCTTTAAATTCCGGGGGTTGCTGGTCTAAAGAACTCTCAGCCCCCCACCCTCCTTCACGAGGTCCTTAAATATGGCGGTAGCTTTTTCCGAAATAATCGCCTCCGTCACTGTATCTCCGCTTTTAAGGCCTCCTTCTGCTTCAATATCGTCCCGATTGAGGAGGGGTTTCGACCATACTCCTTTGCGATTTCGCTCAACCACGTCCCACTTTTTGTATATATTTTTTTTTTATCATCTCCTGTTTTACTTTTATTGATAACGGAGCCCGCTTCTTCTTTTCAGTCTCACCGGGAATCACTTTCTTGGGGCTCTTGATTAATAACGCTGCAATAAGCACACTCAAAAAACTCACGAAACTCACAAACTAACAGTGCAACTCTCTTTTACGCGTGCGTCAAACAATTGGTCAGAGACACACGAAAAGCATTATGGGTATATTACTGTATTATTAAGCTTCAGCTCCCTCATAGTCAATGGGAGGCCAGCGGGGTGGGGTGTTGGGAGACAACCAATGGGAAAGCAACTTGCGCATTGTTTGAATGTTTGAATGGCCAGTTTGAATTTTTAAGATGGCGCTTTTGTAACGTGAACTTGTTTCGTATCCAGAGACAAAATTTTTTGGAAAATGCGTTTTGTAACCTGAATTTTTCATTTGGTGAGACTTTCGTAAAGTGAGGTACCACTGTATTACCTTATAGTTCATATAATTAATAAGACCTGATGGTCATGTTTTACGTGCTTTCAACGATAAAACATCAGGATGTGAACAATGTGTAATTATTTCAGCTGCTTCCAGTTTTTTCAAATTTCAATAGAAAAGCCTGGCAACAACTAACACCTGACTATGTGTGGGGAAAAGATCTATTTATAATGATGTTTTTCACTGTCAATTAAAGTCATTTAATACGCCACTAATGAAGCTTTTACAGTTATGAAGAAGAGTTTTATCAATGCAATAATGCCAAGAAAATAATCTTTACTCTGGGGCAACTGACACAACAAGGGTTACGGACACTGCAGGGACACTTCTGAATAACTTCTGATTATTTAATGTTTGGTATATTAAGTACCACGAGGTGTACAAAACTAGATTAATTTCAGATTTATAAACTAGATGGAATATCCTACATGGGGCTGCGCACAAAACACAACCTTTCATTTTCCCCTTTTTTCACTACAGTACATTTATATCTTGGATATAATATAAAATGGGGGCGTTTGGAACTCCCTCGGCTATTTTCGCGGGTTCCCGCAACATCCTCAGCTATTTCTATCACCAAGGGTTACTTGGGAAAGTGGCGGCCATCTTGCTTCTTGGGATTACTATAGTTTATAAAAGAATAAAGTAGCTTCGCATTAAACTACATTAAACAACACGATTCTATTTGTTCACCTTCGTGTTTAATTTTGAAAGATTGAAAGATCCAAAGGAATGTGTTATTATAATAGGCTACAGTCGGCCCTGATTCCGGTCCGGCCCTTCCCGCGGATCAAGAAAATCCGTGAGTTTTTGACGCGATTTCAAAACCCTATGATATTACATGTGCTAACAATATATGCTTGTTAAACACATTCTATAGACAGTTGTACTCATTAATACAGTAATAATGTAGAAAAATACACATAGTAATGATTCAGTAAAACCTTTTTAATTTTATATTGTGATAATATTTATGAATGAATAAAGCACTTAGGCTCCTTACCAGAAGCTACAGAAGATACAGGGCATTTGAGTGACATCATAGGGCTTAAATAATAATTAAAAACACACAAAAAAAACGTGAATTCACAATTCAAGCAATTACATGATGACATGTGTGCGAAGGTGAAACAAAGAGGTGTATGCATCATCTACAACCAATCAGCAGGGGGGAGAAACAAAAGCTGTCAGCCATTGGCTAAGTTTGAATCACGTTCCAGTAACTTCCGGGTTTGTCACCAATCCACGAGTATGTGGGGACACGAGCGCTGAACCGTGAATGGTCAAGGTCCTCCTGTACCCCATGGTTCAGCTATATTACAAAAACATGAGCTCGCGCTCCACCAAAACGGCACCTGGGGTTGTCTACGATTAGCAGAAACTGACGGAAATAACGGCGGGAGACCTGAATGAGAAAGTTTTGTTTAAAAACGCCGTAAACTCATTGAAATCACACAAATGAGCTTTTATAAGTGTTTGTAACACTTGGAATAAGAATTTACTAGTGTTCATAGAATTTTGTTGCTCAGTTGGTATGAAGCGCTTATGGAAACAACTGTGTGATATTAAACAAAAAGGCAAAAAGTGACATGATTAAAAAATGTCAGAATGTATTATTCTGTCGTTCGAGTATCATAACACCGTGCAGTATTCAAAGAAATGGTAGCGTATATGAATTAAATCATAAATGTACACAATTCTGATCAATTGTTCCTATTAAACTCAGCTTCTGTCATATCAGTGCTATTACGTATCTACAATAATCTGCCCTGTTAGTCATAACACGCTTCAGCAAGGGTTACAGCACAAGCGTTTGTGTTATGATGCTCGATGAGTCGTCTTCAGAATAACTTTGTGACTCAGTTGGTTCGTCGTTTTAATTTAACATCGAGATTGATGCCCTTTCTTTCCCTTTGGAAGAATGTTTCTGTTCTGTGAGCTTACGTCGTTTGCATTGTGTGGGTGTCACCAGTGAAGTGTTACTAATAAGACCGACGCCTTCAATGACCGATCGAGATGAAAAGGGGAATTTCGATTCGCTGATTTTTGCATATTACTGATTCATCAGGAAAGTCGCATCACACATACGATGCGATTCGGTGACTTAAGGTGGTGTTACGACACTTTAAAGTTTTAAAGTGAAATGTTATGACTGCACATTGGTAATGATGGATCGTATCAAAATTCGTAAAAATATAAAACCATTAATGTCTGTCTTCCTTTCGGCTTTTTCCCTTTTACTCGGGAGTCGCCACAGCGAATCATCTGATTCGCACGTTTGATTTGGCAGAGGTTTTTACGTCGGATGCCCTTCCTGTCACAACCCTTTTTTAGCAAGGGACAGAAACACGCTGATGACTTTGCAGCTACTCTTTACGAAAGTCAGCAATGGTTCTTTTACATGAACCTCTCACCATAGACAGTGACAGACACGGCCCGCCTTTGATAACCCAGTTAGCTGCACTGGGGAAAAATATAAAACCATTAATACGAAACATTTTTCGCCGCTAATATTTTATTGGAGCAGTTTTAGCCTTAGTTGTCATGGCATTGTCGATCCGGTTGGACAGGTCGAGGATCGGCAACATTACGTTGGTGTTACACGGTCAGTGTGCAATGAACATTTTCGAGTTTTGGGAGTTTCTGACGAGAATTCAAGATGTTTGCAAGAACGACTTGCCAGAGCACTGCAGGGGTCAACGCACACAACCACTCACCCTCACACTCACACCTCTAAACAATATGGAACAGCCAATCAGCATCATATGCATTATATCTTTGGAAAGCGTGAGGAAACGAGAACACCAGGAGGAAACCCACACAAGCAAGGTGAGAACATGTCAACTCCACAAAGAACTCTACAGCTCGAGACTTAAACCCAGGACCTTCTTGCTGTGACGCAGATGTGCTAACCACTGTACCATTATCACGCCTTTATAAATTACATTAAAAAAACGTTCGATTATAAATCATTTGTAATGCAGTGATCCCTCGCTACTTCGTGCTTCGGTTTCTGCGGCTTCAGTGCATCGCGGGTTTTTCAAAAAAGATTCATAGAAATTTTTGTAAGAAATGGATATTAAGGAAAAATAGGGGAAAAGCTAAAGAAAATGCTGCTAAACAACGCCAATTATGCAACAAAAAAAAACTCCAAACAAACAAAAACAACCCAAAACCCCCCAACAAAACTACTTACATGAGTGATCCTTATGTGAGATGTGCATCTGTGTGTGTATTTTTATTTTATTTACATCTTATGCATTATTTTTGAATCTTTAATTGTTATTATAAGCATTTAGAGCATTGAATATGTGTTTATTGATATTATATGGACATATACATGTACATATACGTCTGTCGGGGGGTTGACTCTACTTCGCGGAAATTGGTGGTCGTGCGGGGGGTGGTGGTGGTGGTGGTGGTGGGGGGGGTGTCGCTTGGGCCCCATTAACCGTGGAAAGTGAGGGATCCCTGTATTTTTATGTATGGGTGACATGGTGGCGTAGTGGTTAGCATGTCCGCCTCACGACAAGAAGGACCGAGCTCGATTCCCAGCTCGGGGCGTTTCTGTGTGGAGTTTACATGTTCTCCCCGTGTTTGTGTGGGTTTCCTCCGGGTACTCCGGTTTCCTCCCACAGTCCAAAAACTTGCACAGTAGGCTAACTGGCTGCTCCAAATTGCTCCTATATGTGAGTGTGAATGTTTGAGTGAGGCCCTGCGATGGTATGGCGTGCTGTCCAGTGGGCATACAGCCCTCACACAGAGTTGGCTGAGATGGGCGCCAGCCTCCATGTGACCCTAATTAGGATTAAGCGTTTCAGAAAATGAATGAATGAAATTTTATGTTATAAATTATGATCTCGTCAGTTATTCATTCATTCATTTTCTGAAACGCTTAATCCTAATTAGGGTCGCGGGAAGGCTGGCGCCCATTCCAGCCGGCTCCGGGCAAGGGTGGAGTACACCCTGGACAGCTCCACAGGCCATCACAGGGCACAAACACACTTACGGCTATGCAGCTACTCTTGTCGAAAGTCAGCAAGGGTTCTTTTACATCACCGTAGACAGTGAGAGACATGGCCAGCCTTTGATAACCCAGTTAGTGCACTGGGGGGACAGTGACAACCTTGTGGAGAGTGGGACTCGAACCCCCCAGCCTTAGGATCAGCGATGCAGCACCTTTTACCACCAGGCTACCACTGCCTCCCTTGTCAGTTATATAATTAATCAATTAAAAATCAATCCTCATTTGAGTTTACGGCTTTTATCAACAAAACTTTCTCATTCAGGTCTCCCTCCGTTATTTCTGTCAGTTTCTGCTAATCACAAACAACCCCAGGTGCCATTTTGGAGGAGCGCGAACTTAAGTTTTTGTATAGAGTCGAGCCATGGAGTATATTATATACTATATTATATGATTGGAGTATATATGGAGTATATATGGAGTATATTATATACTATATTATATGACTGGAGTATATATGGAGTATATATGGAGTATATTATATAACACGTTCCTTTGGTTTCCTGCACACGTTTAATCCTTAAAATTAACCACGAAGGCGAAAAAACAGAATCGTGTTGTTTGATGTACAGTGGTACCTGACCTTACGAAATTAATCCGTTCCAGAGCCTTTTTCGTAACCTGGATTTTTCATAAATTGTACTGCAATTTACATGTAAAACGGGGCCCCCAATACTACCCCCTAAACACTTTAAAAATGATAAAAGCATAGCTTTCAATACCTCCTTCTGCTTCAATATCGTACCGATGGTAGACGGGTTTGGCCGTATTCCTTTGCGATATCACTCGAGCCCATTTCTTCTTCTCAATCCCACCGGAAATCACATGCACGCGAGCGCATGTGCGCACGTGTGTGCGCGCGCGTGTGCGTGTG
>CM045731.1:21582500-21590000 GCA_024760905.1 Plotosus lineatus
ATGGCGTCTTCCAAGTGTCAGAAATGCAAATTCGTGTTGCAAGGTGGACGTGCTAACCGATATGGCAGCGCGCCGCAAGTTACAGCGGTAATTCAAATAAAACGCTATGGTTAATATTTTATTTCTCGAAACAGACCACACGCTACGTCATTTAAGAAATACTGTATAATAATAACCAGGCAAAAATAGGTGCTAGGGGCAATGGAGGCCTGGTGGTATAGGGCGCTGAATCATTGATCCTAAAATCAAGGGTTCAAGTCCCACTCTCCACAAGGTTGCCACTGTCCCCCCAGTGCACTGACTGGGTTATCAAAGGCCGGCCGTGTCTCTCACTGTCTATGGTGAGAGGTTCATGTAAAAGAACCACTGCTGACTTCCGTAAAGAGTAGCTGCATAGCCGTCAGCGTGTTTCTGGCCTCTTGAGTTGTCCAGGGTGTACTCTGCCCTCGCCCAGAGTCTGCTGGGATGGGTTCCAGCCTCCCCGCGACCCTACTTAGGATTAAGCGGGTACAGAAAATGATGAAGTGAAATAAGGGCTGCTATTTTACTAAGAGTATTAATTTGGTATGGGTTTTTTTTTTTGTAAGGAGTCTCCAGTGTGAGTGCTACGGATCTCTGTTTTAAAACCCCCCCCCCCCCCCCCCCCATATGAAATTCTTCATGAACCCAGAATGCACCCTTGAGGGTTTCTCGGTAAAATGCCGTATTAATTCCACGAGAGAGAACAAAAATAGAGACAAGCTGGTGTTGAAGCGACTCCTAACGGCAGCGACAACAAGTTTTGTAAACAGTTTTACCGCGATGTTCAAGGCTCGGAGATTCCGGAGGAACAAATAACAACCCATACAACCCAAACAACACACTTCATTGTAGTTTTCCTTCAAAAGCTCCACCGTGTGAAAGTCATAAACCCACAGTGCCAAAGATCGCCGCTTGAAACACACAAGCACAGTCATCTCCTGTTGCTGATTGGCTGGAATAGTGTCATGTGGCTCACTCCACTATGTTTGAGATATTCTGTTTGCTTCTTGTATACGGAACGTAGGTAAAGTCTGTTGGGCTTTTAACACCCGAGCCATAGTGGCTCATCAGGCCGGTGCTTATCCCCGGTTCTGTATCATGAAGCAACTCGGAGTTCAACTCCTCCTGGATGGGACGCTAGTCCATCGCAGGTTACCTTCCCAGTATATTTTACTGGTACCCATTTATACTGCTGGGTGAACAGAGGCACACTTGTGGTTAAGACCTTGCCCAGGGCTCCTAGCACAGTGGGGGTCTAACTGGGATTTGAACTCACAACCTCCCGATCATGAGCCCAGCGCTCTAACCACTACGCCACCGGCCCCACGTTTTCGGAAGCCGTACGGATTTTTTATTTTTTTTTTTTTTGCAGCGCGCACACACAGAACGGACAGCGAGCAGAAAGCTTAATAATATAAAACATAATGACATTTAAGTGTAACTAAAACCAGAAAACAAAAATTATTATTATTATTATTATTATTATTTATTACGTATAGCCTCAGCGGTTCCTTTCTGGCAGCATCAGTCCATGCTCGTTTACAAACTGTGTGCGAGTGTTATGACTCTAGGCATGGAGACACATGCTACCTTTCTGATTGGCTGTTCCAGCCTGGTAGTGACGCAGACTTGGTGAATTGGCGGCGCTATGTCACTGAACCCGTGCACCATAACACGTTATCCGCTAGTGCAGAGCTGCTCAAACGACAAGCGCAGAAATCGTGGAAAGCATTTATTTTTATTCTTAAACAAACCGACGACAGGAAGGTCGGGTCAGAAAAAGGTTTGCCGCTTTCGCCGTTCTTGAGAGTCACAAGAATATGATGTCTCAATGCCTCCACAAGAAGCATCAACCTTGACCAACACATTGACGTCACATCCAGATGGGAAATGACTGCTGATAAGGAGGAGTTAATATTGTGCTGAATCAGCACACGCCAAAGTGCTTAATTATGAATAAACGATAGGGCGTGTTCAGAAGGGCGTGTTCACTGATGACTAGTCACATTCGCAAGTTATTTGCAAATGACTTGATGACACATTATTTATATTCTGTGGCAGCCTAGTGGTACTGTGCTGGGTTACCAATCCCAAGGTTGGGGGGGTTCAAGTCCCACTATCAACGGTTGTCACCCCAGTGCAGCCAGTTGGGTTATCAAAGGCCGGCCATGTGTCTCACTGTCTGTGGTGAGAAGTTCATATAAAAGAACCATCGCTGACTTTCATCAAGAGCAGCTGCATAGCCGTCAGCATTTTTCAGCCCTGCGATGGCCTGGTGAACTGTCCAGGGTGTACTCTGCCCTCGCCTGGAGTCGGCTGACATTAGCGACCAACCTCTCCGGGACCCTAATTGAGATTTTATCAGTTCAAAAAAATAATCGAAATGAATTTATATGCTTGAATGTATTCTGTAAAATTGACTTTCTGAACTATAAGCATGTGTTTGTTTTTGTTCTGAGCGAGAGTAATATACACGTGATGTGTAATACTCGGGTCACATGATGTGATGTCATCATTAATGACGTGAAACAACTACAAAAGAGAAATGAATGACATTGCTGTGTTGTGTTGCTGTGAAACCTCAGGATTCTAAATGGCGTATGTACTTTACATGTCGAGACCATGACTGTGCATCCCAGCAGGAAGGTCCCGAGTGCGATTTCCGGGCCCCGGGCTCGGGGTGTTTCTGTGTGAAGTTTGCATGTTCGCTTGTGTTTGTGTGGGATTCATCTGGGCTCTCCGGTTTCCTCCGAACATCCAAAACACATGCACAGTCGACCGATTAGCTGTTCCAAGTTGCCCCCTGAGTGTGAATGGTTGCACCCTGTGTTTGCCCAGAGTCGACTGAGATGGGAACCAGCCTTCCGCGAACCTAATGAGGATTAAGTGGTAAAGAAAATGAATAAATGATTGAATATACCACGCATACATGTGAGTTCAGAGCACAAATCAGACGGGATCTGCATTTCTAATTCAAGATAAAAATTAATTTTTAAAATAACCAAAAAAGTTCCTTGTGTTATTTTGGCTGTTTGCTTGATATTGCATCCCATATTCGAGTTTGGGCGGTGGCGGGCTGGTGGTATAGGGCGCTGGATCGCTGATCCTAAGGTTGGGGGTTCGAGTCCCACTTTCCACAAGATTGTCACTGTCCCCCCCCAGTGCAGTTAACTGTGTTATCAAAGGACTGCCATGTCTCTCACTGTCGATGGTGAGAGAAGTAAAAGAACCGTTGCTGACTTTCAACAAAAGTAGTTGCAAAGCCGTCAGCGTGTTTCAAGACTGCAATGGCCGGGCATCCGACGTAAAAACCTCTGCCAAATCAAACGTGCGAATCAGATGATTTGCTGTGGCGACTCCCGAGTAAAAGGGGAAAAGCCGAAAGGAAGACATACATATATATATATATATATATTGGGGTGTGTGCCTTAAAACTTAAAACTGTCAGAATTGACATTTCTCCAGTTTATTAAGATATGAAGCATGGGACAGTGATGGCCTGGTGGTAAAGGGCATTGATCCTGATTGAGGCTGATCCTGGGGTTGAGGGTTCAAGTCCCACTCTCCACAAGGTTGTCACTGCGCCCCCCCCCAGTGCAGCTAACTGGGTTATCAAAGGCCGGCCATGTGTCTCACTGTCTATGGTGTGAGGTTCATGTAAAAGAACCATTTCTGACTTTTGTCAAGAGTACCTGCATGGCCGTCAGCGTGTTTCGGCCCTTTGATGGCCCGGTGAGCCGTCCAGGGTGTACTGCGCTCTCTCTACCGGAGCCGGCTGGGATGGGTGCCAGCCTCCCTGTAACCGTAATTGGGATTAATTGTTTACAAAAAAAAATGAAGGGAGGTTCTGGGTGTGATTTCGAGGTTCTGGGGGTGAAAGCGTCACATCTGGCAACCTCGCATGATATCCGCTGCTCATTGATGACGCTTTCGGAGCGCGCGCGACACCTGCGTTATTTTCCTCCAAGACATTCCGACACTTTTCCTCCATCCCCCCCTCCCCCTCCCCCTCCCTCCCTCCCTCCCTCCCTCCGGCGTGTTGTTGTTAAAATGGCCGCGCGTGGTTCCTGAACACCCCCTCCTGTGGTCTCCCAGCAGCCGTGAACGAGGACCCGCGCGGCCTGGTCGAGAGCGCACGCACTTCCGCTGATCGAAGAATGCGCATTCATGGGATGGAAAGCTCGGGGCTCCGCGCGCGCCGCTGCTGCTACTGTTGATGCTGGAAGGAACAAAGCGAGAGAGCGCGCCGGCTCAAACGATCAGTGCACGAGGGTATCGTGAACGCGCTCTCGTATAATAAAAGCGCGGTTGGAGAGTGGGGGAGGGGCGGATATAGCGCCTCCTTTCATAGAAATAAACACGCATAGGCCGGCTAGAATAAAGCACGTGGGAGGGGTTAGTGTCAGGACCGCGCACGTGTGTGTTTCCCCAAATTGTGAAGGTGAAGGTGAAGCACAAAAGAGATGAGGAGCCACCTTTCCCTGAGAAAGTCACACCCTGCCACACAAACAACCCCCTGAAAAAAGATTTCACTCAATGCCACTTCTGCCATCTCAATCCGGTCACGGGTCAGGGTTCTTTCTGGTGGCTGGTGGAACCGTTCCAAGGTTTCGTTTTGCAGAAGGTTCGAGTCCCATTCTCAACGGGTTGTCACTGCTGTCCCCCCAGTGTAGCTAACTGGGTTATCAAAGGCCGACCGTGTCTCTCACCGTCTGTGGTGTGAGCTTCATGTAACAGAACTTCTGCTGACTTTCGACAAGAGTCGCTGTAAAGCCATGGGCGAGCTGTTCAGGGTGTCCCCTGCCCTCGCCCAGAGTCGGCTGGGATGGGCGCCAGCCTCCCCGTGACCCTAATTAGGGTTATGCGGTTACAGAAAATGATGACTACAACCACTACAATCACGCTGGTGGTGTAGTGGTTGGACTTCATAGCGTAAAGGGCCCCCGGAATCAGCAAAGACATTTCTCTGTGTGGGGTATCCATGTTCTCGCTCATGCTCGTGCGGGCTTCCTCTGCGTGGTCCGGTTTCCTCCAACAGTCCGAAGACATGCGTATTAAGTTGACGCCCTGTTCCAAACTGCCGCTAAGTGTGAATGTGGGTTGCGTGCATGTTGGTCCTGTGATGGACAGGTGAGCTGTTCGGTGTGGACCTTGCCTTCACTCACCTAGTACGGTGCATACACCATACACTTTAAAGATAAAAATACTATGTACGTGTATAATAAATACACGTGGAACGTCCTCGCTTTGTGTAGGAGACATGCACTGAAAACACCAGAACAAAAGGCGATGAGTTCAACAAAAGATTCCTAGAAGACGAAGGTTCTTCCTCGATGCTCTTCACAGTGGAAACGCGTAACGGTTCCCGCTGGAGCTTTTTTTAAAATGTTTTACGTCGTGGAAGTGTTTAATGTATAAATATTACCACTTTTGCAAGAAATAAAGGGAACTGGAAAAGGTTCCCCGGTACTGTGTGGTACCTTTCGGACGAAGCGTCCTGTGTGAATGTGTAGCTCGCGATGTTTTTAATGTGCACGGAGAACTTCCTTCAAAGTTTACTCAGTCTACCTTACAGTCTATATGCTGCTGCATGGAACTTTACGGGTTCTAGAACAGCGACAAGAAAAGGTAGCTGAAAAGACAACAGCGCCGTTGAGGACTGTTATTGTTATTTCTCACGGAAATATTTCCATAGACTTGGAAAGTTGTTTGTGGCGGCAAATGAGATCGAGGGAGGTGTTAAAGATGCGTGCATGAGATGAATCCGGAACCAAAACAAACAAACAAACAAAAACGAAGTCGAGGGTTTAACAGTTAATAATAAATGATGATGATGATGATGATGATAATAATAATAATAATAATCATAATCATAATAATGGTGATGATGATAATAATAATAAAAATAATAATAATAATAATAATAATAATAATAATAGGTAGCATGGTGGCGTAGTGGTTAGCACGTCTGCCTCACAGCAAGAAGCTCCAGGTTCGATTCCCAGCCCGGGTGTTTCTGTGTGCATGTTCTCCCCGTGCTGGGTATCCTCCGGGTGTTACGGGTTCCTCCTGCAGTCCAAAATCATGCGCAGTGGGTTAATTTGCTTTTCCGAATCACCCCTAGGTGTGAGTGTGAACGGTTGTGTGGGTGCTGGCCCTGCGATGGCCTGGTGAGATGTCCAGGGTGCACCCTGCCTTCGCCCAGATTCAGCCGATATGGGCGCCAGCCTCCGTGCGACCCTAATTAGAATTAAGTGGTTCAGAAGATGAATGAATGAAAGTGTAGCAGGCTAAAAATAATGGCACCGCTTCAAAGGCCGCCGGCACGCAAAACTCAAACGTTACAGCCTCCGTTCTGTATTTCGGGGCTCTGAAAGAAAAGAGGATGAACGAGGAAGTAAACAGGAGGTGGGAATCAGGATCATGGTGCATTTGAATGTGTGTGTTTGTGTATGTGTGTGTGTGTGTGAGTGTGTGGGAGAGAGAGAGAGAGAAGAAGAACAAGGGGGCTTGGGTCCCTGCATTGTGTCCCCTTTGGCTCGAGCCCTTTTTCATTTGACAGCTACTTTTTCTTCTCACAGAAAACAAGACCCATGCTTCACCCTCCTCTGTCCACTGGCTACGCCCCCCCCTTGCCCCCCCCCCCCCCAAAAAAAAAGCCAACAAACCCTGGTGTGTCAAAAAACAGCAAGTGAGCCACCTAGACTTCTATTTAGTGCCCTGAGCATCCTGTGCAATTTGGGACGGTGCCGGTGCATCATTTATTATTGACACATTAAATGCATTCATCAATAAGCTTCAGCTGTTCGGACACTTTGTAGTGCGCGGGCGATTTAGGACGCGACCACTTTACATTCGCGCGCGTGTTCGGCGTCCTGGCGGGGTTGGTGGGGGGGGGGCGGGGTTGGCGGCGGGGCGGGCGGGAGGAGGGGGGGGGGCAAAACAAACAAATAAACGTAATGATGAAAGCTGAAGGCACGTGCGCGTCGCTCGGGTTCGGAAACAGAGGGTATAGACTGCGTGTGTTTTTGTGGTCGCGCGTTGCCGGAGGTCGGTGCCGTCAAATGCGCGCGCGCGCGCGCGCTCGCGCGCAAACACACACACACACACACACACACACACACGCGCGCACACACACACACACACACACGCACAGACACACACAAAGCCCAAGTTTGTAAGTGCACGCGCGTTCAGAGGAAGAATAAAAACCCCCCGAACCCGCACGAGACACTTTCACGCGGAGATTTAACGCGCGCTCACCTTCACACTTTCGGTTCCTCGCGACCCAGCTCTGGTTTCCTCGGCAAATCAGGTCTTGTGTTTCTCTCCTTCTTCTCCTCCTTCTTCACATGATGACTTCCTCGCGCACTCCTAAAGCCCAGCCGGGCTGCAGGGAAGAACCAGAACCAGCACCAGAACCAGCACGCGGCAGCTATTCAGCTTTGCAACAACAATAACAACAACAACAACACCAAC
>CM045731.1:21595000-21610000 GCA_024760905.1 Plotosus lineatus
GCGGGGGATCACTGTATTAGCTTTAAGAATTATAAGAATCAAACTTTGTTTTTCTTTGTATTATGATTACGCTCAAATAAAGCGATTATACATCATATGAGGGAGGCAGGGCAGTGGTGGCGTGGTAGTAAAAGGTGCTGGATCGCTGATCCTAGGGTTGGGGGTTTCAAGACCCTCACCCCCCACCCAGTGCAGCTAACTGGGTTATCACAGGCCGGCCATGTCTCTCACTGTCTATGGTGAGAGGTTCATGTAAAAGAACCATTGCTGATTTCGACAAGAGGAGCTGCAAAGCCGTCGGCGTGTTTCTGTCCCTTGCGAAAGGGTTGTGTCAGGAAGGGCATCCGACCTAAAAACCTCTGCCAAATCAAACGTGCAAATCTTTAATATCACTTCTATGAAGATGGAGGCAGATGATTGGCTGTGGCGACCCCTGAAAAAAACGGGAACAGCTGAAAGGAAGAAGAAGAAGAAGAAGAAGAAGAAGACACAATATGATGGAGGCACGGTGGTGCAGTTGTTAGCATGGTGTAGCAGTTCACAGCAAGAAGGCCCGGGTTCGATTCCCAGCCTTGGGAAGTTTCTGTGTGAAGGTTACATGTTCTCCCCATGGCTTTCCTCCACATGGTCCGGTTTCTTCCCAGAGTCCAAAAGTATACACAGTAGATACGTAGCTTTTTCAAATTTCCCCTAGATGTATGTGTGTGTGTGTGTGTGTGTGTGTGTGTGTGTGTGTGTGTGTGTGTGCTGGCCCTGCAACGGGTCTGGTGAGCTGTCCATTGTCTATCCCGCTCCTAACCCAGAGTCACCTGAGATAGCATGAAGTTCAGTTCTGTTCATTTTCTGTAACCGCTTAATCCTAATTAGGGTCGCGGGGAGGCTGGTGCCCATCCCAGCCGACTCCAGGCGAGAGCAGAGTACACCATGGACAGCTCTTCAGGCCATCACAGGGTGGAAACACAAGGACCCGATTAGCATAATTAGCATGGGGTGGCTTAGAAAATGAAGGATTGACCGCCCTATAAATTCCTGAAAGAGACAGTGATCGTTTTTCTCACGCTTTCCAGATTTTGGATTGTGAGTGACATATTCAACCCCATGAGAAACCTGAGAGAAATTTCTTCCATCCGCGAGTGAAAAGTGAAATGTTGTATTTTTCGTATTGCTGCTCGGGCTGATTAGCTTTTATTTATTGTCATTTGTGCCCTCTGAACTCATCAAGAAGATATTTAGTGTCGGAGGAAACGCCGTGCCTCCACACGTCCGTATGAATGTTAACATAAAAGAGTACAAGTGTGTGAATCTTGACAGTCTCAGTAAATCTTCTGCATTTTAGAGAAGTGTGAATGACACACATATCTCCAGGCAATCAGTGCACTGTAAACCCGAGAGCATGATACGCTTGCAGAAGTCGGTCGCTGCGTGTCAAATCCTGCAGCAGCCGAAAGAAGTTGACTCATACCGTTCAGGTTTGGTGTAAAATCAAAACAAGCTCCTTAAAAGAAGACGTACATAGCGCACTCGGTCACGGAGTCACGCTTAGGCCGCCAATGACTCATTTCGGGGTGAGCTTAATTGACGCTGTGGTTGCGGCGAAACCCGCGGCATGCCAGAAAAACGTCGGGGAGACGAGGCAGGCCATGACAGAGCTCCGAAAGATGCGAGGACAAGCCGTGCCAGTTGAATTTTTAAGAGCTCGAGACTGAGGTTATGTCAATTACTGAAGAGCCGCGAGGGAAAGAACGCTAACCGCCATTCACAACACTAAGTCCAACTCAGCCTGCTCAGGTTACCTGCAGTACAAGCAAGTCTTCCGTTTCCTGCGCAGCCAGGTGTCTGTGCGTTAGGGATACAAACAAGTACGAATTAATTACTGAGCTCTAAACATACACAAAGGGGAGGAGCACAATCCAATAGTCCAGGTGTCTGGTTGGAACTCGAGGTGTGTGTATAGAGCCCGGGTTTCCACAGGACAGTACTTAGAAACCATATAAGGACTTCAAAGGCAGGGCAGTAGTGGGCCGGTGGTAAAAGGTAGGTGCTGGATCACTGGGTTGCCTGCATCGCCGTCAGCGTGTTTCCGCCCCTTGCTAAAGTGTTGTGTCAGGAAGGGCATCCGACGTAAAAAAAAAAAAAACGATGTCCAATCAAACATGTGAATCATTAATATGACTTGCATGAAAATGGAGGCAGATGAGTTGCTGTGGCGACCCCTGAAGGGAACCGCCGAAATGAAAAAGAAGATGAGGACTTCAAAGGCAAAAGGAGGGCGGAGTGATACGGACATCACAGCAGGAGGTGTCAGCATCGTACCAGTGAAGGAAAGTGAAGGAGTGATGTCTTGGGTGGAATGACATCAGAGGCAGAGCAAGGAGGTGGAGCGTCGAAAGTGGAGCGGAAAGGTTAAGTGATATCTGCGAGGGAGGAACGTTCAGAACTCAGCGGGGAAGTGGAACGAAGTCCGAAGCTGAGCAGAAAGGGGAACGGGGTGGCCGCAGATGGATCAGGAGGCCCACAGGATCGATTTCTTTGGTGGTGGCTCGGACATATCTCCCTTTCAAAATACATGAAAATGAACAGAAAGTAAAATGGAACCCGATAAGGATGAATGCAGCGGATGTTTGATAATGATACCAACAGAACCGACGAACTTTAATGACCCGACAACGTGAAGGTGCGCTTTTCAACTGATGACTTGTCGACTTGCTTTTATTTTGAGTTACTTGACTACTTAGACCCTTGACCATTCGCGGTTCAGCGCTCGCGCCTTAGCATATTCGCGGATTGGCAACAAACCCGGAAGTAACTGGCACGTGATTGAAATTTAGCCAATGACTGGCAGCTTTTGTTTCTCCCTCCTGCTGATTGGTTGCAGATGATGTGTACACCTCTTTTTTTTCCCTTTGTGCACAAGTTATTAACGTGATTGCTTCAATTGCAAAGTAAATTTTTTTTCGTGTGTTTCTAATGATTATTTAAGCGCTATGATGTCACTCAAACGCCGTGCATCTTCGCTAGCTTCTGGTAAGGAGCTTAAGCGCTTTATTTATTAATACATATTATCACAGTGCAAAATTACAAAGTTTTTACTTAATCATTCCTACATTTTACTGCATTATTATTATACTCGCGGATTAGCGGCAAACCCGGAAGTAACTAGCACGGGATTCAAATTTAGCCAATGGCTGAGAGCTTTTGTTTCTCCCTCCTGCTGACTGGTTGCAGATGATGTGTACACCTCTTTTTTCTCCTTTGCACACATCATCAACGTGATTGCTTCAATTGTGAATTCACGTTTTTTTTTAAAGTGTTTTTAATGATTATTTAAGCCCTATGATGTCACTCAAATGCCGTGCATCTTCGCTAGCTTCTGGTAAGGAGCCTAAGTGCTTTATTAATTAATAAATATTATCACAATACAAAATTAAAAAGTTTTTATTTCATGATTACTACATGTTACTGCATTATTACTGTATTAATGAGTACGACTGTCTATAGAATGTGTTTACGTAGCATATGTTAGCGCTTGTAATATCATACATAGGGTTTTAAACCCGCGTCAATAACTAACGGATTTTCTTGATCCGCGGGTAGGGCTGGAAACCGAACCATCGCAAAAAACGGGGGCCTACTGTAAATAAGCTAACTTTGAACATCCTAAGAAAGAGTATTACATCCATTGTTTAATTTCCTGAAGTGCTTTATGCTTTAATAGGGTCGTGGAGAGACCGGAGCCAATTTCCACACAGAAATACACACATAGAACTTACAGAGTCCTCTCACCGAGCCTGGGATTTGGACCTTTTGGACCTTATTGCTGTGAAGCGGATGTGCTAACCACCACGCCTCCATGGTGCCCACAACCAACATCTAATTCCAGATTGCATGTTCTCCCTGAACCCGGGTAGGTTTCCTCTGGGCACTCCAGTTTCCTCTCTCAGTCAAAAGACATGCGCATTAGGAACTGGCTGGTATAAATGGTGTGAGAGTGAATGTATCTGTGTGCTGGTCCTGCAATGGTCGAACAAGCTGTTTATGATGTACCCGGTCTTCATCCTATGTTGGCTGAGATAGGCTCCAGTCTCCCTGTGTAGAAGTAAAGCAGATCAGCAGATGAGTGAGTGAGATTGATTGTCATTGATTTCTTCTGTGTCATGTGTGAAAAGAACAAAGAGAAGAAAAGAACATAGCTGTTACTTCCACACCCGATACAAACAACAGGGCAAGTCACACAGGATACACACACCCACCTGCCCACACACACACACACACACACACACACACACACACACACACACACACACACATACATACACACACACACACACAGACGCAATACCACTAAACAAGAGGTCAGGTGTTCCCAGACTCAGTCACAGATGAGTGCGGTGTTTTGGCACACTGGTGACTTTTCCGTCAGTCTTCCGGAACACTGACACGTAAAAAATATTTTCATGTTTGACGTTGTTTCCTCACTTCGAATCCACATTCTCGGCTTTCACGCCTGACAGGTTGTTATCTAACAGTCTACAAGTGGGGGCAGGTGTAGGCGGATGTGAATTTGTAGGTTTAAATGTGTGTGTGTGTGTGTGGGCGGTATCAAAGGAATTTCATAGCTTTGTTATGGCACCTCAGGAGAGTGTGTTCTTTATTCATACAGTCACAGACTGATACACTCATTTCCCAAGCTTCTAATTCCTACTAGGGTCACATGGAGGCCGGAGCCTATTTCAGCCAACACTGGGCGAATGCGGGGTACATCCTGAACAGCTCGCCAGACCATTGCAGCTCTGACACACATACAACCATTTATACTCACACTTAGGGGCTATTTGCAACTGCCAATTCTCCTAATGCTGGCCCTATAATGGCCTGGTGATCTGTTTTGGATGTCCCTCCTTCACCCGGTGTCAGCTATGTGACCTTAGTAAGATTAAGTAGTTTTGTAAATGAGAGAGGGAATGAGTGAATGTAGTGACGACCAATTTTGATTCATCAAGTACTGTATAACCTCAGTGGCAGTGGTGGCCCGGTGGTAGAGTGCTGGATTACTGATCCCAAGGTCAGAGGTTCATGCCCCACTATCACCGGGTGGTCACTGCTGTCCCCCCCCCCCCCCCCCCCTTCCCCCGTGCAGCTAACTGGCTATCAAAGGCCAGCTATGTTCCTCACTGTCTATGGTAATAGACATGCTGACTTATGTCAACAGTAGCTGCATATCCGTCAGCGTGTCCAGGGTGTACTCTACCCTCGCCCAGAGTTAGCTGAGATGGGCTTCAACCCTAATTACGATTAAGTGGTTCTGAGAAAGAATGAACGAAGTATAGACTCCCTGTACAACCAGTAACTGCTTTGCAGTCCCTAATCTTTACCAAATGCTGTGCATGCATATTCAGGATGCATGACATCACAGCCAGCCGTCATTGGCTGGGGCTTGTTGTGCATGATAGAGAGCTACAGTATACAATCCCTTCTTCACATGAGAGCTCAGCCAATCAGCTCCCATGGACTCCCGGCCCCAGATGAATGCATCGATTGAGAGCTTAATACCTTCTGTATATAAGATCAGGCAAGAAAAAAAAAAAAAAAAAAAGAAAAAAAAGTAAGCCAAATGAATATAATGTATAAAGTTTAAGCCCTTGGTGAAAATCATATCACCGTGTAGACTAGAGTAACACTTATTTACACAATCCGGTCTATATTTATTAATCTTTCAGGATTTGTTGCTCTCTTTGTGTGCGCAACATGCCGTGTTGTCGTCCCTCAGCTTCCACAAGAGGACAGTTACAAATCTGTTTACTCGCAGACTGCCTGAGCAGGATTAGAGGGATGAATTCCTGCATATATGCCCTGTAATTAGCTTTCTAAAAGTGCAAACGTAAAGCAAGCACCATAGAGTGTGTGTGTGTGTGTGTGAGTGTGTGAGTGTGTGTGTGAGTGTGTGTGAGAGAGAGTCAGAGAGAAAATGTGACAGCAGTGTAAAACAAACAGGGTGTGAATGATGACTCATCAGTTTTTCAGTGCTGTGAGCTGTTCAGCTCATCCGCTTTTCTTCCACGCCCCCCCCCCCCCCCCCCCCCACACACACACACACACACCCACACACAGCAGTACAAACAGACTTTTTTCTGGCCTCAGTGATATGGTTCACAATCTCTCTCGCTCTCTCTCTCTGTCTCTCTCTCTCTCCTTCTTTCACCAGATTCATTCCTTCCCTTCTTCCATTCATCCATATCCTTTGTCTCACTTGTAGGATATCATCCACCCCCCCCACCCTCTACCCAGCATCTTCTTCTTTCTTTTCTTTTTGGCTGTTCCCCCTTTTTTTCTGAATCGCACGTTTGATTTGGAATTACATCGGATGCCCTTCCTGACACAACCCTTTTAGCAAGGGGCGGAACCACGCTGACGGCTTTGCAGCTTCTCTTGTTGAAAGTCTGCAACGGTTCTTTTACACAAACCTCTCACCACAGACAGTGAGAGACATGGCCGGCCTTTGATAACCCAGTTTGCTGCACTGTGTGTGGGGGGGGGACCTTGTGGAGAGTGAGACTCGAACCCCCATCACTAGGATCAGCGATCCAGCACCCTCTACCACCAGGCCGCCGCCGCCGCCGCCGCCACCACCAGCTTCTTGTTTTCCTTTTCCCTGTGTCCTTTTTCTCAGGGGTCGCCACAGCGAATCATCGCATGTTTGATTTGGCATACTGTAGTTTTTACGTCGGATAGCCTTCCCGACACGACCCTTATCATGGGGCAGAAACACGCTGATGGATATGCAGCCTACTTTGCCGGCCAACACCACCAGCATCTCCATCGTAATCTTCGTTTTCCACCTCGACACTCCTTAACGTGTTCATTCACTCCAGTCATTTCTATCTCACAATCTTATGTCTGCTTGGTCCCATCAAATCCATCTCCCACCTCCGACCTCCCCCGTCCCACCTTCCATCCTTCCGTTAAATTCATTCATTCATTTTCTAAGCTGCTTAAAGCAAGAATGTTACATCTCTATTAATTTCTCATTCATTCATTTGTTGGACTATGTATTCCAACTCGGAGGCTGGTGTCCATTTCAGTCGACTCGGGGAGAAGGCTTGGTACACCCTGGACAGCTTGCCAGGCCATCACACAACCATTCACACTCTCACACCTATGGGCAAAAACCACACACAGAAACACCCGAGCTGGGAACCAAACAGATGCCTTCTTGCTATGGTGGTGCAGTGGTTGGCCCCATGCCGTCCTTTTTGGGCTAAACAATGAAGTCCAAATAAAAAAGGTATGCACAGCAATAGAGCAAGATGTGTAGTGCTTCAGATATGATAGCTTATCATCCAGACCTTGATTTTTCACTCCGCAGCTCTTCAGGAAGCTGCTTCCCCATCTCTCCCTGGGATACTGGACGGCCTGTTTGGCTTCCTCCTCCTATTTATGATATTTCTGTTCTCTGTACCTGCTCCTTTCTGACATGCACATTAAACTAACTGGTTTTCCAAATTGCCCCTAGTTGTGAATGTAAATGGTTGTGTTTTGACCCTGCGATGGTCCAGTAAACTGTACAGGGTTGACCCACCCTCCTCCAGTGTAGTCATTCATTAATTTTCTGAACCGCTTAACCCTAATTAGGGTTGTGAGGAGCTGGCGCCCATCTCAGCCCACTCGGGGCGAGGACAGAGTACACCCTGGACAGCTCACTTTGCAAGCCAGAAATACGCTGATGGCTATGCAGCCTATTCTCGCCCTCCTCCAGTGTTGGCTGAGAAAGGCTCCTGCCTCCCTGTGACCTTAATAGGAGTAAACAGTTTTTCCATCATACAGATGCTGAGTTTCTGATGACACGCCCACAAGTGTCTTCTCAGGGAATTTGCCAATGGTCCTGTTGTATGATGTCACGGGTGCTTTACAGAACCTTTGTGGAGTGCATGACTCAACGGGTCACAAGGTTTTTGTTGGCACACGGTGAATCTACGCTTTAATAAAAAAGGTGGTTTTAATGTTATGGCTGATCACTGCGGGTACCATTGACCTGAGCAGCTTGTGAATTGTTGACGTGCTCTCAGGAGATATTACACATTTACACTGTAAATTTCAATCCTCAGGAGCGACTGAGAGAAGTGAGTGGGATGACATCATGAGCGCTTTAAATAAAACTCAAGACTGAAGTTCACGCTGAACTTCCTTCACACACGATCGACCGTGAAGGTGACGGATTGCCGGCGAGGGTGAGGTGCACCCCATTTGAAATATTCGCTCGTTAGAGAGTAACAGATCAAGGAACGACATCATGGATACACTGCTTGAACTTTCTGAACCGCTTCCACAGGAGAGATTTCCAGGATTGCTGCAATAAAGAGCAACACCTCTGGTGGCACAAGTTCTTTGTCTTTCACAAGCTCTTTATATGTGTGTGTGTGTGTGTGTGATATCATTCATTCTCCAGCACCCCACCAGCATCCCAACAGCTGGCCGGGGATTCATCCTGATTAATGAAATAACAGATCTAGAACATGGAGTAATTTATAGGCGACGTACAGATATTCTGACCCAAATTTCGCCCGTTGCTTTAAAAAAAAAAAAAAAAAAAAAAAAAAAAAAAACCTCAACCGCCACTAGCCTACTTGGAGGCAGTTGCCATGGTTACTGAGGGACTGAAAGAGAGACGAGAGAGGGAGGGAAGATCCGATGTAAATTTTTGTGAGTGAACTTTTTCCTTTGTCTTGTCAAGAAAAGAAAGATGATGACGAGGCTTTCCACAAGTAGTCGGATGCGTGCCAGGGAGAACGGCTCTCCAGCCCTGAGCGCCAGTGTGTGCGCACGCGTGCGTGTGTGTGTGTGTGTGTGTGTGTGTGTAAACTAATAACTCTCACCCAA
The DNA here is from genome assembly GCA_024760905.1 of Plotosus lineatus. Classification (NCBI taxonomy): domain Eukaryota; kingdom Metazoa; phylum Chordata; class Actinopteri; order Siluriformes; family Plotosidae; genus Plotosus; species Plotosus lineatus. Next base: position 21,603,875 of record CM045731.1, read on the forward strand.
ACAAGGCTGTAGTGTTGAAGCCGCGCTGCTTACACCCAGGTTGCATCACACTGATCGATCCACCTTTTTACGATTGCACCATAATGTCCACGGAATGAAATGCAGCGTGGAGGGGAATGGAATTTAAGTCACAGTCGCGTCAAATTCAAGCCATTGTTCTAATGCCATCCAGAGTGCAGCGCTCAGCTCTGATTGGTCAGAAGCCCTTTGCTTAGTTCATCATATATAAATCAATTCGCCAGCTCTGATTCCAAGCTCCAGGGTGTTCTTCATAATCTGTGCCGGTAAAACAATGACTAAAACTGACAATGATGGGGCGGGTAGCTCGGCGGTAAAGTGGTTAGCATGGTCACCTTTAGAGAAAGAAGGTCCTGGGTTTGAGTCCCAGTGTCAGCGGGGAGCTATTTCTGTATGCAGTTCTGCATGATACTAGTTTGAGTCCCTGAGGTTCCTGTGTGGAGTCGGAATGCTCTCCCTGTGCTTGCATGGGTTTCCTCCCACGGGCCGCTTTGGACATTCAGTCGGCCCTTGACCATTCACGGTTCAGCACTCGCGGCCCCGCATACTTGCGGATTGGCGACAAACACGGAAGTAACTGGCACGTGATTCAAATTTAGCCAATGGCTGAGAGCTTTTGTTTCTCCCTTCTGCTGATTGGGTGCAGATGATGTGTACACCTCTTTTTTTCTCCTTCGCGCACAAGTTATCAGTGCGAGTGCTTGAATTGCGAAGTAATTTTTTTTCGTGTGTTTTTAATGATTAAGCGCTATGATGTCACTCAAACGCCCTGCATCTTCTCTAGCTGCTGGTAAGGAGCCTAAGCGCTTTATTTATTAATAAATATTAATACAGTACAAAATGTAAAAGTTTTCACTTCATCATTACTTTACATTAAATGTAGTACTGTAAGGTCCGTTGGGCTTTTTACACACGAGCCTAGCGGCTCATCACGCCGGTGCTTATCCCCGGTTTCCATAGCGTGAAGCGACCAGGAGTTCAATTTCTTCTGAATGGGACGCTAGTCCATTGCAGGTTACCTTCCCAGTATATTTTACTGGTACCCATTTATACTGCTGGGTGAACAGAGGCACACTTATGGTTGAGACCTTGCCCAGGGGTCTTAGCATAGTGGGGGGTCTAACTGGGATTCGAACACACAACCTCCTGATCATGAGTGCAGCACCCTAACCACTACACCACCGGCCCGATTACTACATTTTACTGCATTATTATTATATTCGCGGATTGGCGACAAACCAGGAAGTTACTGGTGTGTGGCATGTGATTCAAATTCAGCCAATGGCTGACAGCTTTTGTTTCTCCCTCCTGCTGATTGGTTGCAGGTGATGTGTACACCTCTTTTTTTTCTCCTTCGCACACATGTCATCACTGTGATTGCTTGAATTGTGAATTCAAGTTTTTTTTGTGTGTATTTTTAATGATTATTTAATCCCTATGATGTCACTCAAAGCCCCTGCATCTTCTCTAGCTTCTGGTAAGACGTCTCAGCGCTTTATTTATTCATAAATATCATCACATTACAAAATTTAAAAGTTTTTACTGAATCATTAGTACATTTTACTGCATTATTACTGTATTTATGAGTACGACTGTCCATAGAATGTGTAATATTCTCGCGCATATAATATATACATCGGGTTTTAAAACCGCGTCAATAACTCGTGGATTTTCTTGATCCGCGGGAAAGGGCGGAACCGAACTATCACGAAAAACAGGAGGCTACTGTACACATTAGGCTAACGGACCGTTCTGAATTGACCCCGCCTTCGCCCAGTGATGGCTGAGTGTAATTGTAAGTGTAGTGTAGCGCCATCCTAACCCTAACCCAGTAGGATTAAGTGGTCCGACAGATGAGTGACAGTTAGTGATGACACAGTTACCACGACAGCGTTCGCCATTTATGGCATTTCTTGCCCCAGAAACCCAACTGAAGAGACTAAATGTGGTAGCCATTCTAAAGCGAGCTCTCACTCACTCATCCGCTGAGCCACTTTATCCAATTATGGTCGCAGGGATACCGGAGCCTATCTCAGCAAACACTAGGTGAAGGCAATGTACCGCCCTTTAACGGCTCACTTGACCATTGCAGGGAAAAACGCACATTACCGTTACACTGGGAAGTATCCTATATCAGGTTCCCTTCACCCTCTTCCTTATTTTATCCGTCTATCCATCCGGTTTCCTATAGACGCTGAATGAGAAACCGTTTCTCCGCCCATCGCTCTATCTATAATTGGGATTTATTTGTTATTTGCTATGTAAGCACGAGTATAGTATTATATTTCCTGAAATCTAATTTCATCTTGATCTGTTTACCTCCAAGGTGAACGGATATTATTTCACTCACTTCAACAGAATTGCTTTGCTGACGCTAAAACAAATCATCTGTCTTCACCTTTCATTCATTTATTACCGTTGATCCTACTCGGCTTGCAAGGAGGCTTGAGCCTATTACAGCCAACTAGGGGCAAAAGTGGGGTACACTCTGAACAGCTCACCAGACCATCATAGGCCCAACACACACACACACGGGCCGTTTAGGACAACCAATCAACCTACTCTGCATTTTTTTTTTTTTTTTGGACTGTGGGAGGAAACCCGCACAAGCACCAGGAGAACACCCAGACCCTAAACACAGCACTGCTGTGCCGGCCGTGTCTTCACCGGTGGATGCTAATTAATGCACCTTATAAAAAAATGTGCAGATACTGCAACAAAAAAAATGTTCAACATCGAGGTATGCATGAGGCGGCACGGCGGCGTAGTGGTTAGCATGTTAGCGCCATAGCAAAAAGGTCCAATTGTTCAATTTCTGAGCTTAACGAGGGCGTTTCTGTATGGAGTTGACCCTAAATGTGTATGTGCGCTAGGTCTGCATTGGCCTGGCGAGCTGTCCAGGGTGTACCTAGCCTTCACCCAGTGTTGGCTGAGACAGGCCCCAGGCTCCCCGCAACTCTAATAATGAGATTAAGTGATTCAGCAAGTGAGTGATACATTTACAGGGATCTCGCGCTACTTCACACTTCATTTCATGTGGTTTCAGTGCATTGCGGTTTAAATAAATAAATAAATAAATATTCATCAAATTAAAAAATAAGGACATTAACGAAGAATAGGGGGAAAAAGTTAAGGAAAACACCACAACAACAAGGCCAGTTATGCAAAACAACCCCTAAAAAAAACAAAACAAAAACAACCCAAAACCCCCCAACAAAACGACTTACATTTTTATGTGAGGCGCGCATTTGAGTGTGCGCGCGCGTCTGTATGTGTGTGTGTTTATATTTCATTTACATCTTACGCATTATTTTTGAATGTTTAATTGTTATTATAAGCGTTTATAGTGTTGAATATGTATTTATTGATATTATATACAAACACCTATATATATATATATGTACGTATACGTTAGTCTGGGGGGGGGGGTCAATCCTACTTTGTTTGAATTCGGCGGTTGCAGGGGGATCTTGGTCCCCATTGATCACGGAAAGTTAGGGATCCCTGTATATACACACACATATACATATTTAATCTAATCTATATACGTTGTATACGAGTATATGTATATCTTCTGCAGCAGGTTGATCAGGAATGTTGTCGAACTCATCGGCTTTAACAGCACGAGCTGGAACATGCTTTTGTTTCCCAAAGTTGTTGAAATACCGCGTGTACAGGCCATGGCGGAACCGCGGCATGTCGAGCCAAGAGGAGGTGTGTATTTATTTATACAGAGATAGCTCTCCAACACTTGGCAGAGCTTGTCGGGGTGCTGAGAGCTGAGGTGATCGTGGTGAGTCGGATCTCATCCCTCGAACGTTGCTGTCCATGGCAAAAACAACCAACTCAAACCCAGTGCCATCATTTTAAGATTTTCACGGCACCCCTTCCCCTTCCCCTCCCCCCTCCCCAAGAAAGACCCGGGTTCGATCCCGGTTAACGCGGCAGAAGAACGATTGAAGAATTCGGTTAAAGGAAATCCATCAACGGAATTACCGAGATTAATTAAAATGATCAATCCATCCACTTGCATCTTTTTTTTTTTGTCACTCTTGCAGAGTACTTGATTGACACTGAAATTTTTAGCACATTTAGTCATTTTTCTTTAGTGGAAATGATCAAGATTATTCAAATCTAGTGATTTCAACAAACCCCAAAGCGTGCAGCGGGGGAATTACTCATCAACCTGAAAGGAATTTCCCGTACGCGCTCTCAGATCAAAGTCTTCAAAACCATCAATTTCATTAAAAGAATCTGGTGCATTTCTGGTAAAGTGAACAATTCATGAGCAGCGTTGCAGAAGGAGGCGGGGACTACTGACGCGTCCAGGAGATGATTCGAATTATGAGGGTTATTACACGAGAACAGAAAAAGCTGGCACAGTAGTTATCATGTCTGCTCCACAGCAGGAAGGTCCTGGGTTCAATTCTGGGGTTCTGGGCGTTTCTGTGTGGAGAATGCTGCTGTAGGTTTTCTCAGGGTGCTCCGGTTTCCTCCCACAGCCCAAAATCATGCCCATCAGGCTAATTGGCTGTTCCAAATCCCATCTCGGTGTGAATGTGAGTGGCTGTATGTGCGTTGCTCTACAGTGGTCTGGTGAGCTTTTCAGGATGCGTCCCACCTTTGCGCAAAGTCGGCTGAAATAGACACCAGCCTCCCCATGACCCTAATTAGGATTAGGAGAATGATCTGAATAGAAGATCCCAATGACAATTTAGGGCGGTACAGTGGCAGCTGCCTCACAGCAAGCAGGTCCTGGATTCAAGTCCCAGGCCAGGCTCGGGCGTTTCCGGGTGAAGTTTGTAAAAAGAAATGCATGTTCGGTTCATTTGCTGCTGCTGGTTGCCCCCAAGTGTGAATGCGAGTAAACGGTTGGGTGTGCATGGTAAACTGTCTAGATGTTCACTCTGCACCACCACGCCTCAACTCTGTATCAGCCGATATAGGCTCCAGGAGCACTCCAGCCTCCGTACGACCCCAATAGGATCAAGATGAGGAAGTAAATCAGGAAAAAGTTGCTCCCAAGTGGTGCATCGACAAAGCACATGACTATTAACTCAGAAATTGCAAGTTTGAAAGCAATCCATGACCAGGATCCCTGGAAGCCAATTGGCTGAGCTCTTAGGGGAATATATGGTCACTCACAGCAATCACCAGCCAATCATGGGTGTCGGTAAGCTCAATCATATGAGGGGCGGACAGCGCTGTCCCTCAGAGTATGTTAGATCGTAACAAAATACAGTGATCCCTCACTTTTTGCCGTTAAAGGAGACCTCCAATTTCCACGAAGTAGGATCGCCCCCCCCCCCCCCGACTAATGTATATGTACGTGTGTATATAATATCAATAAATACATACTCAACTCTACAAATGCTTATAACAACAATTAAACATTCAAAAAAACAAAAAAAAAAACAACCCCACACACATACAGAAACGCGCGTACAGTCAGATGCGCGCCTCACATAAAAATGTAACTAGTTTTGTTGGGTTGTTTTTTGATTTTGTTTGGGTTTTTTTTTTTGCATAATTGGCCTTGTTTTGCAGCATTTTTCTTAACTTTTACTATTTTTAAAATTTTTCGATGAATATTTTTGAAAAACCCGCGATGCGCTGAAGCCGTGGGAACTGAAGCACGAAGTCGCGGGGATCACTGTATGCATACGCTGCAGTCCAAAAAGAGACGGGTTTCTAGCTCTCCATATCATAGAGGGGGCGTGTTCATGCTTTCGCCCCTTCCTGATTGGTGGTGGTCGTGTGATAGTGCAGGCAAAAAAATTTGATGGGTGGAAATTAATTAAATTATGGATAAAAAAAAAAAAAATTGATAAGTATGACGGTCATTTCGAGCATAAACACCACAATGGCGTGTTTTAAAACTCATTCACTGCTTTAGTGTAAATACAACGCATTAGACTTTTATTTTGTTTCAGTTTTTCATTTTAAAGCATGATAATGACGCATGCACCAACAAACTGTGACAAATACCCCTCGGTTGATTATTCAGGCACCAATCAGATTTTGCGGCCACTGTGTAATAAATGCTAATTTGGGTTAGTGATCAGGTGGGAGGAGTCAGCGAGTCATCTATCTGCCCATTTTTCCTGA
>CM045731.1:21615000-21620000 GCA_024760905.1 Plotosus lineatus
AGCGGGACAGAAAGAGGCTGAACAAGCTGGTCAGGAGGGCCAGCTCTGTCCTCGGCTGCCCACTGGACTCTGTGGAGGAGGTGAGTGAGAGGAGGATGGTAGCAAAGCTCACATCCATCCTGTTCAACAGCTCTCACCCACTGCACCAGACTGTAGAGGAGCTGAGCAGCTCCTTCAGTGGACGACTGAGACATCCTCAGTGCAGGAAGGAGCGCTACCGCAGGTCGTTCATTCCCACCGCTGTCAGACTGTACAACGCCACTTTGTAACTGTCTGTGAAAATACCGGTTATGTGCAATAAAAACCCCGCGCACTTTAATCAGCCACATCTACCCCACTGACTGTGAACCACATCAACCCATCTACTCTGCCCTCAGATACATTACACTTTAATATAGGCCAGTCTACAAAGTTGCTCCATTCTTTTATTTTATTGTTTATTAATTTATACTATTTATGTATCTATTTATTTATTTACTTATATAATATATATGTATGTGTGTATGTTTGTATTTGTATCTATTTTTGCACCCCCTACCGATGGCACCTCAAGAGCCTGTAACAGTGAATTTCTCCATTGTGAGATTAATAAAGCTGTATCTTGTCTTATCTTAAAATTTACACAATAACGGCAATAAAACTGCAATTCTGATTAAAATCTTCGAGTACAAACAACTAAGTAATTCAAACTTACCCTGAAATTATTTCCTCCTTATAAAAAATCGACACATTACACGACCCGGTGAGAACAACAAGCATTACTTGATTGACACAAAGCCAGAGTTTCAGTTTCATCACGGCGCAAGTCTCCATCGCCCTCCAGTGGTGACAGTAAACACTGCACATCTAACTCGCCCTTGCAAAGGCTCTGAACCGAGCTCCAAAATTTGAACAGAACAATCAGAACATTTCAGTCATTCGTTTCATGGCGAAGACAACCCAGTGGACTAAACACCGATTTCCCATGTGGGCGGCACAGTGGCACAGTGGTTAGCATGTCCGCCTCAGAGCAAGAAGGTCCTGGGTTCGGGTCTCGGGCTCAGGTGTTTCTCTGTGGAGCGTACATGTTCTCGTGTTTGCTTGTGCGGGTTTCCTCCCACAGTCGAAAGACATGCACAGTAGGCTGATTGACTGTTTCAAGTTGACGCTAGTTGAGAGTGTGAATGATAAATGGTTGTGTGTGTTGCCCGGTGATGGTCTGACGAACCGTTCAGACTGTACCCATACACCTTGGTCAGTGTCCACCAAGATGGGCTCCAAGCCTCCCTGTGCCCCTAGTAGAAGTAGGCCGCCAGCAATCGAGTGCGAGTGATTCTCCCACTTAATCAGAGCTGAAATTATCACACCACGCCAAAGTTGCGTTGAATAAGTAAACGTTTACTACTTTGCTTCCAACTCGCCTGAAAAGATTTCCCAACACACTTCCTGCATCCTGTTTGAACGGAGCCTAAAATTTCACTGATCTCAACACTAACTGGACTCTTGAAGATCAGACCTGTACGCAGCTTCTTCCCAAAGATCGCGCCACAAAACTGAACGCAGACAATTGCGCGGAATGTCTTCAACAGTATGGACAGGGAGGCTGGTCAGAGTTGATTGACGGATGACCGGAGCCAAACGCAGAGGACATCTCAGAATAAAACTTGCTTCGGATTCCAAACAATATAAAATTGGTGCGACAGTTCACCTTCGGAATGACGATGACCTCATGCATGCTTTATACCAGCGGTCTCCAATCTTTTTTGCACCAGGGACCAGTTTTATGTATTAAAAAGTTTCCGCGGACCGGTTAGAGTCGACTCCGTAGTCTTGTTTTGGTGGGTGTCACTGCTGAAAACCACGCCTCACAAAGATGGAAAAAGGGCTTCCAGTGCTTGTCTTGGCAACATAAACACAGTTGTTCTTCAAAATCAGATCCGGAAGCTCGAAAAAAAAAACAAACAAACTATAATTAGTACCATGAAAGATTTTGTTTGCGGACCGGTATCAAATGATCCATGGACAGGTACTGGTCCGTGGACCGGGGGTTGGGGACCCCTGTTTTATACAATAAACTGTGGGAGGCATCCACAGTCAATTGTGACCTAATTTGGGTGGAACCATGGCTTAATGGTTGGAAAAGTGGGCGAGGGACTTTATTTCTGAACAGGCAGGGAGTGTGTGCGCGCGCACGTGTGTGTGTGTGTGTGTGTGTGTGTAGTGGGAGTGATCAGCATCAAAATATCAACTAAGGCCACACCCAGGATGATTCAGGACACGCCTTTGAACACATCTGAATGGCCACAATAAGAAAAGTTTCGAGTTGCACTTGATCAGACGTGGGTAATGAGATCAGGCTGAGCTCGAGAGGAACCGCCTGAATTCAGGTGTGTAAAGTACACGGAACCTTACAGAAGACTGAAAGCTTCATTTCTTTTACTAATTAAAGCCAGAATTGAATATTCATTTCCTGTCACTGAGAGATTTTAATTATTATTAGCCGAGTGAAAATATTCTTTTGAAGAAAACAGATTGGAGTTGATACGACACAGGGAATTCGCACAGGTACTCACGGGAGACGGAGACAGTAAGAGGTTGCGCAATGTCCACCTGTCCTTTTATTTTAAGATTCAACATTCCTGTGCAATACCGCTTCCCATAGCTTAAGAAATTGGATGTCTTATGTACAGCGCGTAGTTTAGACACTCACCACACCAATGGAACTCGAGGAAGAAACTAAACAACAACAAAAAAAAAAAAACAGGTGGAAAAAAAAAGAAAAGAAAGAAAGATTGTGATTCTTTTTCTGTGATCTGACTTAATGTGTCATCCAGAACAAGGTGACAGTGCAAAAGAAATAAAAAATAAATAAAATTCTGATTTCTTTACTTGAACTTTGAAAATTTCACGAAGTGGAAACAGAATCACGAGTGACGGATGGACATGACGGTCAGTGATTTCTGCAGCATACCAACAACACAGCTTCAACCAGATTAAAAAAAAAAAAAAGAAAGAAAGAAAATTCTAAATCATTAGAATAAGAGGAAATCTGGCTCACGTTAGCTTCCTGATTCCATTTCATTGCATAAACAGAAAAGAGAAAAACTATCCACCTCACACACACCAATAGGTTATACCGGTAATAACATGTAACGAGCCCGCCTTATTAAAACGCAAGGAAATGCAAGCGAATAAACCTCTAAGGCAACATGTGACCTAAGAAAACTACTAAAAAAAAGAAATAAAAAAAAAAAGAAAAAAAAACCCCCGAAAGAAATCGGATCGTGCAGGAGCGACCCTGCGTGATCCTTTAGCTTCCACCCCATCGATACCTGTGTGCAAGTCACCGTACAAAGTCAGCGGATGATAAATAATAATAATAATAATAATAACAATAATAAAAAGAACACTGTAATCATCATTAGCTGGCTTGGTAACACAATAGCATAACCTACAGAGCTGAGCTGGGTTAATCTGCCTCTACAGCTAATAAACTGCAAAAAAAAAAATAAAAATAAAATAAAATATTGCATTATTCCCCCCCCCCCCTTCCCCGATGCTCCCTCATTTCATCACAGGCGCTGGGTTCAAGGTACATCGTGCAAGGCAAATCCGCAAAATACATCCCCCTTCAAACGGTAAAACGCCTTTAGCAAGAAATATAAAAGATATGCTTTTTGCAGATGGTTAACAATGAAAACAAAATACGAGCTAAAAATATATATCTGCGTGTGTGTGCGCATGTGTGTATATTATATACATACATACACACACACACACACACACACACACACACACACACACACACACACACACAGAAAATAAAATCCGTTTTAAAATCAATTGAAAATTGCTTCGTGTTCACATTCCAAAGATCAAAAGACAGCCAGCAAAGCCGGCGGCACCTGATCCTCCAGGGGAATTGTGGGATTGGTGAAGGAAGGGCAAAATCGAACCGACATCCATGCGAAACTCATGAGTTTTCACAGGCGTGGTCTTTCGCTAAGGCCTCGAATCTGCACTTCACTATTAAAAAAAGAAGCTAACCTTTGGCTCATTAGGACCAATGGGGCATTCATTAGTGTGTATACAAATGCACTGCTCTTTAAAAATAATAATAATAATAAAAAAAGAGAACTTCTAGCTGGTCTTTTAAACGCACCGGATCCTGTCGTGGAGGCAGCATGCTTGCTCGTGCACAGTCTCAGCCAAGCCAATGCATGGCGTCGAAATACAGGCTTCTACAGGAGCTCATGATTAACTGTGGCTGGGAAAAAAAAAAAAAAAAAAAAGCAAAGGGGAGGAAAAAAACAAAACAAAAAAAAAAAAAACAAAACAAAACTCTAAAAGAAAACATGGGTACATGAGCCAGTCTGGTCTGAGAATGGGCTATTTTGTTCTGAAAAGGCATCACGATGTGCCCTGTCTTTTCTGTTGCTGTGCGCGGATGAGCTCCAGCTGCTTCTTGCACTGCTGGAAGTAGGTAGACAGGCTCTTGTTCTCTTCGAGAAGCTTCTTCTGCTCCTGGACCAGACGCGATGTGTTCTGCTGGTCCTTCTCGTCTTGATCGAGCTCAGCTATTAGTTCATTCCTGTGCCAATGATTGTACACACACACACACACACACACACAGCGAGAATAAATGTACAGTAAATATACGGTCACTCGCTACTTCGTGCGTCAATTTCTGCGGCTCCAGTGCATCGTAGGTTTTCAAAAATATTCATTGAAAAATTTTAAAAAATAATTAAAAATAGGGGGAACGTTCAGGAAAATGCTGCAAACAAGGCCAATTAGGAAAAAAAAAAACCCTAAACAAACAAACAAACAAACCCCACACCAAAAGTACTTACATTTTTATGTGAGGTGCACATCTGTATGTGTGTATTTATATTTTATTAACATCTTATGCATTATTTTTGAATATTTAATTGTTATAAGCATTTATAGCGTTGAATATGTAATTTCTTGAAATTATATACACAGTCAGTTGGGGGGGGGGGGTCGATCCTACTTAGCGG
>CM045731.1:21625000-21657500 GCA_024760905.1 Plotosus lineatus
GCTTTAGTAATTGTTCACTTTATTATAAGATATTCAATGCATTATACAAACTACTGTGATATATCTGAGTCTGTTCTATTTAATGCATTTATGGAACCGTACAGCAATATTCCAATGTATCGATACATCAGAATTTTTTTATCAATATATCGATACCAATAATAGGTTTTCAATGACACCCCTACATGTTGCACACTACAGTACCTTATACGTTATATGCTACACTACATTATGTACGCCAGCAAACTATACACAACATGCTCCAGCCAACAATACGCTACACTCCACTGTATACCATATCCGGCATTACGTCGTACAAAGTTATATTTGCAGCAATTTCGTCATGTTTTTCTGTAGAAGCCACTTCACCCATTCACAGATGGTCAGTAAATAAGCCCAGCTTGAGGTTAATCAGAGCGCGTAAGAGACACTACAGTAATGATGAGGCTTATGTAGCACCTGCACTCCTTATAGAGCTGTTAAATTCACTCTGAACATGAAAAGCTGGGAGAAAATTCAGTGCATTCCTGCACAGAACAAGCTTGCGGATTGTTAAGTACCTGTCGGGTCATCGGGAGAGACGTATCTGTTTTTGTCGGGTGTGATCATCCTTATGCTGGGACTGGATGACCGGCTGCTGTTCCTGCTGTCCTGTAAGTTGTCCAAATATGAAAAGTATTAAAAAAAATAAGTAAAATTGAAACAAATCAAACAAATCCACAGCAGCTAAATTATAATATTTAATAATTAAATAATATTAGCACTTCATCTCGAGATGTGATCAGAATCATGCTCAGTCAAGTCATCAGAATAAGTCAGTTATTATGCGCCATTATATTGCCTTTTTAAAAGTGATACCTCAGAGGTGAGATTCTTACCTGTCCCATTTCTCCAGGGAAGGTGAGGTCCTGGACTGATCTCCGTCTAAGGTCACAGGTGCCTACAGTAATACAGAGAGGGGGGGAGAAGGAGTGAGTCTGGAGCATACGTGCTTGTCTGGGTTCTCGTCCCTGAGCAGGACTAAGAGGTGGGCGTGTGCGACACTGAAACAGCTGCACAGAATTACCCCCAGACTCCCGGCACGACAACAGCACAGCCAAATATGTGGTCCAAACATGACCTGATACCACACCACTAAAACCTCCCACACACACACACACACACACACACACACACACACACATAAAACAAGGATGACATGGTTTGCGTTGGTAAAACAGCTTTTCTCACCAGTCAACAAAACAAGAGCTGTTTTACCAAAGCTTAAAAACAAAAATAAAACAATAACAACAACCCACACACCTCAACCATCTCATAAATACTGGGTCGGCATCCTTCAATCTCTATTTAATAAGTCCAGCATTGAAAAGACAATAACATCTCTATTATTAACTCTATAAGCCGTTATTACTTCCAAATTAATTCAACTGAGATCCTGTGAAAGAATGTTCCTTATTTACAAGATGACCCTCGAGGGGACAAACTATTCTTGTGAGGTGAAAAGAAAATGAGCAAATAAATATGTAATTTAAATAAATAAAAAAGGAGCGAGAAAACAGTTTTAAAAAAGCAAAAATGAAAACATGCAAGCAAGAAGCAAGACCAAATTAAACAAAAAAGAAGAAAAGCAAAAACCCAACAAAACACACAAAAAAAGTGTTTTTTGATAACATGAAGCAGCTTTGAAATAAAGTAAACAAGAAAGGATGGGGAATAAAGTGCAAAAACACTCCTCAAAACCACCACCACAAGGTCATAGGAGGCCTCAGAATCTGGAGATTTCTGTTGCCACTCATGCCTGTATATATATGTGACTAATAAATTATTAAAAAAAAAAAAAAAAAAAAGTCACTGGAGATGCCAACCACCACTTCCTTACTTTTCATTATGAACACCAAGGACAGCAGTGAAATCCCTCCGTGGCACATGATGCTGCCACGTACCTCTTTATGAGCGGAAATCTAGGGCTGGCCTGAAACAACCGAAGGGAGATGAGCTCACAGACGTCTATAACTGGGCGACGGACTTCGCTGTGAGTGAAAGCGAGGTAAGCATAAGCCATCCTTCCCTCCCGTGACAGCTTGGTCATTTCGGGGCATCAACCTGAATTCGAACCAGCGATTTCTGGGGTGACCGTCGCGTGTCTTGCCGACCCCGGATTGGTGTCTTGAGAGAAAAACTGATGACGCTTTACAATTTCCTTGGGGAGAAAAAAAAATACACAACACCTTTGGGGTTTTAATAAAAGCCCAGAGCTGAATCGGACACCAACAGGCATAACCAGAACCTTTAATTACACATCAGCAGCTGAAGAGTATAATTACGGAGAAGATCCGACTTCTTCAGACTTCAGTGTACTTAATGCAAACTCTACGATCACGCCTATCTAGTGAACAACCATGCTCCGTGTGTGTGTGTGTGTGTGTGTGTGTGTGTGTGGGGGGGTTATATGCTCTCATCCAGAGCAACTTACAATTATCTTTTTTTATACAACTGAACAATTGAGGGTCAAGGGCTTTGCTCAAGGGCCCAACAGTGGTGATTGAACCGCTGACCTTCGGAGTAGCAATCCATTCCCTTATCCACTAAACCAGGAGTCCCCAACCACTGGTCCGTGGCTCAATTGGTACCGGTCCGCGGAGGAAATAATTAATTATTTTTATCTTATTTATTATCGGAGTGTGAACGATCTTTATTTTTGAAAGAGCTTTTATTTTGAAAAGTGACCGGATTCTCGCAGTTACATGTGGGTCATTTGAGCGCTAAAATGTAACCCACGACTGGCCAGCACATGAACAGAGGCGAGTTAGACATGTTTCAAACAATAGCAGGGATTTTGGGTGAGACTGAGCCTTCATTCTCCCTGCTGGTGCATGATCACCTTTTTCATGCTCTACTTCCCCACCAACTTTTTTTCAGATGTTGAAAAATAACATTCATGGAGTGATTATTATCAATGATAAAATTTTATACAAATAAATTATATTTACAACATAAACAATCTATGACACACCCCCCCCGGTAAAATTGTGAAGCGTTGACCGGTCCACGGTGATAAAATGGTTGGGGACCCCTGCACTAAACCACCATTGTCCATCTCTCTCTCTCTCGCTCTCAGAAACACCACACCAGGGAGGTGCACCCAGGGTCTCGGTGTCCCCCCGGAATTGCCGTAGGAAGTGGCCGGAGAGAGGGATGTCTGGACCTCATCGCTTCGGCTGCTGCCCCCATGACCTGAACCCGGATTAGGCAGAGGAAGAAGAAATTCCCTTCCTGGTCTAGACGTTATCTCTCTCGGATTCGCATATATCCGGACACATCTCGACTCTTAAGCACAGCAGCGACAGTGAGCTGAACATCGGACAAACATGAAGTACACGACGATAACAGACCTGAATGTTTTTCTACCACACCAGACTACACCATTGAAACGCTCCCTGACATAGATGTTTAAAAAAAAAAAAAAAAAAAAAAAAAAATTATCACCTTTAAAGTAATTCCACATGATAGGGGAGGAAACATAAAGCAGAGGAAAAAACTAGCTCAGCCATCAGGGAGCTGGGAAAGTAAAATAGTAAAATGCAGGAGGACACACATGATTACAGACACATGGGGAGAGAAAAGAGAGAGAGGGAGATCCAGACAGAGAACTGATGGGTGCGACTCCAGGACTGAATCCAGAAATCATTTAATACGATAGAAATGACATCAATAAATTAATCAGGAAATCTGATGATCTGTGTGGGGTTTTTTCCCCCCCTATATCCTGGAGTCACAGCCACGGTTATCTCCACATCCGAGTCAGGACTCGGCGGCAGTGACAAGCCCGGAGAGCAGGACGACACGGCACGGCACTGATACCTGTGACGATGATCTCTGGAATGTCCAGAATGGTTCCGTGAGACGCTGTTTTGCGGTGGCCTCGTTTATACTGCGGCCGTGCTGCAAAAACACATACATATAGAGCTGCGTACACCGACATGCAGACTGTACTCACACACACCTACGTTAGCAAGCTGATGGACAAGACGTCATGGCGTGGTGTTAGACATTATATGCAGTGCACATACATTCGGAAACATGCAGACATGCAGGACCTGCGACAAGCACAGCCGTGCAGGGCTGAAAGACAGTCGGGGTGTTTGTGTGTGTGTATATATATATATATATATATATATATATTAGGGGGGGGGAGAGAGAGAGAGAGAGAGTGAGAGAGAGAGAGAAAAGGAAAACGTGGTGGGAGTGGCGAGTTTTCAGAGACTTCACGCCCTGGTCCTCAACATCGTGGGCGTGTAAAGCGAACCCTCGCCACAGTTAAGATGATGAGAGTTTCAATGAAATGCTCAAAGCTGAGCTGTAGCGTTTTCTGAAATAATTCCAGCTACCCACAAACCTTTGCACACAATACTCGCAGGGGCAGATGCTGAACTTCATCATTGGATATTTATCATGAGCTGGTCTTCACTAACCACTTTATTCTCATCAGTGGATCTACAGTCCATCACTGCTCGCTCTCTTGCACGCTCTCGCTCACACACACACTGCCGATTTTCAGATAGTGTGGCTCTGCGTGTGCTTTTAGAGGTGTGAGGAAACCAGACGACCCTGAGGATCCTAACTATAGAACATGGAGGTGTTTTGCTCCAGATATTTAGATCTAGAGATAGAGTTCCCACTGATTTCTTACACCCTGAACCGCTTGCCAGGCCATCCCAAGGCTAACACACACAAAAAACATTCACACTCACATGTAGGGGCAATTTGGAACAGTCAGTTGGCCTACTGTGCATGTTTTCGGACTGTGGGATAAAATCAAAATACCCGGAGGAAACTCACACCAGCATGGGGAGAACATGCAAACTAAACACGGAAGCACCCCAACACCAGGAATCAAGTCCAGGCCTTCCTGTGGTGAAGCGGACGTGCTAACCACTGGGCCGCCGTACCGCTAAAGTTCGCCGTCATTCATTTCTGAGATTTGAACTTGACAGTCAAACAGATGCACACCCCTCCCTTCCGTGCTCTTTCACAAGCTCCGTCTTCTGGAAGTCATGGACGCTCATTACCATGGCAATTTCGCTCCAGCCAATCAAAAACAAGGTGCATCTGTCCTGGGCGTGTGCACCCATGTACTCGATTGCTGGTTGGCTGGAAGAGTGTTTTGTGTCTCGCACCGAGCTTCTGTTTGTTTCTCGTCTACAGAGGTTGTGCTGGATATAAAGAACGCCAGATGATTTTCAGAACACATACAGAAGGGAGAGCGAGGAGGCGGTGAAGAGACTCGCTTCACTTCCCAAAAAGCGTCGCGGGTTGAGATACGCCTTACGGTAAATATAAAGCCCTGATATAAAATGCTATGATAGGCCTTTCTCAGACCGGCATTCATGGACTTCAACGGCTGATTTGAAGAGACAGAAGTGGGTCGACAGAGACAGAGGATCGTTCTTCAGGTCAATATGAAATAAACTAAAGGGTTAAGGATGAGGGTTAGACAGAATATTAAAAATTAAAGGGATGGACGCTTCAAAACTAGTGATTGCGTTTTGGAACGTTCGGAACTGACATCACTAGTCAATCAGAAATTGGGTTTCTTTTGAAAGATTCTGTAATGCAGAGCGTTGATTTAGCTAGAAAGGAAATGTTAAACCTGTGATTCCTTTAAAAAACAAAACAAAACAAAAAAACACTCACAGTGGGGTTTATAGAAATCACCTGGATACCCCTGAGCGGGTGTGGGTGTGGGGGTAAG
Organism: Plotosus lineatus; assembly: GCA_024760905.1. NCBI lineage: Eukaryota > Metazoa > Chordata > Actinopteri > Siluriformes > Plotosidae > Plotosus > Plotosus lineatus. The sequence continues at coordinate 21,630,753 of CM045731.1, forward strand.
GGTGTGTTACCTATAGAGAAGGGCATCTTGTCGTCTTGTCGGAGCTCCGAGAGGTCGGCACTCATTCGTTTCGGGTCGGAAGGTGGCAAGCAGTGCGTCCTTCCTGGCACTGACAGACTCTCAACGCTGCCCCCTCTTGACAGAGGATGTCCAGGCCTCAGTGGCTCAGCCTACAGAGCAAAGGGATCATCAACACACCTTGTACAGGCACTTGTTAGTACCATACGATCCAGGTTATCTATAATCCCATCAAGTCCTGCCTTGGGTTTGAATGGTGCGAACTTCTCTATGGTCTTGATGGTGTCGTTGGTGCCCGCCGGCGTACCGTGATCCATGCTTCCGTCATTCTTGTTGCTCATGCTGGGGAAGGAGCCTGAGGTACAAAACAAGGACATGATCGCACTCCGCAAACACAAACACCACACTGATGCTTCAGATAGATGAGACTAGTAGCTTCGGGGCGGGGCAAATGTTTTGTCTATTGGGAGTGTGGCGCATTATTTTAATATCTGGTATAATAAAATTTCAGGTGCAGTAAGTGCAAGTTTTAACATGAACCGACATGCAAGACCGGCGATCGCTTTGGGCCTCTGTAATGTCTACATACCGGGAGCGACACGCACAATAACCCTCATAACCGCACATCAAAAGGTTCTATTCAGAGGCGAGTGAAATGATCAGAACAAAAGAAAGGAAATAGGTGACATCACATACAGGTCTACCAGCGAGCACAGACCGCCTGCTTACACAGGTACAGCCCAAAACTTACACTCAATAAATTAAAAAAAAAAAAAAAAAAAAAAATCCATTTACAGCAACATCCTGGTAGAGTTTCCCCCACTGCTATTATTTTGTGCCTTCAGAACAAGCAAAGCACACGATCTACTGATATGGGTTACTCAGTACCCCGGTCCAAAAGAAAATGCATTATGCCCTCTATCTTAACCTCCAAACAGTCCTTCCATTAAATCAAACGGCCTGCGCACACACACACACAGAAAGAGATGGAGAAAAACCGATAGACAGGGAGACAAAGAGAGAAACAGAGACACTCGGTGAGAATCACAGAGAAAGGTAGACGGTGAAAAAGAGAAAGATGAAGGGAGATGGACAGATACAAAAAAGAGAAACAGAAAGACACTTTGAGAGGAAGAAACTGATATTAAGACACAAATGAAGAAAGACATTGAGAAAGAGAGAGAGAAACAGTAGAGGGAAAGAGAAAAAAAGAAAGACAGTGAGACAGTCAGACAGAGTGAAATAGAAAGATGCAGGAAAAGAAAAGGCGAGACAGAGAAAGACAGCCAGGAAGATCTACAGGGATCCCTCACTTTTCACAGTTAATTGGGACCGAGATCACCCCACGATCGCCGATTTCCGCCAAGTAGGATCGACCCCCTCGCCCCCCGACTGACGTATACGTACATGTATATGTGTATCTTCTTTTTTCCCCTTTCATCCAGGCTCGCCACAGTAAATCAATTGATTCGCACATTGATTTGGCATAGGTTTTTACGTCGGATGCCCTTCCTGACACAACCCTTTAGTAAGGGGCAGAAACACACTGACGGCTATGCAGCTCGTCTTGTCGAAAGTCAGCGATGGTTCTTTTACATGAACCTCTCACAATAGACAGTGAGAGACATGGCCCGCCTTTGATAACCCAGTTAGCTGCACTGGGGGGACAGTGACAACCTTGTGGAGAGTGGAACTCGAACCCCCAACCCCAGGATCAGCGATCCAGCACCTTATACCACCAGGCAACCACTGCCCTGACTGACGTGTATATAATATCAATAAATACATATTCAACACTATTAATGCTTATAACAACAATTAAACATTCAAAAATAATGCATAAGACGTAAATAAAATATAAATTCACACAGATGTGCACCTCACATAAAAACGGGAGTAGTTTTGTTAGGGGGTTTTGGGTTGGGTTTTTTTTTTTGTTGTTGCATAATTGGCCTTGTTTTGTGGCATTTTCCTTAACTTTTCCCTGATTTTTCCTTAATTTCCTTATTTTTCGATGAATGTTTTTGAAACCCGTGATGCACTGAAGCCACAGACACTGAAGAAGTAGCGAGGGATCACTGTATAATGAGACAGAGAGTGACACTGCCGTTGAGAAGCACAGAGAGGGCGAGAGATATTTGTCAACTAAATTAATTAACCTTTTATGAATAAATATATACAGTACGTTGCAAAAAAAAATAAGAGCTACACCATTCACTTCTTACAAATCTTACAGCGGCGCTTTAGCACATCGTGAACCATCGAGTATGTGATGACGTAAGCAAACACAGATCTGGATACCTGAGCACTGAAAACTTCCTGGAACTTTGTGCTCTTCAGCGTTCTGATGACCCACCAGTACAGACATGATGTCATCACTGAGACATATTATATTCGGCGGCTGATTTAATTTCCCGGTACTGTGTACTACGTGATGGGAATCTCTAAACTGATCTTCCAATCTGATTTTAATTTCAGGCGTCACAATGGGATTCTCAAACGACCCCCTCATGCTTTCTGACACACTGAGAAGTTTCCTCTTTACAGCCTGCTGGGGGAAAATTTCCCCTTCGGTATGATCCCTTACTTGTTTTAAATCCAATTTTACTCGTTTATTGTTGCTATTTATACCTGTGCTGGTGGCAGAGTTACTCTGGCCTTCATCCGGATATTGATATGGGTACTGCAGAGGCTCATCTGACCCCGGGAAATACTGTGCAGAGAGATAGAGAGAGAGAGAGACGGAGGTGTAAAAGAGATCTGGGTGCTTAATAAAGACAAGAAATGACTTTTCAGCATCTCGGGCTGCTTTCTGACATGACGGAAGCCGTCCGCTGTGGGTACCTTCATCAAGTGGGTCATGATTTTGACGATCTCCTCCATGGAAGGCCGCTGCGTGGGATCCTTGGACCAGCAGCGTGTCATTAGACTCTCTATGGGCTTGGGCAGGTTCTTAATGAGAGGAGGGCGGGTTCCTGAGAACAGAAATCACACAATCAGTCCGTCAATCAAATAAATTAACTGTAAAATAACTTCCTTATAACTTACTTTTTATTAAAAGTTGAGTTTTAATAGGTACATTATGGATGCGCATAAATAGAAGACACCGCTTTGCATTTGTTATAAGACTATATGATGACATAATTACAGGAATAATTGTAATTGACTAAACCCATAGCCATTCAGGTACTCATTACCAAGAAAATGGGCTCCCGAGTGGCGCATCATCAGGATGCATGACTATTAACCCAGAGATTGCATTTTCAAATCCAGGTTCATTCCGTAGCCGTATGGGAGATAATTAGGCCAGCATACATTCGCTTCCCTGCCACTCACAGCGATCACCAGCCAAACAAACATCCATGAGCCCATTCTTACAAATTCGTACAAGAGGGTGGATGATGCTCTCCTTCTGATTGCGTTAGGCCACCCCAAATATGCATACACAGAAGTTTGAAAAGAGGCGGGTGGTAGCATTGCATGTCACGGAGGGAGCATGCCCCTCTATGGTCGGGTGATACTTGATAAGTAGGAAATGGATTTGACTAGATTTAGGAGAAATAATAATAGTAGTGATCTCTTGCTACTTCACACTACAGTGCATCACAGGTTTTTCAAAAATATTCATTGAAAAATGTAAAAAAAAAATAAGGAAATTAAGGAAAAATAGGGAAAAAGTAATGGAAAATGCTGCAAAACAAGGCCAATTATGAAAAAAAAAACCCAAAACAAACAACTTACAGACGTTCACCGACTTGGGTTCATTCGTTTTATGTATTTTTCGATTTTACGTTTAAAAAAAATAAAAATTGTCAAATTTTGAGTTTATTGTGCTCTCTGTAGTACGAGACGTACCTACGTAGTGCGCTGACGTAATGACACTGGTCCATTGTTTATAAACGACAGACTGAACGTGCCCCTCCTTCTTCCCAGTTCACCGAGTGTTACCCTTATGTTAAGATGTCGTCTCTGTGACCTTTGTGTTTACACTGTTTTGCGGACTTTTGTAACCCTAAGCAAATATGGTTGGTAAGAAGTGTAAGCCTACTCGTGATATCGGTAATCAGAGAAAGCGGCAAGCCGACTGGTTAGAAACGAAGATGGCTATTATCAAGAAAATCGATGCTGGTGAAAAACATGAATGTTGCACGTTTCTTCCAAATGGCTGCATCGACCATCGGAACCATTTACAAGCAGAAAGATCACATCACAGAGCATGTTAAAGGTTATATTTGATACTGTATTTGATATTTGATGAGTGAATTTGATTAAAATTTATCATCTATTTGAAATTATTTTGCTTGAATTTAATTTTTTTGAAATTAATGTTATTATTTGATTATATATTTGATATTATTTTACAATGCTCTGTTTGTAATAATTGATTTAGGGGTGTTTTATGAGATACGGTAATGGTATTTATGGATGCATAGTACAGTATGAACATCATGTCACTGGAACATACAGTAACAACTTACGTTTTTTTTTTTTTTTTCACCTTACGTTTGACCGTCCGGAATCGAACTAAAACGTAAGTTGGGGAGCGTCTGTATATTTTTATGTGAGATGCGCATCTCTGTGTGTGTGTATTTATATTTTATTTACATGTTATGCATTATTATTGAATGTTTGTTATTATAAGAATTTATTCATATTATATACATGTATGTATACGTCAGTCAGGGGGTCAATCTTACTTCGTGGAAATTCAGCGTTCGGAGGGTCTCGATCCCCATTAACCGTGAAAAGTGAGGGATCACTGTAATAATAATAAAAACTCAAAAAGTCCACTCGGCATTTGTAAGTGGGACTTACCACGGTGAACGGCCCACATGATCCGGAAGGCGGGTCCTCCGATCTCGTCAAAAGGCTTCCTGCGGGTGATGACCTCCCATAGAATAATGCCCCAACTAAAAACGTCACATTTCTCACTGTAGTTACTGCCTAGAAAGTGAACATGAACGAACAAACACACACACACCAAAAAAAACCAAACAAACCCAGAATTAACAAGACAAACTTACAGACAGATGCAACACCCAAACACAAGATTATGCATCATCCTGACAAATTAAACCTCATTTCACTGTGCGCACGTGAAATAATCCTGAGATCTTTAATGCCGTATCCCCCTCTTAGCAGGAGGTAATTTCCTCTGTGGTACCTCGGAGAGGCTTGATTACCCCTCTTATTATGCTTCAATTACATTGCTCATCGCACATACGTGTTTCTTTTTTGTTTACTCGCACGTCTCACTGAGGTCTTCTGCTAATTCGTTTATCAGTAAAGCAAATGAACAGTGTTAGCTTCAGTCCTCTAATGAGCACAGCTCTAATAGCATGGGAGGGATGTTCCAATATTAACAAACAAGATAACGACCTACTCGCAGTCTGACGCTCGGGTTGTGTTTTCTTTTTATTTATTTTTTTTCTTCTTTCATATCCTAAACGGAAATCAAGTGCATCCGCTTATTTCAAATGCTGAAGCTAATGAATGCGTCTGTGGCTCTCCGAGGCCGCGATCCTCCCAATTGCACTTCGGGAATGTGTTCTTCATTATATGTGTAATAACATTTGGAGTATTCAGTCATTCAGAAAGGGTACACCAAAGGAGAACATGCACACATGGAACACAACACAAAACATGTGATGACGAAACCGTTTCTGGAAACGCTGCGAATTAAAGTTGCTTGGAGTAATTACGTTCGTGTTTAGAGCGGCCGCTGTGCTTTTTGTAATATCTCAGAACTAAATGAGGAAAAGAATAACTTCCAGGATGCCTTTTTAAAAAAATACACTGATCCCTCGCTACTTCGTGCTTCAGTTTCTGTGGCTTCAGTGCATCGCGGACTTTTCAAAAATATTCATCGAAAAAGAAAAAAATAAGGAAATTAAGGAGAAAGTTAAGAATGCTGCAAAACAAGGCCAATTATGCAAAAAACAAACACAAACAAACAAAATCAACCCAAACCCCCCCCAACAAAACTACTTACATTTTTATGTGAGGTGTGCATCTGTATGTGTGTGTATTTATATTTTATTTACATCTTATGCATTATTTTTGAATGTTTAATTGTTATAAGCATCGATAGTGTTGAATATGTATTTATTGATATTATATACATATACATGGATCCCTCACTTTCCACTGTTAATTGGGACCGAGACCCCCCGCGATAACTGAAATCCCGAAGTAGGATCAACCCCCCAACCCCTCCTAACTGATGTATACGTGCATGTATATGTGTATATAATATCAATAAATACACATTCAACACTATAAATGCTTATAACAACAATTAAACATTCAAAAATAATGCATAAGATGTAAATAAAATATAAATACACACACGAAGACATGCCCCTCACAAAAATATAAGTAGTTTTAATGGGAAATTTTTGGGTTGTTTTTTGTTTGTTTAGGGTCTTTTTTTTGTTGCATAATTGGCTTTGTTTCTCATTTCCCCTCTTTCTTCCTTAATTTCTTTATTGTTTATTTCGATGAAAAAAAAAAAAAAAAATGCGATACACCGAAGCCGCATAAATTGAAGCGCGAAGTAGCGAGGAACCCCTGTACATGTACGTCAGTCGGGGGGTGGGAGGTGGAGGTGTAATCTTGGTCCCCATTAACCTCAGAAAGTGAGGGATCCCTGTATATTATTGCCAGATCTGTCACCATTATTACCCAAAAGCATATTATTATTATTATTTTTATTTTGAATAAACATGAGTAGCAAAGAGGCAGAAAGCATCCAACACAGGAAAAATGTCCTGGGTTCGAATCCCAGGTGTTTCCACATGAAGTTTGCATGTTCTGCGCTTGTGTGGTTTCCTCTGGGAGCACCGGTTCCCTCCCACAGTCCAAAAACCTGTACATTAAGTTAACTGGTAGGTGTGATCAAGCGTATAAATGGTTGTGGGTGTGTGTTGGCCCTGTAATGGTCTGGCAATCTGTACAGGGTGTACCCCGCCTTCACCCAGTGTCAGCTGAGATGGACTCTAGCCTCCCATGACACCCAGTAGTAGAATTAAGTGGTTCATCAGAAAGAAAGAGACTGGTTTCTAGTTCACACATTCACGTTTTGTTTCTTCCTTTAAACTATCTGCCTCAACTCTGAGGCGCTTTAGATGAACTGCCATGTTAATAAAAGTGACGTGAATGGTGCCGAGCACAGCGCAGAAACTCAACTCTATTTACATTAAATCTGATTGTTTTTAACCAAGATTACAATTCCAAGAGTTTTTTAAAAACACATGTTTGTTCCCTGTTAAAGACTAAACCCTGCACCGCACGGCGCGGCAAAGGCTAACAAATTTTGGATTCGGCAAACTTTTCTGATGAACGTTGATGACAAAAATCAGAGTTTGCCTCAATTATTCTTTGACCTTTGTGACAAATAGCAACATTCAGACTGCTTACTATTTATTTAATTTTTTTGCCAAGGACAGGTGTCAAACATTAGCAACAACAAGCAACTGTTAGCCACGATTTTTTACAGCTACCCTGCAGCAAAAGAGAAGGAAAGAAGAAAAAGAAGAAAAACCCCCACAAGAATAACTGACCACCCTAAAATAAACCCTTCCCAGCACTGCTGAGTTCACTGAAGTGCACGATCCCTCTTATCATCACTCGTGTTTCTCAGCGCATCAGAGAGTAGCTTCGCCGAACATCCCTCTTCCTCCTACTTGCCTTCGAACACCTCGGGAGCCATCCAGGCCGCGCTGCCTTTGTTATTGGTCATGTGTGTCTGGATGTCACATGCCGTCCCAAAGTCACAGATCTTCAGAACGGTCCCTCCAGCAACCAGCAGCAGACTGCGGATAGGGTACAGGGAAGCCAAACGAGCACGGGGTCATTCAGTTATCAGTGCAGGATCACGAAACACAGAACCGTGCAAAAATAATCCCAATCGAAATAAAGCAGTGGCTGCAGTGATGCAGCAGCAAATACAGAGATGGCCTCCAGACAACTAACTGCAAAACAATTGTCCCTTAACTGCTCATCATAAACATTCAATGACCAATGATTGAAATTTTAGTTTAAATTTTGAAGCTTTCTATGAGCTTACTTGGGGGGTTTGAGGTCCCTGTGAATGAGCGCCTTTGGTTTCATGCCATGGAGATACGAGACACCCTGAGCACACTGCATACACCAGCTCATGGCGTGGGACGCTGTGTAGTGAGGGAGGGGCTCTGCGCCGTGCAACACTGCAGGAGAGGGTAGAGGTGGGGGGAAAAAAAAAAAAAAAAAAGAGGAAGTGACATTTAAAGTGACTGCGTGTTTCACCTTCTGAAAGTGTAGCGACATGAAAACACACAAAAACAAACAAGAAAAATAGCATGTTCAAGAGCTCAACTGCTCAACTAATACAAGTATCGTAACATTCCAAAATTCAGAAGATTAATAAAAACACTCACCATTGTACAGAGAGCCACCTTCTGCATATTCCATCACCAGACATACCTACAGACCGAGACACACATCCCCCGTTAGAAAGCGCTAATTCGCCTAATGTGCATGTCTTTGGACTGCTGGAGGAAACCGGAGTATCCAGAGGAAGCCCATGCAAACAAAAGATGAACATGCGAACTCCACATAGAAACCTTTGAGCCTGGGACTTGAACCCAGGACCTTCTCGATACGAAACGAATGTGAATCCCCCAGCTCATACAAGGCAGGTTAATGGCAGTAACAACGGTATACAGATATTAAACTAACAAATCTGATATCATTCAGTCAACATCTGAATAAAATAAAACTAGGAACTAGTATAGTTTGCACACAATTCTGTTTGCATGCATGTTAAAGCAAGTGTAAAATATATATTCAGCCGCAAATCAAATATGTCACGTGACTTTTTGCTACATTTTGTATTATAAGTTCACTCTGCCACGGGCAGAGGTATTGGTCATTTTGAATCCTAATTACAGCCACGGGGAGACTGGCACTCATCTCAGCTGATACTGGGAAAGTCGAATACACCCTAGACAGATTGCCAGGCCATCTCAAACCTAACATTAGCACCACCAGTCTCACTCAGGGGAGAGATTTGGAACAGCCAATTAGCTTACTGTGCATGTTTTTGGACTGTGCGAGGAAACCAGAGCACCCGGAGGAAACCCACAAGGTGATTGGAAAGGCTGTTTCACAGAATGAATGCCTGGGTTTGATTCCCAGCCTTTCCTGCCATGACACAGATGTGCTGATCACTACGCCACCATGCCACCCATTTTCATGTTGTGCACACACACACAAAAAAGGTTCATGAAACAGTAAATAGAAACAGAAACTGTGCAGACTTTTATCAAGTTTGTGTTTAATTTCCTTTTCAAGTTGCCATTCAGCAGGAGCCGGGTGCAGCAGCAACGTGACCAGTCGGGCCATATAGACAATGGATGCCAGCACTTTGGGGACGTCAACTTTGAAACAAATTGTATAAAAAAAACCTTTACTGAATTAGGTTTCATGTGGTCAGTTCATTTTCTGTAAGCGCTTAATCCCAATTGGGGTCGGGGGGGAGACTGGCGCCCATCCCAGCAGACTCTGGGCGAGGGCAGAGTACACCCTGGACAGCTCGCCAGGCCATCGCAGGGCAGAAAGATGTTGACGGCTTTGCGGCCTACTCTTGACGAACGTCAGCAATGGTTCTTTTACATGCATCACACCACAGACATTGAGAGACATGGCCGGCCTTTGATAACCCAGTTAGCTGACCTGGGGGGTGTGTGTGTGTGTGTGTGTGTTATAGGGGGCTCGCCCTATGGTTTCATGTATGCATATCACAATTTAAATATTTTTTTTAAACTTTTTTCTCTTTTACACTTGGAATGTACATACATGGGATGTTTTACTGGGCATCCTGTACTATTCTATATTATACCATATTATGCTTTAATATACCATATTAGACAATAGCATGCTTTCCTATAGTACATTACACCAGAACATGCTGTACCATACTATTATGCACTAGAACATAAAATTTCACAAAAAATATACTGCGCTTCATGACACAAAAATATTCCATCACAATATGGTTTACTAAACTGCACTGAACTGCAGCTCACTATATATGCTGTATTGTTATACAGATCAGAATCAGTAAACCTAAAATAAACAAAAAAAAAAAAAAAAAAGAGTCACTGCGATATAATAATAAGTAAACAAATTAATTGGTCTTGTGAGAACCTTTCCGTGGAAGTACAGTTGAGGACTTACAGGGTTTTCACAGGAGCCGTACAACTTCACAATGTTGGGATGATTCACGCGAGACAACTGACGAAGCTGGAGCAAAAGAAAAAAGAAGAAAAGAAAAAGGAAGAATGAGACAGGCAGAAAAAAAGCAGTTTGAACCAATGATTCAGTCGATTCATCAGCGAGCTTATGTTCTGGAGATCTGGGAAATAAAGCTCCACAACCAAGAACTTTAAACTTTCCTACATCACCCACAATGTTGTTCGTCAGCCTGTTGTGGAAATTAAGCAGATCTATGCTTTATGTCAGATTAAAAGGAACGGCTGTGCTTTAGTCTTTAAGACTCATTGATAAGTTTGGCTGAAACGACTTGGAAGCCTCTTTGTTTATGCCAACGTTGCTGTCAACATCAACGCCATCTCACACTACACTTTGCGACAAGTAACTCCAGGGCCATGATTGTGGAGCAGGGACATAAGAATTAAGAAACACATTGGGATAAATCCAGGATTACGTGACGGTTCAGAGAGCTGGAAGGAAGCGCATTATCCTGATTAAAGCGTACCTCGACCACAAATGCATTCCGTTCTGATTCACTCTCGATGGTCTTGATAGCCACGTCTTTGCCTTTCCATTTTGCCTTGCACACGACTCCGAAAGCTCCTCTGCCCACTACCTGGAAACAAACAAACAAACAAACAAATATTAAACAGTGTGATGATTAACAACAATTCAGCTTTGAACATCCAAAACATAGAAATCATAAAATTCTGCACCATTACAAATAAATCTGTTCCTAATGCATGGAATGTTTGGTTAAGGAAATAAAAATACCAACAAGCCACTTCCACCACAAACAAGCCGCCAGAACCTTTAGCCAAAGAACAAAAAGTCAAACCGCCAAGTTCCACGTGGGTGGAATCTACCCAGAAGACTTTTAGGTTGTTCAGTACTGTACCAAGTCTTACGGTTATAGGCTCTTCATTTCCTTTCCGCTGTTCCCTTTCAGGGGTCGCCACAGCCACCTTCATAGACGTCATATTAATAATTTGCATATTTGATTTGGAATAGGTTTTTACGTCAGATGCCCTTCCTGATACAACCCTTAGCAAGGGGCAGAAACATGCTGACGGCTCTGCAGTTACTCTTGATGAAAGTCAGCAATGGTTCTTTTACAACTCTCACCATAGACAGTGACAGACATGGCCGGCCTTTGATAACCCGGTTAGATGCACTGGGGTGCACAAGTGACAATCTTGTGGAGAGTGGAACTCGAACCCCCAACCCAAGGATCAGCGATGCAGCACCTTTTACCACCAGGCCACCACTGCCCTCTACGGTTATACTGATTAAACCCATCACCACCTCCTGAACCTTTTGGTTCTGCAGCAATATATCAGAATGTGCTTTGAAGGGGATAGGATGTTTTATTGGGGGGGGGGTTTGCAGGTGCATGACCGCGTCACAGCATGCTGGGCCTTCCGATTAGCTGATTTTTTTTCCCCACCTATTTGCCTCCCCGTGCAAGCGATACCTCCACATATCCCAACCTGTATCCTAGCACACTGAGCGTGGACAAGTCGTCCAAGCCACAAACCCAAAAGCAGAGATTCAGAGGGTGGAGGGAATCAACTTTCTGAAGGACAGTAGAGATTTTTGGATTAGAATTTGTACCCCAGTGCTCGAAGAGAAAAATAAAAGTCTGAAAAAGACACAATATCTGACCTTTAAGTAGGACTTGGCCTTTAATTGTTAAGATCAGTGGGATAGACCTTTTATTTTATCCTTAGTACCTGCTGCAACCCGACTCCTACCCATGTTAAAGCTCCGCCCCCTTAGATCTGCAGTGGTATCTCAAGTGTCTTTAAAAAAAAACAAACAAACAAAAAAAACCTTGCAGAAAGAAGCTGGAAGTTAGGTGCTTTGCTGAAGACCAATTCAGCCATGAAGCGATGCTGCACCCTGCCAGTTTGGGAACTGAACCAATAACCTTTTGATTCCAAACTTGCATCTCTAACCATTATACCATTGGTTGTCCAATGATCTGTCCTTCTTTGGCATTTTTTAAATTTGGAAATTCTGAGGTATGATCTGGGGTTGATTGCAGCACATCACCATCTTCCGCGGTCGGGTCGCAAGAAAAGTGGCCCAGACATCCCTCTCCCCAGCCACTTCCTCCAGCTCTTCCAGGGCGACACCGAGACGTTCTCAGACAAGCCGAGAGACATAGTCCCTCCAGCGTGTTCTTGGTCAACCCCGGGGTCTCTTCCCGGTTGGACATGCCTGAAACACCACACCAGGAAGGCGTTCGGGAGGCATTCTGACCAGATGCCCAAGCCACCTCAACTGGCCCCTCTCAGTGCGGAGCAGCAACGAATCTACTCCGAGCTCTTCTTGGATGGTAGAGCTTCTCACCTTATCTCTAAGGGAGCGCCTCGCCACCCGGCAAAGGAAGCTCATTTCAACCGCTTGTATCCGTGACCTTGTTCTTTCGATCACTACCCAAAGCTCGTGACCATAGGTGAGGGTTGGAACGTAAATCGACTGGTAAATTGAGAGCTTTGCCTTGCTGCGGATCAGCTCCTTCTTCACCACGACGAACCAGTACAGGCGGGGAGCCGGATTGCAGCACATGCAATGTATTTCTTACAACTGCAAACTGTAAATAGAATAAATAAATAAACAAGCAAGCAAACAAACACCCTGGATGTGGGGGGGCGACATACGCCCTAGAGACCATTTCATTGGACTGACACCAGCTTAGTCCAGATCTGAGTCATAGAAAAGATGTTGATCTGTTAAGATTAAAACTATTTGTTGATCATCATATGTCCCCATATCCTATCAGACTGGTGTCCTTATCCCTAAGAACCATGTCCAGGACACTATTTTGGACATTGTTGACATTTAAAAAGACCAAACACAATGAAACCCAGACGTCCCCCACAAAAGCTAGCTCGACAATAAATCTCTATTCAGTAAAGTGTCAGCTTCATGTGTGATCGACTCATATCTTACCTCTTCGACCTCGATGTCTGCATATTCAATCTCTTCGAAAGGATATCCAGGAGGCGTCTCGAGCATTTCTGCAGTCGGGACAGCCATTGCTAGCCAGCTAACTAGCTAACACCAAACATTAAAAATACACGATGCGTGAAAACACAAACGAGTTCTAAAGGCTAGGAACATTCAGTAGGTGATAAAGAGGACGTTTTCTGTGTGAAAAATAAACGTTTGACCGGCTTGTACTGCCAGGCCGTGCATATCTTTCCCTCTCTCTGTCTGTCTGTCACTATTTGCAGCAACTTTGGGAAAGTTAGCAAGCAAACAAGCGAGGCTAACACACGAGCTCTTCACAGGAAAGTGCTGAGTACGTGACAGGGCTCGAATTTATGTTACCTGTCCAAAATAACGAGTTCTTGGAAGGCAACCGGTGAAGTATTTCCGCTGGAATCATCAACTCAATCAAAGTATAATGTCAGCGACACTGCGTGCTGAGGCGTTAGCTAGGCCGCTTAGCTTAGCTTAGCTCAACTGTAATGCGAATGAACGCAGTCTCCCCGACATTCATTGGCTTTTCTTTCTTTTTATACACATGCCACACTCTTTTCCAGCCATTCCACACGAACTTTAACTCGTCTTCTCCATGGCGTTTGTGGGGATTTTCTGTTTCGTGCCCCCGGTACAAAAGCGGCTTCTTGGGGCTCCAGGAAGTGTGAACACTGTTTCTACCGCTCTGGATGTACAGCGCACACGGTTATATTCCAAATCACTGCCCAGCCCCTACCGAGTGCACTAGAAAGTGTGTGAAAGCCTTTATTTCGGACAGGGTGAAGTGCACGTCTAGAGGTAGTTTGTGTACTTTTGAGTTCCTGACCTGAAGTTGTTTTAGTTTGAGTTCAATCCAATTCTGTAATTATTAAAATCACGGAATCTGTGCCGTTTGTTTATAAAGTTATTGTGTTATTTTGATTGCGCTTTTTATTCAATATATATATATATATATTTTTTTTACATTTACACTTTGATTACATTTAATCACATATTGTTAACTTTTTAATCAGAATACACCAGTTACATCGCAATCACAGCACCGTTATATTCAGTGTGATTCACCTCAATTAAATCATTTCTTATTTTATTTAAAAATATCTTTTTATAATTTAGGGACATCGATCTTCCTTTTTAAACATTTAATAAATTATTGTTTGAGTTATTAGAAAAGACAATAACAATAAACAAAACATCCATACTATTTATTATTATTATTATTATTATTATTATTATTATTATTATTATTATTATTAACAACAACAACAGCAACAACAACAATCGTAACATCATCAACAATTATTATATATCAAATATGCCAAAGAGAAAGACTCTATTACAAATTAATTTGTATTTATTTATTTTTCTTTAAAATATTGCTTTATTATTTATATTTATTAATTGGAAAAACAACAGTAGTGATATTAAATAAGCTAAATAAAATAAAGATATGTACATATTTATATTTATAAACAACCACTACCACAATACTACTACTACTACTGCTAATAATAATAATAGTAATAATAATAATAATGATTGATGATGATGATGATGATGATAATAATAATAATAATAATAATAATAATAATTATTATTATTATTACTACTATTATTATTATTATTATTATTATTATTATTATTTAAAAAATACACAAAATCTTTGCTCAACATCTAATTTTAATTGTGATAATTCATGAAAATTTGCAATTAGTAAGTCAGGAAAGATTGGAAGTCATACTTTTGGAAGGAAAAAGTCAATTTTGGAAAAGCATATACAATATATTTATATATATATTTATATACATTTTTTTAATGCATAAAATGATAGTTCATAGTCATGGGATGTCTGTTCTTACATATTCGCATACACATGAACCTATAAAATATAAATTCTTTATTCTTTGTGTGTGTGTGTGTGTGTGTGTGTGCTCCTCCAGTAATGTTGTGACCTTGTGTAACCTTTTGCACTTTGACCTGGAGCGATGAGAGAAATGATTAACGAATCATATTTACCTAGTAATCTGAATGCATGACTTCAGTAGTCCAAAAATAAACACAGAATTTCAGCCATCATTTGCTGACAGCTGAATATGATCCCTATTAATCACCGGCTCTGGAAAAACTCAAACAGCAGTTGTTCAAAACAAAACCAGGCCACCTGAGAGGAAGCCACCCGTCTGTGTTTCACATGCACAGCTGATGTTGCATTTATATGATGATGATGTTTAATGGACTTTCTCATGTGTTTATATGGACAGAACTGGAGTGAGACCTACCTATAGTCCTGCTTTATCATTTGCATGCATTCTTTACACAGAAAGTGACTTTGCACAGAGGCAGAATCCAACTGTAGGCAGTTTTTGAGAAATATCTACGGTTTAGATTTCCTGTATATAACCTACAACCAATGGTGCGAGTAAATTAAAGCCACGTTGCAGTAATGACACTAATAACATGCAGTAAAAAGCCCTCAATGCCTGCTCTTAGTTCAGCTTCTTTTCTCGTCCCCGGGCCATAATCATGCAAATAATTAACATTGATCAAAAAACCTTGAGGCAATCGTACCTCGTCGCATTACAACTTATAAAGGTGTGACGCTAATAGCTGGGGTGCGCGTGCAGGTAGCATCCAAATCCCTCTGCAATAATCTGATCTAATGACTGAGCTGAACGGCTCATAAAAGTGTCTTCCATGACCTTCTGCGAGGAAGCGGCACACACAGGCATATGGCGAGGGACCTGCGTTCTGAGCTGACGATGTTTGTTTGCCTCCTGTTGCTGGGTTGTCTTCATCACAGTCCCCCCCCCCCACCACACCCCACCTGCCCATGTGTTTACTTTGGTAGGAGCAGCTAAGTAGCTTTGTCAGAATGCATTTGCTTCAATGCTTTACAGGTTTTGTTTTCTATTACCCACAGAAACGAACTAAAAGGCTCACGGTCAGGTGTAGCACACCAAGTCTAAACGTAGGTAGTTTCTGGTGATTTACTGTATTTGCATATATAGATACACCTTTATACCGTGCTCACCAGAATTATTGGCACCCTTGTGCATCTTTATCTTATTATTTTTAACAAGAAGCAACATTTTTCTCATATAAATGTCTGCGCTTGCTAAAAATGTGTGCTTGTGCATGTATTTTTGGTCCTTTCTGGAAATATTGGCACCCCGGTTAAAGATAAATTAAAAGCGTTAAAAAATTCCAAATTTAAATAAATAAAAAAATAAATAAGTAAAGAACAACCCCCCCTCATTAACACATTTAATTTACTATTTTTATATTTTGTAGGTCTTACATTAAGAAAATCCTAATTAGGGTTGCCGCGAGACTGAAGCCCATCTCAGCCGACTTCGGGCGAAGACGAGGTCCCTGACCAGCTAATTAATAGTTACAGGACCGAGACGCACAACTACAGTATTTACACTCACTCTCACAGTTAGGGACAATTAATTTCATTTTCTGTAACCGCTTCATCCTAATTAGGGTCGCGGGGAGGCTGGTGCCCATCCCAGCCAACTCAGGGCGAGGGCAGAGTAAACCCTGGACAGCTCGCCAGGCCATTGCAGGGCGGAAACATGCTGACGACTTTGCAGCCTACTCTTGTCGAAAGTCAGCAATGGTTCTTTTACATGCCTCACACCATAGACAGTGAGAGACATGGCCGGCCTTCGATAACCCAGTTAGCTGCACTGGGAGGACAGTGACAACCTTGTGGAGAGTGGGACTCGAACCCCCAACCTTTGGATCAGCGATCCGGCGCCTTATACCACTAGACCACCGCTGCCCTCACTTAGGGACAATATTGAATGCCACTCATGCCTACTGTGCATGTTTTCAGTCTGTGGAATGAAGCCGGAGTACCCAGGAATCAAATCCAGGACCATCTTGCTCTGAGACGGACATGTTAACCACTGCACCACCATGATGCCCAAGCTGGTATTTATAATTTTAAAAATGTTATTGATAAAATTAATTTTATAATAAAAATATTAATGACTGGTGAAGCAAACATGTGTTCAATGATCCTCGGCCTGTGATGTATACTTGGACATACGCATGCTCTGTCTAATCTGAAGACAAAGCTGAACTTCGAATTATCTAATTAGATCTACTGGAAGGTTCATGTCTATGTAAATACAGGGATCCCTCACTCTCCGTGGTTAATTGGGCCCCCCCCACGACTGCCGATTTCCACGAAGAAGGATCGACCCCCCCTGTCTGATGTATACGTACATGTATACTTGTATGTGTATGACTGTCTTCCTGTCTTCCTTTCGGCTTTTTCCCTTTTACTCAGGAGTCGCCACAGCGAATCATCTGATTCGCACGTTTGATTTGGCAGAGGTTTTTACGTCGGATGCCCTTCCTGTCACAACCCTTTTAGCAAGGGACAGAAACATGCTGACGACTTTGCAGCTACTCTTTACGAAAGTCAGCAATGGTTCTTTTACATGAACCTCTCATCATAGACAGTGAGAGACATGGCCTGTCTTTGATAACCCAGTTAGCTGCACTGGGGGGGGGACAGTGACAACCCCATGGGCACTCGAACTCCCAACCTTTGGATCAGCGATCCTATACCACCTATACCCTATACCACTAGACCACCACTGCCCTGACTTGTATGTGTATATAATATCAATAAATACATATTCAATACTATAAATGCTTATAATGGCAATTAAACATTAAAAAGTAATGCATAGATGTAAATAAAATATAAATACACACACATACAGACACGTGTGTGCACACACTCAGATGCGCAACTCACATAAAAGTGTACGTACAGTAGTTTTGTTTTGTGTGTGTGTGTGTGTGTGTGTGTGTGTGTGTGTGGGGGGGGGGGGGGTTTTGCATAATTGGCCTTGTTTTGTGACATTTTCCATAACTTTCCCCTATTCTTTCTTAATTTTCTTATTTTAAAAATTTTCGATGAGTATTTCTGAAAAACCCGCAATGCACTGAAGATGCAGAAACTGAAGCGCGAAGTAGCGAGGGATCACTACGTAATGATTATCGTAGTATTACGGTACTTTAGTTTAGCACAATTTCTATAAACTCTCAAATATCGAGTAATAATAACCAGAACAATATAGAGCTCACGTAAAAGGGAATAATTTTACTTGGACCGAGCGAAAGCTCATAGACTGCAGACAGACAAACACAGAATTTCACGCAGAATCAAAATCATCACAGTAACTTCCGTTTAGCTCACACAAAAAGTAATCATAAAGAAGGCGCATAGACACAGCACGGTGGCGTTGTAGTTCGCATCACTGGATTGGAAACCAGTCTTACAAACACTCCTGACTGGAATTTGTGCTTGATGTACTGAATATGATTCTCCTCACACCTCTTCTAGCAGGACACAGATAACTCCCACAATCCAAAAACATGCATATTAAACTTATTGGTGTTCCAACTTTCCGTGACCTTATTAGTACAAGGATCCTTCACTTTCCACAGTTAATGGGGACCAAGCCCCCCAACACCCCCGCAACCGCCGATTTCCATGAAGTAGGATCGACCCCCCTGACTGACGTATACGTACATGTATTTGCATATAATATCAATAAATACATATTCAAAGCTGCAATTAAACATTCAAAAGAAATGCATAAGATGTAAATAAAATATAAATACACACACACACACACACACACATACAGACACGCGCGAACACTCAGATGCGCGTCTCACATAAAAAAGTAAGTAGTTTTGTTGGGTTGGTTTTTTTTTTTTTTTGGTTTTGTTTGTTTGTTTTTTTTTTTGCACAGCTGACCTTGTTTTGTGCCATTTTCCTTAACTTTCCCCCTATTTTTCCTTAATTTCCTTATTTTTTATTTTCGATGAATATTTTTGAAAAACCCGCGATGCACTGAAGCCGCACTGAAGCACGAGGAAGCGAGGGATCATTGTATTTAACAATTCGGCAAATGAGTGAAAATGAGAGCGTGTTCTATATAACATCCCTTGCCTTAAATAAACATAAATTTGTTTTATAGCTGGAATATACTACATAAAAGAAATAAAAACATCCAGGCAATGCCTAAACAAATGCAAAGTCAATAGATATCTCTCTTGAAAGGTGTCTGGAGCTGGTGTTATAAGCGTAGCATGGCTCCTTTATGGATTGAATTTACTGTATTTCAGCCATGGAGAAAAGAAATAAATAATTCTCCCCTGAATTTCCTGACGAAGGTCTGGAGCGAAAGAAGGAAAGGTTATCACTGTGTTTTTCTTTTTGCCGCCTTTCGCTCACTTGATTTCCAGGTTCCTTTGTATGTCCTGTCTTGTTAGTTTAATTATCCGTTTAACGATTTCATGTTCAGTGTAGTGGCTATATTTGGTGTTGTTTTGCTAAACAAAAGTTTGTCTGCCTTTGACTGTGTTATTATTCGACTTTTTTTTATTATTCTGTTCAAGTTTCAGTTTCACTATTGCACAAGCTATACATAGCATCTAATCCGCATCAAATCAACAGCAGGGCATGGATATGGCACAACTATTCATTTGTATAAACACTGTAGGTTTTTTCATTGGCTATCACTGTCTATCCACAGTATTTCTGTGGTCGATTTGCATGTTCTCCAACATATGTGCTTGCATGGGTTTCATCTGGGTACTCCCGTTTCCTCCAACAGTCATAAGTGTAAATATGAGTATGAATGAGGGAATGTTTGCTTTCTAATAACCTGTTCAGGGTTTAACGCCGGCTCTCACCTGAAGTCGTATGGAGACAAAGTCAGAGAGGCTAGATTGAGATGGTTTGGACATGTACAGAGGAGGGATAGTGAGTATATTGGTAGTAGGATGCTGAGGTTGGAACTACCAGGCAGAAGGCCAAGAGGAAGACCAAACAGATTAATGGATGTGGTGCAGGATGACATGAAGGTAGTTGGCGTAGGAGAAGAAGATGCAGAGGAGAGGGTGAGATGGAGGCAGATGATTCGCTGTGGCGACCCCTGAAGGGAACATCCGAAAGGAAAAGAAGAAGAGGGGACATTACAATGACTACGATGGTAGGGAGGCTGGAGCCTATGTCAGCAGACTCTAAGATACACCTTGACCAGCTTGACCAGACCATGCAATACACACACACACACACACACACACACACACACACACACACACACACACACACACTCACACACACACACACACACACACACACACACACACACACACACACTCACACACACACACACACACACACACACACACACACCCGGCCAACAGCCAATTAGCCTCATATGCATGCCTTTGGACTATAGGAAGAAACTGGAGTACCTGGATGAAACCAATGCAGGCATGGAGAGGACATGTGAACTCAAACATCTGAGCCTGGGACTCAAACCAAGGACCTTCTAGCTGTTAGGCAGACCAGGCAACCATTAAGCCACTGTGCCGCCCCTTGCCCGGACAACTTGTAAACTGGAATATGTGTCTAACTGGAGTCTGGGGGAAAATAAAAAGTCTATATTATGATAGTAAGCATACATATGTAAGACAAGCTATATTATAATGTTATATTATATACAATCTTCAGTACATCCGACATAAATTTTAGCTATGGATATGTGTGTGAGACTGGTTTTTAATCCAGAATGAATTCTACGCAATATTCCAGGGATAGACGCTGAATGGATCCCAACTCTGAAACAAGGCAAATTTCTTCAAACTGCACGGAGATTTTCGAACACAGAGTGGTGCTGTTGCTCTTTCTGCGTTTTCTGGCTGACCCCCTGTACTTCCTACGGGACTCAGGGTTCTTTTTGGAGTTATCTTCCCCGTGATTAAGTGTTTGGCCTAAAATGAGCAGCGGTGAAATCTCAGGCACGCATGCATTACTCATGCAATTAGAATAAACTCCATTAATATCCTTTTAGTTTTCGCAGGCGTCAGCACTGGCCTGGTGTAGAAACAGCGCTTTGCATTTGCTCGGAGATTGATGCTGTATAACACTCTCGTAACTGACGAACATTCGTCTTTTGGTTGGTATCCGTGTTATAAATAAGACTAATGCTGTTTGATTGGAGTGTGGATGAGAAAAAAACAAAAAAAAACAAAAAACAAAGTGATCATTTTCAAAAGCCTAAGTGGAGCAGTTCCCTGCGAGAGACCCAGACAAGCCAAAACGGGGAGAGCAGCAGGGGAACTGGTGCGCAGTTGTTTTGGTAAATCATTTTAAGTTTACCTAAATGGACCATTCATTCCTCTGAATTTATGCGACAGACAGAATAAATCAGCATAAAAAATAACGCCTTGCTAACCAATTAGTATTAGCCTGACACACACCTCTCATAAATAGTGCTGCTGGGAACAGCAAGGTCTAGTGTATGTGTGTGTGTGTGTGTGTGTGTGTGTGTGTGTGTGTGTGTGTGTGTGTATGTGTGTGTGTGTGTGTGTGTGTGTGTGTGTGTGTGTGTGTGTGTAATTGGTGAATTCATCACATTGTGAGGATCTAAGTCTGTGTACAGTATATGGTGTAATTTCAGTATGAACAGATTAAGTTTTACACTGTTTCTTCTATATGGGGACAAAATGCAAGTCTATATAATGTCAATCACTAAAATGTAAGACAAAGACATGTTTGAAGGTTGGGGTTAGGGTAAGCGTGTCATGAAATACAAGGAAAACGTGTACAGGGATCCCTCGCCACTTCCTGCTTCAATTCATGCGGCTTCAGTGCATCGCATGGTTTTTTTTTTTTTTTTTTTTTTAAATGTTCATCGAATAGGGGAAAAATTTAAGGAAAATGCCACAAAAACAAGGCCAATGAAACAATCAAACAAACACAAAACAACAAACAACCCAAAACAACCCAAAACCTCCCGTCAAAACTAGTCACATGTTTGTGAGGTGCACATCTAAGTGTGTGCACGCGCATCTGCCCGTGTGTGCGCGTGTGTGTATTTATATTTTATTTACATCTTGTGCATTATTTTTGAATGTTAAATTGTTATTATAAGCATTTATAGGATTGAATATGTGTTTATTGGTATTATATACTCGTATACATGTACGTATACGTAGGTCGGGTGGGGTGTTGATCCTACTTTGTGAATGTGGGGGGATCTCGGTCCCAATTAACCGCAGAAAGTGAGGGATCCCTGTATTTACGAGACCTTGAAGTTATGGAATCAAGACGCTCTGTGAGTGTGTGTGTGTGTGTGTGTGTGTGTGTGTGTGTGTGTGTGTGTGTGTGTGTGTGATTTATATGAATTTTTTTTCTTTAGGGTGGATAGATAGATGGATAGATATCCCCCAGTGCGGCTAACTGGGTTATCAAAGGCGGGCCATGTCTCTCACTGTCTATGGTGAGAGGCATGTAAAAGAACCATTGCTGACTTTCGTAAAGAGTAGCTGCAAAGCCGTCAGCGTGTTTCTGTCCCTTGCTAAAAGGGTTGTGACAGGAAGGGCATCCGACGTAAAAACCTCTGCCAAATCAAACGTGCGAATCAGATGATTCGCTGTGGCGACTCCCGAGTAAAAGGGAAAAAGCCGAAAGGAAGACAGGAAGACAGACAGATAGATGGATAGATATAAAGAAAGATATATTTATATTTCTGGCAGATACTTCTACTATATATATATATATATATATATATATATATATATATATATATATATATATATATATATATATATATATATATATATTAACTCGCAAGGACTTGACTGGAGGAGAAAAACTTTTTTGCATTATATAAATTTACAATAAAATCTCTCTCTCTCTCTCTCTCTCTCTCTCTCTCTCTCTCTCTCCTTCTCTCTCTCTTTCTCTCTGGTATCTATATATGTGTGTTTACTGAAAACAACTTACCCCATTCCCACATTTTAAGCTGAGAAAAAAGTTGCAACGGGAGGATATTTCCTATAAACTGAATTCGGTTGTTTTTTTTTTTTTTTTTTTTTTTTTTTTTACAAGAGTATGCACAATTTGGCGGAAATTCAGTCATGCAGTGTAAGAGAATGAAAAATGGCCTGCTATCACAGGAGAGTGTAAATAATGACCACGCAAGATGAGTTTACACCTTTTTTATTTAATGCATGCGTGCGTGTGGCCAAAATGGCTTTGAAGCTAGAACTTCATTGGTGTATATTATCCACAACAACAACAACAAATAACAACAATAACGTTTACAACAAGAACAACAATAATAATTGAAAGCAATACAGTAAAATCCAAAAATAAACTATAATTAAATATACTGTATAGCACTATCAGACCCTCTCAAATTACTAATAATAGTATATATAATAACAGTAATACAGGAATAGAAGTAGTAATATTAGAAATTATAACTGTAGTAAGTGTATTAATTTTAATAATATTAATAATAGTTCAAAGAGCGGTAGAAGTAGCAGTGTTAGCAGAGATTTTAATATCAGCAGAAGTCGTTGTAAGAATAGTGGAGGAAGTAGCAGAAGAAATAGTTGTAATAGTAATAATAGCAATAATAATAGTAGTGCTGAAATAACAGGTTAGTAGTATTAAAGTGCAACGCCATTAGTCATGCTTACAGCATAATTTATGCGTGTGTAATACATTTAAGCAATACAGACACTTATTTTAACATAAATTACCTTAAATGACTCAAAACGCATAAAGTCGAGTCATTTTTCCCCATGTATTTCTGGATTGGATGGATTTCTACCGGGTATTGAACAGTAACAAAGCTTAGCAGTCATTTTTTTTCTGTAAGTGATATGAGCTTGTTGGGGCGGGGTCGTCCAGCACATGTAAACAAGCACATCTATTCAGTAAGTGACATTTAAGGTGATTAAAAACCATGTTCAACAAGCAACACCGGCGAGGAATTATAAGGAAATGGGTGTAAATGGTTAACTAATTGAACCAGGCAGGAACGAGTCTCTTGTGGAGACAGTGAAATGTCACATTCTAGTGACTGTGAAGATGAGATCGCTGCCAGAGATGTGAGTGACGGTAAATCTAAACTAGCTTGCGTCGCTAACGTCATGCTAACTCGACTTTTCTGTCATTGTTTGGTTTAGTAACAAAAAGAAATGTTTCCCTTGAATTCTGTTCTTGTTGTTTGTGCAGCGCTGCACTGGATGCTAATGTGTTCTGATGCACAGGGTCAGTGACGCAGTCCAGCCAATCCAATAGGTTTGCATTACTACCAGGCTCGAACAGCCAATCAGAAAGGCAACATTTTCTTAGCATGTCTGACATTGGAGCACTTGCATGTATTTTGACAAGGGGCCAGGACTGATGTTGCATAAAGGAACTGGTGATATCAAATATGATCGTTAACTTGATTGATAGCGAGTAACACCAATTCATGACAGATCCCCTGTAAGTAAAAGTCAGCGTAATAAGTCTTATAATTTGTAATATTAGTCATAGTAGTACCCGGAAAAACCCGGGCAAGTACAAGGATGAACACGCAAACTCTACACAGAAATGCCGTAGCCCAGGAATCAAACTCAGGACCTTCCTGGTGTGAGGCCGACATGCCCACCGCTACACAACCGTGCCATCCAGTAATATGAGTAGTAGTACCAGAATTATTAGCAAAGTAGTAAAACTGTTTGAAAACCTCCACATACTGCTCAATTAATTAAAATTGTAATTTTATTTGTCATAACTTTTTAAAGCATACACAAGTATATTATTAATAATAAGCAATGGCTCCCCTCCCAGTGCAGCTAACTGGGTTATCAAAGCCGGGCCATGTCTCTCACTGTCTATGGTGTGAGGCATGTAAAAGAACCATTGCTGACTTTCGACAAGAGTAGGCTGCAAAGCCGTCAGCGTGTTTCCGCCCTGCGATGGCCTGGCGAGCTGTCCAGGGTGTACTCTGCCCTCGCCATGAGTTGGCTGGGATGGGCACCAGCCTCCCCGCGACCCTAATTAGGATGAAGCGGTTACAGAAAATGAACTGAACTGAAGGGAATGGCTCCCAATTGGTGCAACGACAAGTTGCGTGACTATCAACCTGGAGATCGCAAGTTTGAATTCAGGTTGATGGAAGTCATCCTTGACGGGGAGTCCATGGGAGCTAATTGGCTGAGTTCTAACAGTAGGAAGGGATGACATACTCACATTGTGACTCACAACGATGGGCAGCCACTCCATGAATGCCTGTGAGCTCATTCATACAATATATGGTTTGGATAGTGTGTGTTAGGCCACCTCTGAATGCACATGTGCAGCAGTTGACAAAGAGGCGGGTGGCAGAATCACATGTCAGGGAGGGGGCATGTGCATACTTACACCCTTCCCTGGTTGGTGGTGGTTGTATTTGATATAGAGGCAGCACTTGATGGGTGGGAATTGGATATGACTAAGATTAGGGATGAAATAAAATGGGGTGTGTGTGGGGGGTAATAATAAAAAAAAAATTATGTTTATTATGATAAAAAACATCAATAGCAAGACTATCATAAGTATTAGTACAGTATTCTTACTCCTTTATTACTACTTGAGTTATTTATTCTTAGTAGACTGAGACAGACTCATATGAACAAGACCGTTTTAAATTTGCCCTTCAGAGGGAAGTGTTGGTGTTGTGTCCTCTCATACACCGAGCTGGGTGACAGAGCTGCTGTTGCTGTTCTCAGCTGGAGGCTGGCTGCGGTGGCGTGCAGACTGACTGCTGAGCATGGCGACCAGCTGAGACTGACCTTTCCGGATCATTCCACCTGGGCTGGAAAGACATCACGTTTGATAAGTGGTAGTGGGTGAGAACGGGATCTCATCGGGGGGTTCAGGGATACGTGGAAGTGAAGCATGCCTCTTTACAGACCACACAGATTCCTGCGATAACGCCTCCATTGTATCACTCTGTGATCATTTGTCATAGCTCAGAAAGGATGTGAGTGACCTTTTCTGTTTGGAAAGGGAACGTCGACTCACTGTTTTTTTTTCTTTCTTGTTTTTGTTTTTTTTCCCCCCATGCCATTGCTTTTATCCGACACGTGTACTCATTATGAGCCTGCCGAACGATGGCGTACAGGAGATCAGTGAAGTGCTGTGCCAGTGACTTCTCTGGTGGTCGAAATGATTCTTTTTTTCCATGACGTTAAGATGCTTGGATGCAGACAGAAATGAGGATGAATTGGAGCAGCAGTCTTCCTCCAGTGGGGTTGCGTTTGGAAGTGATTTAAAAGCAAGCGTATAGAAAGCTTACCTTTCCGAATGGCGACGACAAACCGAGGCACTTCTGCGAACTCTTTTCAAGGCTTAGCTGCGGGATACATTTCTGATCTATAGTAATGCTATTTGAACCAAGGCATTATCTCAGGATGAATCCTGAATTGTAATCCTATAACATTTTTACATTTACATTTACGTATTTGTTTAGCAGATGCTTTTATCCGATAGGGTGTAGAAGTGAAGCAGAATGCAGTGACTCAAGCAAATATAGGAAAAGACAGTGATATGAGCACTGCAGAAACAAGAGTCCAGGCACAAAGATAGAAGAATCGACAGAGCTGGAATTAAACGGA
>CM045731.1:21662500-21670000 GCA_024760905.1 Plotosus lineatus
GAGGTGTGAGTTTGAATGGTTGTATAAATATTACCTTGCCCTCACACAGAGTTGGCTGAGCTGGGCGCCAGCCTCCCTACAACTCTAATTGAGATTAAGTGTTTCAGGAAATGAATGAATGAATATCAATGTCTTCTTTTCCTCAGTTACGCAAACAGTGTCACCACTTTTTACTGACAGTTCACCCAACGTCCAATCACAGATGACAGCTGCTTCTAATATGCAATTATTGAGCGCCAGTGTTTGCAGTTTATTCCCAATGACCAATCACTGACCTCAATATTTCCAAAAGACCAGTTATTAATCATGATTGTTTTCAATGTACAATCACTCTGTTCTTAACAAATAATTATTGATTACCACTATTCTCAACCTCCAATCACTGATCACAGTTGTTGTCAACAGCCAATTACTGACCACTACCGTTATTATCAATCATTGATCACCATTGTTATTATCAAACAATAACTGTCCACAGCAATTCTTATTGACCCATAACTGACAACCACTGTAGTCAATGAAAAATTACTGACCATTATCATGAATAATAATCAATTGTGATTGCTGTGGACTATCAGTGTTGCAGTGGTTAGTGCATCCGCCTCAGAGCAGGAAGGTCCTGGATTCGATTCCCGGTCTTGGGGGTTTCTGTGTGGAGTTTGCATGTTCTCCCCGCAATTGCAATGGTACTCCGGTTTCTTTCAAAAGTCCAAAAAAACCCAAAACATGCCCAGTAGGCTAATTAGCTGTTACAAATTGATTCCAGGTGTGGGTGTGGGTGTGAGTGGGAATGGTTGTGTATTCGCTCTGTGATGGTCGGGCGAGCTGTCCAGGGTGAGCCCTGCCATTGCACGTGACCCTAATTAGGATTAAGTGATTTAGAAATTGAATGAATGAATGAATTAATAAATGAAGAACTATCACCATTGTTCTCAATAACCAATTACTGGAGTAAGTGGTGGCCTGGTGGTAAAGGCGCTGGATCACTGATCCCAAGGTTGGGGGTTCAAACCCCACTCTGAACGGGTGTACGGCAGCTAACTGGGCTATCAAAGGCCAGCCATGTCTCTCACTGTCTATGGTGTGAGGCATGTAAAAGAACCATTGCTGACATTTGACCAGAGTAGCTACATAGCGTGTTTTTGCTTTGTGATGGCCAGGCGAGCTGTCCAGTGTGTACTCTGCCCTCGCTCGGAGTTGGTTGGGATGGGCGCCAGCCTCCCTGAGGCCCTAATTATGATTAAGCAGTTACAGAGGATTGCTGGGGCCGTTGATGTAGTGGTTAGGGTGCTGCATTCATGATCGGGAGGTTGTGAGTTCAAATCCCAGTTAGACCCTCACTGTGCTAAGACCCCTGGGCAAGGTCTCAACCACAAGTGTGCCTAAGTTCACCCAGCAGTATAAACGGGTACCAGTAAAAATATACTGGGAAGGTAACCTGCAATCGTCCCATCCAGGAGGAGTTGAACTCCGAGTCGCTTCACGTGATAGATACCAGGAATAAGCACCGACCTGATGAGCCGCTATGACTCGGGGGTGAAAAGCCCAACAGACTACCTTACCTTACCAGTTACAGAAGATGAATGAATGAATGAACCAATTACTGACCACCACCATTCTTACTGACGAATCACTAATAACCACTGTTTACACCAATCACCATCTAGATTCTTAATGACCACGGATAAAATTTTTCATTTTAAATTAACCAACTACAACCATATGTTTAATTATATGTTAATTCCCAAAAACTTAGCACCTTCTTCTTCTTTTCCTTTTGGCTGTTTCCTTCAGAGGTCACCACAGCGAATCATCTTCCTCTATCTCACCCTATCCTCTGCATCTTCTTCTCTTACACCAACTGCCTTCATGTCCTCCTTCACCACGTCCATGAATCGTCTCTTTGATTTTCCTCTAGGCCTTCTGCCAGGTACTTCCAACCTCAGCATCCTACTACCAATATACTCACTATCCCTCCTCTGTACATGTCCAAACCATCTCAATCTAGCCTCGCTGACTTTGTCTCCAATATCTCTTACATATGTTGTCCCTCTGATGTGCTCATTTCTGATCCTATCCATCCTCGTTTCTCCCAAAGAGAACCTCAACATTTTCATCTCTGCTACCTCCAGCTCTGCCTCCTGTCTTTTTCTCAGGGCCACTGTTTCTAAACCATACAACATCGCTGGCCTCAACACTGTCTTGTACACTTTTCCTTTCATTCTTGCCGATACCTTCCTATCACACATCACACTGGACACTTTTCTCCAACCATTCCATCCTGCCTGCACGTGCTTCTTCACCTCTTTTCCACACTCTCCATTGCTCTGGATTGATTGTTGAGCCTAAGTACTTAAAATCCCCCACCTTCCTTATCTCTGCTCCCTGTAACCTCACCGTTCCTGTTGGGTCCTTGTCATTCATACACATGTATTCTGTCTTACTGAGGCTAGCCTTCATTCCCCTCCTTTCCAGGGCATACCTCCACCGCTCTAGATTTTCCTGCACTTGTTCTCTGCTCTCACTACAGATCACGATGTCATCTGCAAACATCATAGTCCATGGGGAATCTTGTCTAACCTTGTCTGTCAGCCTGTCCATCACCATAGCAAACAAGAAGGGGCTCAGAGCTGACCCTTGATGCAGTCCTACCTCCACCTTGAACTCTTTTGTCACACCAACAGTACACCTCACCACTGTTTTACATCTCTTATACATGTCCTGCGCTACTCTAACATACTTCTCTGAAACTCCAGACTTCCTCATGCAATACCACAGTTCCTCTCTCGGCACCCTGTCATATGCTTTCTCCAGATCCATAAAGGCACAATGCAGCTCCTTCTGACCTTCTCTGTACTTCTCTACTAACAGCCTCAAGGCAAACACTGCATCTGTGGTGCTCTTTCTTGGCATGAAACCAAACTGTTGTTCACAAATGCTGACCTCTGCCCTTAGTCTAGCTTCCACTATTCTTTCCCATAAGTTCATTGTATGGCTCATCAACTTTATCCCTCTGTTGTTGCCACAACTGTGCACGTCTCCCTTGTTCTTAAAAATGGGCACCATCACACTTCTCCTCCATTCCTCTTGCATCCTCTCACTCTCTAAGACCTTGTTGAATGTTCTTGTCAGAAAATCTACTGCTACCTCTTCTAGACACTTCCATACCTCCACTGGTATGTCATCAGGACCAACTGCCTTTCGATTCTTCATCCTCTTCAATGCCCTGCTCACTTCACCCTTACTAATCTTTGCTACTTCCTGGTCCTCAACAGTCACCTCTTCTACTCTTTTTTCTCTCTCATTTTCCTTATTCATCAGCTCTTCAAAGTACTCTTTCCATCTTCCCAGCACACTTCTGTCATCAGTCAATACATTTCCCTCTCTGTCCTTAATCACTCTAACTTGCTGCACATCCTTCCCCTCTCTATTTCTCTGCTGTGCCAACCTGTATAAATCATTTTCTCCCTCCTTACTTTCTAACTGAGCATACAAGTCATCATACGCCCTCTGTTTGGCCTTTGACACCGCTACCTTTGCCTTACGCTGTATCTCCGTGTACTCCTGTTTACTCTCTTTAGTCCTCTCAATGTCCCACTTCTTCTTAGCTAACCTCTTCTTTTGTATACACTCCTGCACTTCCTCATTCCACCACCAAGTCTCCTTATCTCCTCTCCTTCAAGATGACACACTAAGTATTCTCCTACCTGTTTCCCTGCTCACATTAGCTGTAGTTTTCCAGTCATCTGGAAGCACTTCCTGACCACCCAAAGCCATTTTCAACTCCTCCTTGAAGACAACACGACACTCTTCCTTTTTCAGCTTCCACCACTTTGTCTTCTGCTCTGCCTTTGCCTTCCTCACCATCAGCGTCATTCTGCACACCACCATCCTATGCTGTTTGGCAACACTCTCACCCGCTACTACGTTGCAGTCACTGAGTTCCTTAAAATTACATCGCCTACACAAGATGTAGTCTACCTGTGTGCTCCTAGCTCCGCTTTTATAAGTCACCCTATGCTCCTGTCTCTTCTGGAAGAAAGTTTTTACCACAGCCATTTACATCCTTTTTGCAAAATCTACCAACATCTACCCTTCTGCGTTCCTGTCCTGGATACCAAACCTGCCCATCACTTCCTCGTCCCCTCTGTTTCCTGCACCAACATGTCATTTGAAGTCTGCCCCAATGACCACTCTGGGGGTATTCTGCATCACTTCATCTAACTCACTCCAGAATCTCTCCTTCTCTTCTAGCTCACATCCTGCATGTGGGGCATAAGCACTAACAACATTGAACATCACACCTTCAATTTCTAACTTGAGACTCATCACTCTGTCTGACACTCTTTTCACTTCAAGAACATTCCTGACAAACTCCTTCTTCAAGATGACTCCTACTCCATTTCTCTTCCCATCCACACCATGAAAAAACAGCTTAAACCCTGCTCCTAGGCTTCTAGCCTTGCTACCTTTCCACCTGGTCTCCTGAACACACAGTATGTCCACCTTCCTCCTCTGCATCATGTCAGCCAGCTCTCTATCTTTTCCTGTCATAGTTCCAACATTCAAAGTCCTTACTTTCAGTCCTAGACTCATTCCATTCCTCTTCTCTCTCTGCCTACGGACACGCCTCCCGCCTCTCCTTCTTCGATGTCTTTGACCAACAGTAGTCCAATTTCCACCAGCACCCTGTTGGTTAACAGCACTGATGGCGGTCGTTGTTAACCCGGGCCTCGACAGATCCGGTATGAAATTTTTTGTTGTGACTCGCATTTTTTATTTGGCATTTGTTTTACGCCGGATGCCCTTCCTGACGCAACCTTCTGCATTTATCCGGACTTCGGACTGGCGTGAGGTAGAGACACTGGCTTAGGCCCCTCTCTCACGGCTGCATTTCCAATCACTTAGCACCATCATTCCAAAATACCAACAAACGAAGGCACTAAATATGGGGATGAGGCTATAGTTACTGTCTGTGTCTTGAGAACAAATAATTGCGATACTTCAAGACGTACATAATCTGTCAAATTTACAGGGACTGTACAAATTGCAACCTAATTGAAAACGCTAAAGCTACAGCTTATTAACTCATTAATAAGAGGATTTGGGGGATGTTTTACATGGAGAAGTATAGAACTTGGACCACAAGTCCCAACGGCACATATTTGCAAAAATGCCTAAACATCACTATTTGTTTGTTTGTTTGTTGTATGCTATTTTTAATGAAAGCCAGAGGCAAGAAAAATTTTCATAAATGATAATGCATTGCCCTGTGGCCACATTCATAGTAATTGATGTAAACTACAAATATTTGCATTTCTTCTTTATGAAGGGTTCTTGAGCGTTGTGAGGAATTTAAATGAAAATGTAATTCTACTCAACATCTTGCACCACCATTCAGCCTTCTCTGGTTCTTATCGGCTGTTTACCTGTTTTCGGGAGCTATTCCAAGTAATGTAGCTCATTAAGCTATCATCTAACTGAATTAGTTCAGCTGTACATTAAACAGAAGCTAATCTCAGTGAAATTGCTTTTTGAAAAGGAAGTACCTACTTTTTAAAGTCAATTAATGAGAATCATGAAGACAGTAGCTTATAAGGATGGGGTTCAATGATCCAGACCAAAGACTGAAACTGGTCTATTTTGAGATGGGAGTCATGCTTTTGCACCTGTTATCGTGTGTTTACATCATCCAGATGCATCACTTTCTAAGAAAACAACTCTTTGATAAAGCAAATGATCCGAGTTCACAAAATACTAGATAAAGATAGATATCCATCCAAATCTTTGATGATATTTAAACAAATATCTACATCATCTTCATATACAAAACAAAATATGAATTTCTATGCATTTCCATCAACTACAGGCATGTTGAAGTGTGTCTTTGGGACTTTTTCTAAATGTTTAGCTTAAAGCTGTGCTTCTCAATGGGGGCAGTGGTGGTCCAGTGGTATAAGGCGCCGGATCGCTGATCCAAAGGTTGGGGGTTCGAGTCCCACTCTCCACAAGGTTGTCACTGTCCCCCCCAGTGCAGCTAACTGGGTTATCAAAGGCCGGCCATGTCTCTCACTGTCTATGGTGCGAGGCATGTAAAAGAACCATTGCTGACTTTCGACAAGAGTAGGCTGAAAAGCCGTCAGCGTGTTTCCACCCTGCGATGGCCTGGCGAGCTGTCCTGGGTGTACTCTGCCCTCGCCCTGAGTTGGCTGGGATGGGCACCAGCCTCCCCGCGACCCTAATTAGGATGAAGCGGTTACAGAAGATGAATGAATGAATGGCGCCCCCTCTAGGAAGAAAAAAACATTTCATGCCCCCCCACACCACCGCCCCACGAGCGACTATAAATACTGGAGTATTATTTGTCTATTAAATTGTTATTAGTACACCTATGCGTAGCATTGTATCTTTTCTTTAACATTAAAAACAAAAAAAGAAAGAAATACAGTTCAACTTATAATAAAGTAAAACTTCATGAACATTTTAAAATTTGTAACAGAAAAAGATTTAAAGTGCACCAGTGTACTTGAAATTTAAAAAAAAAAACCCATCCTTTTTAAAACTCATTCAACTTATTTATGTCTTAATATCAATTACAATAAAATATCAATTATGTCTTAGAAAATTTTCTGAGTTTATTCTTGAGTGGTTGTTTCCCTATTGGCTGTTCCAAATTGCCTGTAGGTGTGAGTGAGTCCATATGTGGCCTGGTGAACCATGCGGTAGATCATTGTGATCCCAGTCATGACAATCCCTGTATGAGTATCATTCATGCTTCAGGGATCTACGTCCATTCCTTGTGATTGGATGTAGACGCAGAGAGAGTCATTTAGCCAATGCTAAACACTGTTTTAGCCAATGCTAAACACTTTCAAAAACATTTAGCGGATCGGTGTTATTTTAAAACCATTTAGCTACCTGTTAGCGCTTGCTCAATGCTATAGAGGTGTAGCTAAAGCATAGTACATTGGTTCTTAACCTGGGTTCGATCGAACCCTAGGGGTTCGGTGAGTCAGTCTCAGAGGTTCTGCGGAGGTCAAGACACACACCCAACTCATATTCATGACGACACGCCCCGCTTAGCCATCACTGGCTGCAGGTGATCACGCTACATTGCTTGGCCAATCCGTGCTGCAGGAAATTTGGTGTGCTCAGTGTTCGACTTGTGACTGTCGTGATGGTATGTTGTATGATTTCTTTCTGAACGTTTTAATCCTTACTATGTTGAGCAAAAAAAGAAAGTGGTCGGACGAATATATACAACATGGATTCACATATATAACAGGATGTGATGCTAGTCAGCTTCCTATCTGCATGATTTGCAAAGTAGGATCAACCCCCCGCTGACTGACATATACATACATGTCTGTATGTATACAATATCAATAAATACATAGTCAATGCTTTAGGGGCAGTGGTGGTCTAGGGGTATAGGGCGCTGGATCGCTGATCCAAAGGTTGGGGGTCGAGTCACACTCTCCACAGGGTTGTCACTGTCCC
>CM045731.1:21675000-21695000 GCA_024760905.1 Plotosus lineatus
GCACGGAATCACCGAATCTGGGAAATTAACGCTAAGTCATGTGATGCCATTTTAATCTTCAGATGTACGAGTTGGATGAGTGTTTGATTCTCACATTAGTCTCAGATTCCATTCATGCCTCTGACAGGAGTGGAACCTCACATGATCTGCTGCTGGAGCTCATGTACCGTACATCACATGTTGGTGTTCGGAGATGCCTTCCTGCTCACCACGGAAATAAAAAGTGGCTATTTGAGTTACTGTTGCCTTCCATTCAGCTCACAGTGGCTTTTCGTCCATTTATTTCCTCTGTGGTGTGTTGACAGTTAGTATGAATGGAGGCGGGATGAGTTTGGTGATCAGTGATAACAAGAAGCTCGAGTGTTTGAGGCTCGGACTTGGGTGTTTATGTATCATGTTTGCACGTGTGTGGGTTTCCCTCAGGTACGCCAATTTCTTCCCACAGTCCCCCCAAAATTATGAGGCTAGTTGTCTGTTCCAAGTGTGCGGTCGGTGGCGTTGTGGTTAGGGTTCTGCACTCATGATTGGGAGGTTATGTGTTCAAAGCCCAGTTAGCTCCCCACTGTGCTAAGACCCCTGGGCAAGTCTTAACCTAGTGCATCTGAATTATTTTCTGTGGCGCCCCCCCTAGGAAGAAAAAAACATTTCACGCCCCACCGCCATGCTAACGACCATACATAGTATTAATGGTCTATAAAATTGTTATTAGTACACATCTGCATAACATTGTATTTTTATTAACATTAAAAACAAAAAAAAGAAAGAAATATAGTTGAACTTACAATAAAGAAAAACGTCATTAATATTTTAAAATCTGTCATACAAAAGATTTAAAGTGCACCAATGTGCCTGAAATTAAAAAAATACATCCTTATTTAAACTTATTTATGTCTTAATATCTCCGTCTCTCTCCACCTTTCTCTTCGTTCCTGTTAGAAAATTTTCCGTGTTGTTTCTTTAGGGGTTGTTTACTGCACTTCATATCGTTCGCTCGTGCGAAAAACCGCTACACAATAGCGTGACAATGAGAGCGCCACTGCCAACTGGTGGAGTGGAGGAACAATTACACTTAATTTTTGTACACATTTCCAGAAAAGCGTGATCCCCAGGGTCATATGCCCACCTCCCGGCATCACCCCCCAACCCCCCACCCAAGGGAGTGCGCCCCACTATTTGAGAAGCACTGTCTTAACCAGAAGTGTGCCCCTGTTCACCTAGCAATATAAATAAGTACCAGCAAAAATATACTGGGAAGGTAATCTGCGATGGACTAGCGTCCCATCCAGGACGAGTTGTACTCCTAGTCGCTTCACACTATGGAAACTGGGGCCATGCACTGGCTCGGTTGTACAAAATCCAACAAACTTTAACTTATATGTGTGTTCCAAATCGTCCCAGGGTGTGACTGCGAATTGTTGTACGTGTGTACATTATTCTGTGGCAGTCTAGTGAGCCGTTCAGGTGTACCCCGCCTTGGCCACGTATCGGCTGAAATAAGCAGCAGCCTCCCTATGACCCTAGTAGGATTAAGCAGTTATGCAAATAAGTAAGTGGTGAGTACATAATTAAAGCAAAAAGTTGTTTTCGGGAACTCAGCCTTCGGAAGTGTTTCGCAAATGACTAAAGGTGACTGGTGCTCTCAGTCCGCTGGACAGAAAACTCCAACCTGGTCTCAGGGCACAGAGGGTGTCTTTACTTTATTTAGCACTTTTGCTGGCTGTACAGTCAGCTTGACCCACCTGAGTGTTTAAAGCATTCCCCGCTTAATAAGCGTTCTAGTGTACGCAGCAGAATTAGCAGCAGAGCGTGGCTTACAAAACAAATTTGTAGTGACAAGGAAAATTAATAATGGAAATTGAGATTCATTTATACACACATGCACAGGAATACATCAGCAAAACCGCCAGGCAAAGGTCAAAAATAAAGATAGTCCATGCTAGGGTAAATGTAAGGTAGGTTAGCTGCTGCGTGTTCATCATTTATCCTCTATTTGACCTCATGTGAGGCCGCTTTTGTGCAAATATCATCCTATACCGCCTCCACCAGCAACGCCGCCTCCTGCACTTCCATCGTTCTCTATACAAAGGCCATAAATCAGGGCATTTAAGAGGAGCTGTCAAGTGTGTGTATAGTGTAGGGAAGTCGATACAGTGCTGATGGAATCACAGCTCATTGTCAACAAACACAGATATAACGGTGAAGCGAAACGCCAATCGATGGGGCGATGTCTTTTACCAAGCTCTAATCATTTTTACTGAACGTATAATGTTTAAGTGGATCACCACGGCTGAAATGAAAAAAGATGGTAAATCTTTTCAATAAGAAAGTCTTTACGATGACACTTGATTGTGCACCCGGGTAGCCGAGAAGCTGTTTTTCCGAAAACATTTAAAAAATTAAACTCATTTTAAAATTAATTGGTGGGTGGGAAGAACACAATGGCGTAGTGGGTGGCACATCTGCTTTACAGTGAGAAGGTACTTGGTTTGAGTCTTGGGTTGAGCGCATGTTCTTTCCATGCTTGCGTGGGTTTCATTTGGGTGCTCTGATCCTCCTGCGGTCCAACGACATCCACTTTAAGCTAATTGTCTGTTCCAATTTTCCTGTTGAGTGTTAATAGTTGTATCTGTTGCCCTCCGGTGGTCTGCTGAGCTGTTCAGACTGTACACTGCCTCCACGTAAAGTTAGCTGAGGAAGGATCCATCTTTTACTTGTGCGACCATAATAGGATTAAGTGATGCGGTGAATGAATGAATGCTGCATAGAAACCATGTAGCACAATATCCTCCTTCTAGAAGACTTTCCTGTGAAAGTAGCTGGACGTTTACAGAATACTGGAACTGGAGACTCCTTCCACAAACATTAGTTAAACAGCTTGCTGATCTGATAGCAGATAACATTTTTATTACTACCTGTATTTAATGAAGAGGAAATCTGTTCAAGTTGAGGGCAGTGGTGGCCTGGTGGTATAGGGTGCTGGATCATTGATCCTAAGGTTGGGGGTTCACGTCCCACTCTCCACAAGGTTGTCACTGTCCCCCCAGTGCAGCTAACTGGGTTATCAAAGGCCGGCCATGTCTCTCACTGTCTATGGTGTGAGGTTCATGTAAAAGAACCATTGCTGACTTTCGTAAAGAGTAGCTGCAAAGCCGTCAGTGTGTTTCCGCCCTGCGATGGCCTGGCGAGCTGTCCAGGGTGTACTCTGCCCTCACTCGGCTGGGATGGGTGCAAGCATCCTCGCAACCCTAATTAGGATGAAGCGGTTACAGAAAATGAACTGATGATGTACTGTTCAAGTTGCTCTGACCAATCAGATCCAAGAATTCTACAGTGATGTGAATTTTATTAAGCACTTAGCAACTGCATCTTGTAGAAATTAAAAAAAAAAAAAATGGCAATGTACCCAGCTCATGAACAACCAGCCTCAACACCCCCCCCCCCCGCTGCCACCCCATCTTGCCCCGCCCCCCCAGTTTTCTCTAAATTCCACCTAATATCTTTCCTGCCAATTTAATTAGCATGGATTCTCCATTACACTCAGGTTCAATCACATCTCTGAACCTGGAAAGCCACTAATTGATTCGCAAAGTGCCGTTTGCTCGGCTCGCTGATAGTCCAGAAGGTTCTTGAGATTGTCTTGAGACTCGGATTGGAGTAATTTGGTCCAAAAAAACACCCAAAAAACTGTTTTCGCATTGAATTAGGCCAATGAATCTCATTTAGAATGAATGGAGTTGCATTGTGTTGCTCCCCAGGGTCCTGGGTTTGTGTGTGTGTGTGTGTGTGTGTGTGTGTGCACTGGTATTACCACGCACACACACACACACACACACACACACACACACACACACCAGGAAGACGATGCAGCAAGATGGTCTCTTTGTCAGCACACTGTCTCACCCTGCTGCTTGTGCAAAAATATATGTCAATTAGACGCTAGCACAGATGGTAGCCTGATGTTGCGTCCTGAATTTAGCTGCGCTGCGCTATCGATCACTTGATACACTCAGCCCCGAAAACAGCAACCATAGTCCTCGTTTGAGACGATGACAAAACGAGAGAAATATATTTATTAGAAATTGGATCATCTTTAAACCGCAGAGCATATGCTCGTGTTCATATACAGTACACTAAATTTATACTGTGCATCACTATAAAACTAGCCACAGTCATGCTTATTATGGGCTTATTATTCTCTCAACCCCTTAAACCCTGCTGCTTTTAACAATATACCCATAAGATAAGATAAAATATGCTAAGATGAGATAAGATTGGACTTTAATCATCCCACACCAGGGAAATTTGCTATATACTGTTATGGAAACAATCCATAAATCCCCATTAAAAATGGCCTCTTTATTTTCCATAGCTGGTTAATAGTGTTGACAAATTGAGAGGACTTCTTCTCAGCCTTATATAATCTACTACTCGCCTAATCTATAATACATTCCAATGTAGTATTAACTCATTCACAGTTATTTGCTGAAGGTGAGGTGGATGTCACTGTACAGTGACTATTCAATTCAGGGACATCCATCCATCCCGAGGTACATAATTGTTGTAATACAGACGCTCCCCGACTTACGTTCATTCATTTTACGTATTTTTCAATTTTTTCATTAAAAAAAAAAAAATTATGTCAAATTTTGAGTTTAGCGTGCTCTGTGTAGTATGAGACGTACCTATGTAGTACGCTGACGTAATACGCTACTTCCGCATGACGCTGCATCCATTGTTTACAAACGACAGACTGAACGTGCCCCTCCTTCTTCCCAGTTCACCGCATGTTACCCTTGTGTTAAGACGTCGTCTCTGTGATCTTTGTGTTTACACTGTTTTGCGGACTTTTGTAACCCTAAACAAATGTGGTTGGTCAGAAGCGTAAGCCGACTAGTGATAGTGGTAATCAGAAAAAGCGGCAAGCCATCTCGTTTGAAATGAAGATGGCTATTATCAAGAAAATCAATGCTGGTGAAAAACACGTGAATGTTGCACGTTTCTTCCAAATGGCTCCATCGACCATCGGAACCATTTACAAGCAGAAAGATCGCATCATAGAGAATGTTAAAGGTTATATTTGATACTGTATTTGATATTTGATGAGTGAATTTGATTAAAATGTATCTGTTTGAAATTATTTTGCTTGAATTTAATTTATTTGAAAATAATGTAATTATTTGATATATTTGATTTTATTTTACAATGTTATGTTTATAATAATTGATTTAGGGGTGTTTTATGAGATACGGTAATGGTATTTATGGATGTATAGTACAGTATGAACGTCATACGTCACTGGAACATACAGTAACAACTAACGTTCTTTTTCACCTTACGTTCGGCTGTCCGGAACCGAACTAAAATGTAAGTTGGAGAGCGTCTGTACATGGGCTGTGACAAAAAAAAAAAGGCTTTAAAATGTGACAGGTTTGGGGAAAAAACCTCAATAATTTATTTTCTAAGCCACTTAATTCTACTTAATTCTAATAAGAGTCACGATTAGGCCGGCACCCATCTCAGCCAACTCTGGGGGAAGATGTGGTACACCCTGGACAGCTCACTAGGCCATCATTGCAGGGCCAACACTCACACAACCGTTTATTCTCACATTCACACCTGGAGTTGAGTTGGAACAGCCAGTTAGCCCACTGCGCATGTTTTTGGACTGTAGGGGGAAACCTAGAGTGTCTGGAGGAAACCCACGCAAGCTCGGAGAGAAGATGCAAACTCCACATAGAAATGACTAGGTGGATGTGCTAGCCAATACGCACCCCCTATCCTCACCCCTCACACCTCCCCCCTCAAAGCCTGGATATCGAATACAATAATATTCAATTCAATTACTTCACCAATCAGGGAACTTCGTCAGAAGGAAAAAAAAAATTACCTGCAGAAGAATTTAGTCCTGTTGACTGTCGCCATCATTACAGGAAACTGAGGCGCCTGATAGATTGGGAGAAATTTCCAGAAGGCATTATATGAAATAATATTGAAAGAGCTTTGCTTTCAATTGAAACTAAAAGGATAATCCTATCACTTCTTTTTTATTGGTTCAGACAGTGAGATAAAGGACGCAGGCCACTTTTGTTTGTCATATCTCCAATTTCCAAGTGCTGTGACTCTCCACATTATTCACACACAAAGGAAGTGACCGGATTAGAGGATGGACAGGGCGGAGGGGAAGAGAGCCAATGGCTTTAGAGCCGAGCATGAAACGAACAATAATGAAAGCGGATTTGTGTGTTACGTGACCTGAAGCCGAGCAGGATCGTCTCAATCAACGTCACTTTTGAACAGGAACGTGAGAGGATTTCTTCAGCTTAGTACCTCACGCGCACAATTTTAATTCAGCCTGGCTGATTCTCCCTCACA
This sequence comes from Plotosus lineatus, assembly GCA_024760905.1. NCBI lineage: Eukaryota > Metazoa > Chordata > Actinopteri > Siluriformes > Plotosidae > Plotosus > Plotosus lineatus. Next base: position 21,681,373 of record CM045731.1, read on the forward strand.
CGCAATCAGAAGGATCTTTTATTTATCCTGCTAGGTGTCACAGATCAGATGATAGCATTGATATAGCAACAAAAGGATGACCATACAATGGGTCTCAGTGGTTTCAGGTGCTGCTTAACCCCTAAAACACCTTATAATTACTTATTTATTTCTCATTAGCTCAGGCTTAGTTTTACAAATCTGTGTTTTTTTCTGTGCAGAATGAGCATATGTAGCATACGCTTAGGGCAGTTCTTCTCAAATAGTGGGGCATGCCCCCCTTGGAGCGGTACGATGCCGGGGGGGCACGGTGTGATGCCGGGGGGAGCGCGTATGACCCTGGGGAACATGCTTTTTTGGAGTTGTGTACGAGAATTAAGTGTAATTGCACCTCCACTCCAGTAGTTGGCAGTGGCGCTCATTGCTGCTCTATTGTGTAGCGGTTTTTAGCACGAGCAAACGATATGAAGTGCAGTAAACAACCCCTCAAGAAACAACACGGAAAAATTTCTAGTGGTATAGGGTGCTGGATCGCTGATCCAAAGATTGGGGGTTCGAGTCTCACTCTCCACAAGGTTGTCGCTGTCCCCAGTGGAGCTAACTGAAAGTCTGGCCATGTCTCACTGTCTATGGTGTGAGGTTCATGTAAAAGAACCATTGCTGATTTTCGACAAGAGTAGCTCCAAAGCCGTCAGCGTGTTTCCGCCGTACGATGACCTGGTGAGCTGTCCAGGGTGTACACTGCCCTCGCCCGGATTTGGCTGGGATGGGCGCCAAACCTCCTCGTCACCCAAATTAGGATTAAGCGGTTACAGAAAATTAACTGAACTGAGTTTAAATAAGGATGTATTTTTTTATTTCAGGCATATTGGTGCACTTTAAATCTTTTCTGTTACAGATTTAAAAATGTTAATGAAATTTTTTTTATTGAAAGTTGAAATATATTTCTTTCTTTTTCATTTTTAATATTAATAAAGATACAATGTTATGCAGAGGTGTACCAATAACAATTTTATAGACAAATAATACTATTTATAGTTGCTCGCGGGGTGGTGGTGGTCGTGGTGTGTGTGTGTGTGTGTGTGTGTGTGTGTGTGTGTGTGTGTGTGTTTCTTCCTGGAGGGGCGCCACAGAAAATAATTGAGAAGCACTGGCTTAGGGTGGCGCGGTCGCACAGCAGTTAGCACGTTCTCGCTGCAAGTAAGTCCTGCGTTGAAGTCCCGTGCTCAGGTGTTTCTGTATGAAGATTGCATGTGCTTGTGTGGGTGGTTTCCTCCAGGTACTTCGTTTTTTACCCCATAGTCTTAAGACGCACATCATGCTAACCGGCTGTTCCAAATTACCCCGAAGTCTAAGTGTGATTGTGGCTCTGCAATGGTTTGTAATGGTGATCTGTTCATTGTGTACCCCACCTTTGCCCACTGTTGACTGAGATGGGTTTCAAGTTCCCTGTGACCCTAGTAGTATCCACCGGTGTGAAGAATGAGTGAGTAAGCATGTGCATAGTTAGCATCCATGCTAATCAGATGAGAACTTTATGAATCCTCTAAAAATGGACTTTTATTATTAGTTAACTTTCATATATGTCTATACTGACATGTCGGTGGAGTGGTTAGCATGTCCATATCACAGCTAGAAGGTCTTGGGTTCGCATCCCAGGCTCAACTCGAAACCAGGACTTTCTTGCTGTGCCATGCCGCCCAAGTTGTATACATTCATCTCATTCATTCATTTTCTAAGATGCTTAATATTTATTAGGGTCAAGGGGAGACTGGATCCCATCTCAGTCGACTCTGGGCAGGGTACACCCTGGACAGCTAAGTTGTTTACAGTAAATACTATATATACATGTTATTCTATGCTTTATCTAAAGAACCTTTTGATCCTCTCTCATTTTTCCAGACTAAAGTAGGCCACGTTTTGTAATTAATTTTACTCCGAAGGGGACGACCCACGTTGTCATAGGCTCAAACCTCAAAGGAAGCCGGGAGAGCAGGGATGCCACTCTCTATACCGCATGCAGCGTTTAATTAAAACACACTGGCTAAGGCAGAGATGTTGGATTTTTTGTGTATGTGTGTGTGTGTGTGTGTGTGTGTGTGTGTGTGTGTGTGTGTGCCTGTGTGTTGTTTTTCTTGGTACAAGTGAAATAAAAAGGGAATTGGAGATACAGAGAGACAGACAGTGCAAGAGAGAGAGAGAGAGAGAGAGAGAGAGAGAGAGAGAGAGCGAGCGAGAGAGAGAGAGAGAGAGAGAGAGAGAGCATCATTAGCACCTTTGCTTCTGACTGGACCCGGCATGAGAAGCAATTAGGTAATTTCTAACACTTATTAGGAATTAATTACCACTGGATTTGCACGGGTGGAATGTTAAGCAGAACCGGGGTGAGATGAGTCAGAGCAGCGTTGACGGGACTCGGTACTTTCATTGATATTGATTATTAAAGCAGGTGACTAGGTGGTAATTGCAGGGATGACAGGTTCACCGGGTCTCATTATGGGATGAAATATGTTCCTCTTTTGGCATCTAAACAAAACATACAAGACATTTTCTTGAACAACTTTCTGAGTGGCATTAAACAAGAACGGGTGTTCATGACCTGAAATGGTTACAAATACAAAAGGACAAACAGACAAAACAACTTGGGGGAAAAAAAACCCCCAAAACCCCTCTCAATCATCACACATCGGCCAAACTGCTCAATCCTGGATCCTATCTCAACCTTCATTTGAATGAAGGCGGGGTACATTCGGAACAGCTTTCCATATCATCGCAGGGAAGTACATATAGTCATTTACATTGACATCCACACCTAGGGGCAATCTGGAACAGCCACTTGGTCTGATGTGCATGTCTTTGGACTGTGGAAAGACACCGGGGGAACCCAAGCTAGCACAGGGAGAAAAAATGAAAGAAAATAAAGGAAGTGCACTTAAAAAAATGTTATTGGTCCTCTATTATGACATTTACTCAATCTCACTGAGGACAGTGGTGGCCTAGTGGTATAGGGCGCTGGATCGCTGATGCAAAGGTTGGGGGTTCGAGTCCCACTCTCCATAAGGTTGTTACTGCCCCACCCCACCCCCAATGCAGCTAACTGGGTTATCAAAGGCCGGCCACGTCTCTCACTATTTATGGTGAGAGGCATGTAAAAGAACCATTCATTGCTGTCTTTCGACAAGAGTAGGCTGCAAAGCTGTCAGCGTGTTTTCGCCCTGCGATGGCCTGGTGAGCTGTCCAGGGTGTACGCTGCCCTCACCCGGAGTCGACTGGGATGGGTGCCAGCCTCCCCGCGACCCTAATTAGGATTAAGCAGTTACAGAAAATGAACTGAACTCAATCTCACTCATTGAGGAGAGTAGCAGTGCTACTAACCGGATTGCAGGAGACTGGAGGCGGACACTGGGCAAAGGCAGGGTTCACCTTGAACAGCATATCAGACCATTAACCAGACCATGCAAAACACACACAAACAACCGTACAGAAGCAATTTTGAAACAGCCAACTCACCAACGTGTATGCTTTCAGACTGTGGGAGGAAACCAGAGTACCCAGAGGAAGCCCATGCAAGCATGGAGAGGACATGCAAACTCCACACAGAAATGCTGTCGATGAGCCCGGGACTTGAACCCAAGAGCTTTTCGTTGTGAGGCAGACACACTAACCACTATACGCCAGTGCCACCCCTTGAGAAATGGAATTATTTTAAAACGCTATGATGACTGACTGCGCATTGTAGTGTATCCGCTGAGACTGCCTCACACACGGTGGGACATGACCTCGAACAATCTTACTCACTTTGCATGTAAAAACATGAACATGAGAGGAAATTGCTTTATTTTTGTCTCACATTTGTGGAAACTCATGGCGGTTTTATCACCATCTACAATACAAGTGTAAGCCGGTGAAGACAAGAGTGCAATTATAGAACCACATTGCTTTTCATGGTACAGTAAAAAACCATTATCATGGCACAGAATGAAGCTGAGAAGGCGGGGAATTGAATCAATAACGTTGGCCGTGCTGTACATATGCATCGACCCCAGTGATCTATAACAAATAAACCGAGTTGAATATTTTCCAGTCCACTTAGTATTCTGAAATGACCAACCTTGATCCAACTCACTGCAGTGTACTTGAATTCCCTGAATTTCTTAACACGTCTTAAAGACCCTGTTTCAATTTTTGTTTTCTTGTGGCTTTTCCCTTCCTTTTTTATATAAAGATTTTCCTGACAGTTCTTGAAATGCAGTATTAGCTGTGGAAAAGCCTAAAACTTCAGGGTTTTGTACTTTGTCAGCTTGTTAAATTATCTCCGCCGTTACGATTTTGTTGCTACTGCTTTGTTTGTTAGAAAATGCAAGCAGTTATAAACAATTCAATTCAGTTTTATTTTTACAGTGGTACCTCGACTTACGAAATTAATCCGTTCCGATGGCGAGCTCGTAAGTCGAAACGTTCGTTAGATGAAAAAAAATTCCCATCGGAAACAATAGAAAACCAATTAATCTGTTCAAACCCCCTCCCAAACTCATATAACCTGACACAAACATGAATTTTTGACGTAATATATTTAAGATAAACATGTAACAATAAACATTTCACAATAATAACACATGTACAGTAAAATTAATAATACTGTAATTAACAATAACTAATAATAAAACAAGAATAAACAATAAGTCAATAAACAATACAGTAAATTCATCTGAACTTAAGCATAACACTGTTCTAACGAGGCTAATTGGCGTGTATGACCCTGGGGAGCATGCTTTTTTTTAACACACTGGACCAGCCTTAAGTGTGATTATGCATCCTCTACACCAGGTGGCAGTAGCGCTCTCACTGTGTTCTGTATGGTGTAGGGAAAAATCACCGAGCAAACGATATGAAGTGCAGTAAACACTACTTATAGTTGTGCGCAGAGCGCTGGGGTGGGGCGTAAAATGTTTTTTTTTTCTTCCTATAGGGGGCACCACAGAAAATAATTGAGAAGCACTGCACAATGTGTTCTCGGAGTGCGGAGGAATACCTGCAGAAGAATACAAGGCTAATCGGCCCAGAAAAGCCATTCAATCGCTTCACCAGTTAGTCCGAAATGCAATCAGGGACCCCGGAATGACTAAAAAGAGAGAGAACCAGAAGGAAGACAGACATTAGGATGTCCTGTGATATGAGTCAATCAGACACTCCATTTCACAAATGAACAGATTTTGATAAATACTTTGGATGGGTGGGGTATGACCGAAGTAACTCCCCGTTAGATTTTGGTGGTGATCCAAAAATTATTTTGTGAGCTAAGATGTGAAGTGGGTTAAAACTTCACCTCTTAGCTCTGTGGGCTGCTGTGTACCGTCTGATTTTTTTCTCTCAGATTGTCGGAGGTTTGCACTCTTCTCTCTTTTCAGTATGTTGGGGTTGATTCATATGAGTAGAAAAATACAATCCGTGTAGTTCCATTGACACTTGGAGTTTTAGCTTTGTTTGTTCCACATTTCAACAACTCCCTGCTAAGACAGTAGCATCTAATTTGAAAAACTGAACAACCCAAACATTCATTAACATTTATAGAATTAAACACAGGACTGCATGGTGACGTAGTGATTAGCATGTTCTCCTCACAGAAGGTCTTGGGTTGGAGTAAATTACCCCAGGTTTGAAGATTTCTGTACAGTACATTTCTGTGGGTTTTTTTCCATACTTGTGCAGGTTTCCTCCGGGTACTCCAGTTTTGACTAAGGGAGGGATGTGCATGTTAGACTAAATGGCTGTTCCAGTCTCCATGTGTGAGTGTGAATTGTGTTCGTGTTGGCCCTGCAGTGGTGTGGTGAGCTGTTTAGGATGTACCCTGCCTTCAACCAGTGTTGACTGAGACCCTAATAGGATTAAATGATTCAGCCAGCTATGAGCTGCTGCCTCAGCAATGGAGGCACGAAACACGGCCCATTCCGATTCCATGTCACCCATCTTCTTCAGGACATGGTTAACTCTGCCGGAGGTGGGAGTTAAAGGCTTTTCTTACAGGAAACTCTGCCAAACATTCCCAGGAGACCCTAACTGCACGCTTGGGTCTGCCAGGTCTGGAGGGCAGCCTTCCCACTATCAGCGCCAGCTCACCACCAGGTGTTGATCAATTGACAGCTCAGCTCCTCTTTTCACCGGAGTGTCCAGAACATGTGGTCGCAAATCCGGTGACACAACTACAAAGTTGCTCACTGAACTGCGACCTAGGGTGTCCTGATGCCAAGTGCACTTATAGACACCCTTATGTTTGAAAATGGTGTCCATGATGGACAAATTGTGACAAGCACAGAAGTCCAACAACGAAACACCATTTGGGTTCAGACTGGATAGACCGTACCTACCTATCACACCCTTCCAGGTCACACTGTCATTGCCCACATGGATGTTGAAGTCTCCTAGGACTAGTGAGTCTCTCGGGGGAGCGTTCTCCAACACACCCTCTAAGGACTCCAAGAAGGGAGGGTACTCTGAACCGTCATTTGGTGCATAAGCACAAGCAATAGTCAAGACCCGTCCCCTCACCTGAAGGCAGAGGGAAGCTACCATTTCATCAACTGGGGAGAACCCCAATGTGTGGGCACTAAGACAACATCAACAAGTATGCCCACACTGGCTCGCTGCCTCTCGCACCAGCACCAGCTCAGGCCCATTCCCCACCAAAAAGGTGACATTACATGTCCCAAGAGTCAGAGTCAGTAGCTGAGGATTGGTCTGATAGAACCCATGCTGGAAGTGGTGGTCTAGTGGTATAGGGTGCTGGATCGCTCATCCAAAGGTTAGGGGTTTGAGTCCCACTCTCTACAAGGTTGTCACTGTATCCCCCCCAGTACAGCTAACTGAGTTATCAAAGGCCAGCCATGTCTCTCACTGTCTATGGTGAGAGGCATGTAAAAGAACCACTGCTGACTTGCGACAAGAGTAGGCTGCAAAGCTGTCAGCATGTTTCTGCCCTGCGATGGCCTGGCCAGCTGTCCAAGGTGTACTTTTCCATTGCCCAAAGTTGGCTGGGATGGGCACCAGCCTCCCTGCGACTCTAATTAGGATTAAGCGGTTACAGAAAATGAGAACTCATGCCTTTGGTTGCCACCCAACTCACACTGCACCCGAACCCTATAGCACCTCCAACAGGTGGTGGGGCCATGGGAGGACAGACCAATGTTTCCTTTTTGGACTGGGCCCAGCCAGGCTCCATAGGCAGTAACCCAACAACTAGGCACAGCCTTCAAACCCCATCCCCAGGCCTGGCTCCAGGGGGGCACCCCGGTGACCCATGTCTGAATGTGCTGCAGCCGAAGGCCTTGCCAATGCAAAATCTCGGGCATCAGAGGAATTAAGTGAGGACCTATAGAGCGATGATCAGTTTGCCTCAGAAAGGTTCTGGACCACCATCCAACACATCAGGAAGAAGAAGCAGTTCTTCCCAAATATTGTTTACAGTGGAAGTGGTGAGCTGCTCACCTCGAATGAGGATGTTGTCGGGAGGTGGACGGAATACTTCGAGGACCTCCTCAATCCCACCCACATGGCTTCTGTGGAGGAGGAAGACCCTGGGGCTTTGGGTGGGGGTCCGCCCATCACTAGAGCTGAGTTCATTGAGGCTCCAGGGGTGGATGAGATCTGCCCTGAATATCTCAGGGCTCTGTATGTTGTAGTACTATCTTGGTTGACACGTCTCTGCAACATCGCATGGTCATCGGGGTTGTACCTCTGGATTGGCAAACCGGGGTGGTAGTCACCCTTTTTAAAAAGGGGGACTGGAAGGCGTGTCCCAATTATAGTGGCATCATATTCCTCAGTCTACCCAGGAAAGTCTATGCAGAGGTACTGAAGGGGAGGATCCGCTCGATAGTTGAACCTCGGATGTCAGAGGAACAATGTAGTTTTCGTCCTGACCGCAGCACTCTCGACCAACTCTATACGCGCTACAGGATCCTGGAGGGAGCATGAGAGTTTGCTCAATCTGTCCACATGTGTTTTGTGGATTTGGGGAAGACTTTCGACTGTGTCCCTCTGGTTATCTTGAGAGGCGTGCTCTGGGAGTACAATGTTCCGGACCCGTTGCTACGGGCCATTCGATCACTGTATCACCGGAGCCAGAGCTTGGTCCATATTAGGAACAACATATTGAATTTGTTTCCGGTGAGGATTGGAGTCCACCAAGGCTGTTCTTTGTCATTGATTCTGTGCATAATTTTTATGGACAGAATTTCTAGGCACAGTCAAAGCATTGAGGGGTTCTGTTTTGGTGGCCATCGGATCTCATCTCTGCTTTTTGCGGATGAGGTTGTCCTTTTGGCTTCTTCAAGCTAGGACCTTCAGCTCTCATTGGCGTGATTTGCAGTCGAGTGCGAAGCGGCCAGGATGAGAATCAGCACCTCCAAGTCCGAGACCATGGTTCTCAGTCAGAAAAGGGTGGAATGCACCCTCCTGGATCGGAAATGAGGTCCTGCCCCAAGTGGAGGAGTTCAAATGTCTCGGATTCTTGTTCACAGATTGTGGATACAAGCAGCCAAAATGAGCTTCCTTCGCAGGGTGGAGGGGCTCTCGGATAAAGCGGAAGAAGAAGATGAAGATGGTTCAGCCAATGAGTGAAAGAGAGAGGGAAAGAGTGAGTGTGTGAGTGAGTGAGAATTCAACAGAAAACTTCAAGCAAAGCATTTTTTTTTCAAAATCACATATGCTTATTCAGTTCTGAAAGTCTTTGGACTTGTTCCTGTTTGGTTTTTGGGGTAGGGAAGGTATATTATTATAGCTGTAATAAAATGTATTACTTTAGTCTTTGAGTGGGATTTTTACTATATAAACATCATTAGATTTAAGTCCAGGAAGCCCAGTGCTACCTTCAACACTTAATAAGCACAGGCAGGGGTAAAATAAGATTGATCCATCTGCTCTGTACTGTCAACTTTTACGACACTTTACCACAATTTTGTGACATTCCTGCAGGGTTGAGTATCTCATCGTGGAGTTATTAAGCCACCCTGGGGCCCTTACACACACACACACACACACACACACACACACACACATACACACATGCACACACACACACACACACACACACACAGTCTCTCTCTCTCTCTCTCTCTCTCTCTCTCTCTCTCTCGCTCTCTCTCTCTCTCTCTCTCTCTCACACACACACACACACACACACACACACACACACACACACACACACACACACACACACACACACACACACACACACACACTGAGAATGAAACTTTACTTAAAGGGGTGAATGAGTAAACTGTGGCCATGGGATTCTCAGTGTTTAGTCTGGAGTTGTTTGCTTGCCCAATAGTAGCGTGTCTTGGCTGTTTGAAGTGAAAGCTAGGCGAAACTGATGGAAGAAGGTGGATGGGAGAATTGTGGTGGTGGTGGTGGTGGTGGTGATGGTGCTGTGGGGGGTGTAAATAGTACTATTTTCTTCCCAGGCGATCAAAACACTATCTCTGTGAAAAATGGCAAGAGCCCTTGTGACATGATTGCCCCGGTTTTTATGGAAGAAAAAGGCCGGGCAATCGTCAAAAAGCCACAGACTGCAAGCATTCCAGGCAACATCCATCATGGGGACACAAGTAAAAAGATCTTTCCGATTAGAGCCAGAAAAACACACATAGTCTGCCCTTTTAGTGTGAAACGTAATATGAAATGTGTTCACAAGGCCTAGCTTTTTATTTTTTACGTTTTTCTTTTTTTTTTTTTTTTTTCATAAATAGCTAAGACCTCAGAGCAATTTCTTACTGCCTCGATTTTCCTCCGATGAGTTTATTATAAAAAAAGTCAATACAATCTAGAAAGTTTATATTGACTAAGTTTTTCCAGATGCTTTTTCTTAGCCTCTGAAATTTAACCTGGAACCAAACCCCAGTCCAAATTTGTTTCCTTTAAATTAAAAAAGAAGTAAATGATATATACTTGACTATGTTTCCCATGTATGGTATCATAAATTCTGTTTGCCAGCATACAAATTAGCACACAGTGTAGCAAAGACATATAATATTTGTTTTTGAAGACATAACCCTGAAGAGCGCATGTACTTTACACTTCTGTCTTTTCCGCCCATCGCACATTCTCAGTGTCTGCCCTGAAATAAAGTGATGAAAATAGACGCAGTTCCTTTCCCCCAACATTTCAACGATTCACAGGAGGCTGTTCAAGCCAATCAAGGCTCTCAGTGTGTGCCTCACATTTCACCCTCTCCGTCAGTTCCTCTGCAAGAATGCTGAAACTAATTCATACACTTATACAAAGTGTTAGCAGCTGCGGTTTTAAACATAGCCACGAGGACAGGCCGTGCTTTTCCCTTGACTCTGTATGGAGCCTTTTTCACAGCAATTATGCCCCGTTTGGACCAAGAAGGAAGATGGAGAAGTGTCTCATTTAAAGAAAAAAAAAGCATGCTAAAATCATCAGAGAGTTGCGGGGTGGCTGTGAATAGCAGCCGATTGGCAGGAGATGCGCGTTCGCTGATTGCAACTTCCTCCGGCAAGATGAATTTGACGTAATTTAGGACGGGACCGCAGTTTGTTTGTCCTGTTACTCGGTCAAGCTGCATACCATGCATTTAGCTTTCACCCTCATATTGTCTTCAGAATTTAGACATGGCTGCGTGATTGATCCAGACCTTTGTTTTAGATTTTATGGCAACACTGCATATATAAATTTGGTCCAAGGTACAGACGTAAGAATGATCTACATCTCACTTTTTTTTCAATTCAGACCATCAGGTGCATTTGGGAGAGCGATATGGTGGCATAGTGGTTAACACGTTCGCCTCACAGCAAGAAGTTCTGGACTCGAGTGTTTCTGTGTAGGGTTTGCATGTTCTCCACATGCTTGAAGAGTTTCCTCTGAGTACTCTGATTTCTTCCAAGGGCAGTAGTGGCCTGGTGGTAAAGGTGCTGGATCACTGATCCTAAGGTTGTGGGTTCAAGCCCCACTCTACACAAGGTTGTCAAAGGCCAGCCATATCTCTCACTGTCTATGGTGAGAGGTTCATGTAAAAGAACCCTTGCTGACTTTCGTAAAGAGTAGCTGCAAAGCCGTCCGCGTGTTTCTGACCCTTGCTTAAGGGTTGCGTCAGGAAGGGCATCCGATGTAAAAACCTATGCCAAATCAAACATGCGAATAAGATAATTTGCTGTGGCGACCCCTGAAAAAAATAGTGAAAAGCCGAAAGGAAAAGAAGAAAAAGAAGACTCTGATTTCTTCCCGCAATCCAAGGCCATGTGCATTGGGCTAACAACTGATCCAAATTGAACCTCGGTGTAATTGTGTATGGCTGTGTGTTTGTGTTGGCTCAGTGACTTTGTTCAGGATGTACCTCGCCTGCACAGTGTCAGTAAAGGCTGCAGCCCTTAAGTGACCCTCTTCTTCTTTTCCTTTCGGCTGTTCCCTTCAGGGGTCGCCACAGCAAATGATCTGCCTCCATCTCTCCCTATCCTCTGCATCTTCTACTCTTACTCCAACGACCTTCATGTCCGCCTTCACCGCATCCATAAATCTTCTCTTTGGTTCACCCCATCCATAAATCTTCTCTTTGGTAGCCCTTAAGTGACCCTAATAAGTATTAAGCAGTTTGACAAATAAGTGACTGGGTGAATTGGGCCACTTTTGTGGTTTATCCAGCAATGTATATTTTTATCATTAATGGATTGCAAGCCCTGTTCTCGCAGACAAACACCCATTCACACTCACATTCACACTTATGGGCAATTTAGAGTAACCAGTTGATCGAACAGACTTGTCTTGGGGAGGAAACTAGCGTACCCTGAGAGAAACTCTACGCAGAAACGCTCTCACCAGGCACAGGGCTCAAACCCTGAGCTTTGTTGTTGTGAGGCGACGGTGATAAACAATATGCCAACATGTTTCCATGCAACAATAATATTTATTCATTCATTGAACCACTTCATCCTAATTAGTCAACTCTGGGCGAGGGTGGGGTACACCCTGGACAGCTCGCCAGGCCATCACAGGGCCAACACTCAAACAACCATACACATCTAGGGGGGATTTGAAACAGCCAATCAACCTACTGTGCATGTTTTTGGACTGTGGGAGGAAACCCGTGCAAACATGGGGAGAACATGCAAACTCCACATAGAAATACCCAGGCTGGGAATTGAACCCAGGCCTTCTTGCTGTGAGGTAGGTGGGCTAAACACTACTTCACCATGCCGCCTGCAAAAATAATAAAAGACAGAAAATCTTTGTAATGGAAAGTTGGCAAGAAGGGATTCTTGAGTTTTTTTTTTTTTTAATATAATTTAAGGTACTATGCTTAAAAAGTCAGGTTATATTATACGGTTTCAAATGAGGTCCTTGAGAATCTTTTACCCTCAACTCCCCTACACATCAGACCAAAATGGGTTTCGTACCAAATCTTTAAACAAAGTTCCATAATAGAAACATTAAGAGACCAATCTTAAGCATTGAGGGTGAAGGTGGTGTGATGTATAGAGGATCAGCGTTATTGCTAGATATCCAGTCATCCATTTTCTTTCACTCAGGACATCCCCACCCCACCACTCAGTGACACTCTCCTGCTCCTCTTGAGGGAGGCCAACCAGGATAGATAATCCTTCCAGCGAATTCTGAGTGTACGCCAGGGCCTTGTTCCAGTTGGATATGCCCGGAACACCTTTAACCGGAAGCAACCAGGAGGCACCCCAATCATATACCTGAACCACCTCAACTGACTCCTTTTGATGTGAATGAGCAGAAGGTCTACAATGAAACCCCACTGATGACTTAGCCTTCTCAGGATGAGCCCAGACCCCTTTATTATTTGATATTTGTCTTAATTTTGCTCATTGTCATGTTTCTCTAACATCAAAAGAGAATAGACATTTTTTGTTTCCTTCTAATAAATCAGATAAATACACAAATATAACCGGCAGAAATCATTCAAGCACTGTATCAGTTTTCCACACAATCAAGGCGAAATTGCTGGTCCAATTACACAATCAGCCATGACAGTTAAAAAGGAAATCCACTATGAATCGTTTCATGTCTAATTATTGTAATCGTTGTTCCCTTATGCATACCCTCTTTCATTATTTGATGGATAAATTGACCACAATCTCAAAATGATAATGACACAATTTCATGCCCCCAATTCACCACTGCTCATTTAATGCAACAATCAGAAGCCCTGGGAATTAATATTAATGATTTGGAAAATCTACACCGTGTCAAGGACATCAGCGCTCAGACGGCGCATGTAGGAAGATGCTTGGAATTCTGGGTCAGGGTTTATTAGGCGGAATACTTTTGTAGGTGGTAGTACAGTATTGGTGCTCATTATTCAAAGGGAATATGATTCAGATCGATCTCCAGCTCCTCATGTCTGCACATCACCCTTTACCTTCTGTCTTCATTTCCCTTTATTCTTGTCCTCTTACCTCATCTCCCCTCCATCCAGCTCATCTTACCTGCTTTCCTATCCACTCTTTTCCACTCTTCTCTTCTACCATCCATCTCAACTTCGTTCCTCTCCATTCTTCTCCCTTCACCTCCTTTCCACTTTATTCTCCTCCCACATGCTCTCCCTTCCATTCTTCTCATTTCACCTTTATTCATCTTCATTCTTCTCTTATTTCTTTTCCTTCCCATTC